>KV751364.1:889783-908528 GCA_001698575.1 Mola mola
TCTTGGTGTCCCCCCAGAGGAGTTGGTGGAAGTGGCCTGGGAGAGGAACGTCTTGATCTCCCTGCTCAGGCTGTTGCCCCCGCGACCCGGACCCGGATAAGCGGCAGAAAACGAAACGAAACGAAACAATGCAACCCCCCCACTGCGGAGTAATCTAGTTCAACTAATGTTGCAACTTGTAACATTTAATTCACAACAGTGATTTACACAAGTATTAATGTGGAAACTTTAGATGTGCTGTGTACAGCAATATTAATGCAAATTATTCGAGAATGTTTTTCAGGTCATTTAGATTTGGAGCGAAATAATCAAATCACATGCAAGTAATTTTTCTAAGCAGAGTCTTTCCTAAGCCCATATGTCTTCAAATGTTTGGAGGGCATCATTAAGGATGACTTGGAGAGAGATGTTGTGTTTACTTGCATATCTGCGTGCATGTGCACTCTGAGGGTGAAATGAAGCAGCCCATTTTCAAATAGTCCTAAAAAAATAATATGACTTTGGAAACGGGGGTGAAACTCATAGGGGTCTTCCATGGTGTAACGCAGGCATAGAGAAATGGTGAGAGTGCGTGAGGAGGGAAAAGGAAATTCAACAATGTGAACAGCTGAATGTTATATGTAGGCTAGAAGAGAGAAAGAGAATAGGAAGGAAAAGAGAAGGAGGCAGTCTGGTGTTCACCACTGGAGCATCCCCAAAGCGCATAACCAGAGCAATGCCATGAATATTTTAAACACACACATGCACACACAAAGCAAACGGCTTTGCACACAGTTAAAGAGCGAGACACAGACATTCTGTTCACTTATACACCTCACATTACAACATGCTCTTTTGCAGATTTGTTCATAATATACATATTCTACAATTAAAAGATCTAGTTTAACGACAACGCATTTCGGTGCACATCATCTTATTTGTCACAGAAGGTTTAGTGTAGGAGAATATCACATGCAGTAGCTAATATAAAAGAGCTCACATGCAGCTCTGAGACTCAAAATGGATCCAAGATTCCTGGAAAGTGCACTATATAATTTCATCAGATGTGACTGTAGTGGTGTTTTGTATCAATGTTAATGGGATAATGGAGGTGAGAGCGACTCCCTTTAGATCGAACTAGGCAAGTCCATATTGGACCATAAAATACAACCCAGTTTAATCTGGACTGAACAATGGCAGTCCAGAGAGGAAAAGAGCAGAGTGAAAACAATGAAATGTCACATCTACAAACAGTTAAACATTTTTAAATGGGTGAAATTATTGTACAACATTTTGATAAAAACCTTCCTAAATTTCCTCAATGAGGCTGTACTTTGGCACAGTGTTACTTTGAGCTAAATACTAATGTCACTTTCTCACTATAATAATCCTACATGCTGATGTTTAGCATCGTTGTCTGATCAGGGGATCGGCAGTTTCATTCCCGGTCCCTGCAGTCATCCTGTCAACGTGTCCTTGAACTAGACACTGAACCCCACATGACTTCACATGCTGTGCAAACGTTGTGTTAATGAGTTTCCTAACCCTCAACTTGGATGACACTACAGTTGTGAATGTGACATGTGCTATAAAGCACTTTCAAGTTTCAAATAGACTTGAAGGGTGCTAAAAAAATTGTCCATTTACCAAACGCTGACACATCCGTAAAACTTTGTGCCAATCCATTATGTATGGATTAATAAAAACAAAGTGTAATTACAGTAATCATTGAATAGATATTTTGGTCTGGACTGATGCTGCTAACCTTTAGCTGAGCTGACTCAGAGAGACTCAGCACTGAATAACAAACATTCCACAAACATTCCCTGTTCCTACCCACATCCAGGTAGATACAATCAGGCAGAAGCCAGCCAGCATCGATGGCTGTCTCACCTCATAGCCTTTCAGTGAAGGCCCCACCAGCACCACTGGCCGCATAGAAGGGACAACATCATACGGAGGGACTTGTTCGGTCTGCAATGGGAAAATAAACAAAATATTAAAATGTATTGTTCACATTTAGCTAACACACTCGGAACAATGATCAGTCACTGGTAACACACAGAGCTGTAAAATGCTCGAAAATGCATTAGTCACAACAGTATAATTAAGGGTGCTCCTAAATAAACTGTAAAGAAAGCGATACACAGAAGTGAGGCACAAGGACAAACATACCTGTTTCTGCTTCTGTTTGGCTTTTAGAATAAAAAGAATGGACATTAAGTAAAAGGGATACAAGCTCATAGAAAAGATTTACCAATAGGTCATTACTCCAGGAATTTAAAGGAGAAGTGGTATGTTTTCAACCCAAGTCCCGTTCCCATTCTTTCAGGCTCTAAAATTTCAAAAATACATATTCATTTGAAAATTAACAATACAATGTAGGGTTGTCAGCACTTTGAACTTTTATTTTTTTATTTTTTTTGCCACAAACAACATTCAAAATGTAATTGCAGGTGTCTGGTTACATGCAGTACCAACCTACAGTCAACCACCTGGGTGTTTTTGACTCAATAACTGCAACTGTGTGGATTCCTTCCACAGTAATGTTGGTTATTTAGCAGATCAACACAGCATGGAATAAACATGGATGAGTTTGTCTTTCGTAAATATCAGAAAAAGATGCCCCATCGGATATTAACTAGTCGTGTCTGTCTATCTTTGGTGAGAGAGATCAGAGAAAGGTCAGACAAACATTTGTTTTATGTAATATCTTTACAGCTATGTTTCACCGTAGGTATCCGCTCCATGTCTGACACGCGTAATGATAATGCAACAAAATATTCAGAGCATAGTTTGTGGCAAAACAAACAAACAAAACAAACATTTCACTTCTGACATTTTTGATTTGCCCAAATCCTTTACATTGTAAAACCTTAACTGAATTCAATAGTGGAGCAATTAAAATAAAATAATGTTTTAATTTGTGAAAGTTTAGAACCTAAGGGCACACTGACATTAGGCCACCTGTATCATGCCTAAGCACATTCAACAAATCCAGACTGAGCAGCACACTTCCTTGGCCCTGGCACAGTTGGAAGAGATGTGCTTCAGCTCATGCATGAGTTTAAACATGAGCGCACAACGTGGACATGATAGGTCCATTCCACAGTGGTGGCAGTAGAGTGTTTACTTCAAATTTTGAGCTGACACAAATACACAGAAGCAATTGGATTAAACATACAAGAACTCAGGGGTCTTTGGGACAATCCACAGCCATCGTCTCAGACATGGATGTGACAGACGCACCTAACAGTGTCGAGACGAGGTAAAAGATGGTTCATGTTGGCGTAAAGCTATGTGCGTGTGATAGAACGTGAGGACGTATATACAGTACAAAAGGTAACCGTGCTCAGGCCCAGTTGGGCTCAGGGCCATGTGAGTGCAAAGGGACGGGGGACAATCGTGCTTTTGCACGGTATGAAGCAACTGGGCCAAGCGTGAGTGCGGCCTTAGATTGAAAGAAAGCAGAGTTCTCCTTTAAGGATCTATAAAAGTGTGTTAACCAAAAAAATATGCAAGCAAACCTGTACTGAGGAAATGTACAGTTCCACTTTGGCTATTAAAAGCTTATGTCACATCATCATCAAGTTAAGTTGCATATAAATCGATGTTGCCAAAGCATATTGCTTGTAAAGTGAATGCTGTAGCCCAAGATGAGCTCCACATGCAAGAAAGCATGCAGTCCCAGCTGTCCCAGAGACAGACACAGAAGGACTCCTGAGGTCATGCATACCTGCAGATGGTGGGGTGGACCTCCACCCTCCAGAGGAGGCGTTTCCTCCTTTCCTGTGGAGCAACATAATGCAAAGCTTCATTATGCGTGAATCCCCTCAGGAGGCAATTTAGAAAGTGAGACTTGCGAAACAGCAACAAATTAATAAAAAAAAAACTTTCAAAGAGTGTACAAGATGGGAAGCTGGTAGAACTAGGGCAGCGGAGGGAGACAGAAAGACAGAGACAAGTAGATCAGTGAGGAGAGTTGTGTGACCTCTGACCTTGCTGCTGCTTTCTGCTCTTGTTTAATCCTCATGGCCTCCAGTTTGACTGGACTAGGGATGAAAGTAATGTCTGCCCCTTCCTTCACAAGCCTTCCAATCCACCAGTCATTGTTGTATTTCTGTGTGAATGTAAAAAAATCACACATGAGCTGAAATGGAACAAGTTTTTATTTGCAAGCAATCTGATAAACCCAGTGCTGAGACCCTCTCACCTCTTTTATGTGCAGAAAGTCTTTGGTTTCGAAGTTAATAGCAGCGCCTTGGACTGGACAATCTTCATCAAGGGCCCCACAGTAACTCACATTGGTTTTCACTGCAAATGCTACTGGTTTAGACTGATGACGAATTAAGAAAATAAATGTAAATGAGATATATGCCGGTTTTACAACACAACACAACTGCCTTGATATTTTTGATTCTATAGACCTTTCAACAAGATTAAATCAAAATGAAATTCAACCTTCATTCATCATGGCTAAGCCGTTTACGTGCTGATCATCAGGAAACTAAAGCTGAATTTAAAGACAAGCATTGACCTATGACCCTCTGGTTCGCACCTTGGCTCTCTCTAGCTGCAGCTGAGCCTGGCGCTCGGCTTCACGCCGAGACGCCTCCTGGTCCTCCTCCAGGGACAGGTCGGAATCCGAGGGTCGACTAGTGTAGGAATCGGCTGAACCCTGACAGAAAAGACACAAGGAGATAAATAGTTGGCAGTTGTTGCTATTTGTTCATGACAAAGTGATTAATGATTCATTGAAAAAAAGCAAACAGATCACGTATCTCCGATCGCTTCTCCAATCTCTTTCGCATCGTTGAACCTGTCTCTGAACCTGCTCGCCTGAGGCCAACTGAACCAGACTGGAAGGACCAGCAGGCTCCTCCTGCTTTCCAAAGCAGCCTTCTCAGGGGAACATGTATGAGCACTGCAATGCCAGCTACCAGCATCAGAACAGCACCTGTCTCTTTATCCAGGTAAATAAAAAAATAAAAAATCCCAAAATCCCAAAGACAATTTGGCTGTGACAGAGACACAGACAAGTGCAGCAATATGGATTTTTCAGGCCATTTTTGAATTTCAGATTGGCCTGCATGAACAAAGTATGTGGTGAGATTTCATCAGACAAAACTATTTTAATTATATGTCATAAGGTCAGGTTTTAGATTTGTATGTGTACAGCGAATCAAAATGTCTCAACAATGGGGTGTGATAAAATTTTATCACATTCAGCACAGTGTTACACACTGCACATTTTGGTGTTTCTTTTAAAAACCCATTTTGTTGCATTCCATTAAAGGGAGCATTAGCTGCCACTGCTAGAAGTGGCAGAACATTCACTGAAAATGAGCATGTCGATTTTTTTACTACGCAAAATCTCAAGCACCATACAAATAAAATAACTATACCTATCTGGGATATTTCTAAAGCTCAGAGCTCTACTAGATAAGTTTTGAGGCTCCACTGGTTGGGAATAGTAGTTTTGATTTATTTCAAAACTTAAAAAAAAGAAAAGAAAAGAAAGTCTTTATTTGAAATCAAACACACTTTTAATTTCATTTGTTAGAAGACATTTGTTACGTTCCAGAGAGTGTCATTTCTAATCAAGATAAAGGCATTTAAGATGATAATTGCTTGAAAAACTAATTTATCTGCCTTTTGCTAAATAGATGTACTTTACAATACATACAGTAACAGACACAACACTGAATTTTCCAAAATTCAGATACATATATCATAACATTTAACTGCACAAATCCAGATTAAATTACTATATAATTAAATCTATTTTCTTAACTCATACAACAAGGATTTAAACGTCAGTCCTCCAGACTGATAAAACTGCAAGGCCTGACTTCACCAGATCCGATTTCACTCCATCAGCATCCTGCTCTTCCCCTGTGGCTGCAGTCCCAGCCGGGTGCAGGACTGAAAGAATCTTCACATACCAGACAGGAGCACCCACATAAGATGGCCAAATATAGCTCTATAACAACGTCATCCCTCTTTTGCCCCCCCAAAACACACACCTCTCTCCTCCTCCTCCTCCTCCTTCTCTTCCCTCCATCTCTCCTTTGCTTTTTTCCCATACACCCCCCCAAAAATGCTTTAGCTGGAGCCAGCTCAGAGTTTGTGGATATCATTTGAATATCAAAGCCTGCCAGACTCTGAAGAGTTTACAGGCAGAAAAAAAAACCCAAAACCTAATTAAAGCACATGGAATTCTACTGATGAATTTATAGGAATCATATTCTAAAGTGCAGACTGAAACCTCTTTAGCACAAAATACCTACACTTTGCCTTCACCTATACACTTTTATATTGTTCCAATTTCATATTATTTGGATTTGATAGAAAAGGCACCATAAGACACAGGACCACCTGTCACTGTCTTTGCTAAGCATCAAAGTGACTTGTCTATTTCTATAGGAATGTTTTCTTTTCTGATGCGTCTTTAAAGAGAATCAGGCAATATCACTTTTACCAATTTGAACCGAAATATTCAGAATGTATATTACTGTTCACAAGTCTGTATGCATTGATAAAGAGATATTGGGCTGTAAACTCACATTTTGGCTTAAACTGTACAGAACATTTTGTTTTTTTGTTAGATTAACTTTGAGCTTTCAATACAAAGGGACAGGAAAGTTGCAGAACAGATTTAAAGAGTTATGTTAAGTTCAAGTTAAGTTTGGAAAAGTCTTCTTTCAGCTGTATGCAAAACCGAAGAATTGTTGTCCTAGTGCCTTTCAATTGTGAGATACTTGCCTGTTAGTAACACATTACTGCCAATGAATCACATATGTCACTTTTGACCCATCCTCAGTGCTGCGGTGTTGAAAACCATTCCAAGGCAAAGAGACAGCAGATCTGTTTGTATTCTTCCAGAACAAGCCAAAAGAAGGAATTCACTTTGTGTGTGAGTTCATCCAAGAAATCAACAGATGAGCAACTGAGGCTAATGGAGAAAACAGATCATCAGTACCGTCAAGGCGATTCCCAGGTGACTGTCTTGACTTGGATCGATCCACAAATGCATTGTTTTCAACAGGGAAAATCTGTAGCAATTCAGAAGTCTCCTTCCTTCCCCATATGGGCATAATTTATTTTTGAACTACTTTTCACATGAACGTGTTTGCACAGCAATTCCTGAAAAATGATGTTCCCAGTTTGAGATTGGCGGCTTCATTCACTGATGGATGAACTTCTGGAGGTGAATCCATTTTAAATCTCAACGTCTCACGATAAAGCACAGTACTGACATTAATTCCAACGACACACTTCTGATGGTTATTAATTCATTTAGACTGAGAGATATTTTTGTGCTCCATGAAAAATATTTTTGCAGAGAGCCATTTACGATAAATCCCAAAATGCATTTATGAATCCTTCTTTGTGTATTTGTGATTTCTTTTTACACTGTCCCCACTCCACATCATAACAGTTTCTGGCTGTGGTCTTTTCTCCAGTTCATGCCACACAGTGAAGCTCCCTTGAAGTGGAAGTCATTAACTCTTCCTTAAGTGTTTTCATAAGAGTTCATCTTATTTTGATCCATGCAATAGCTCCTGTTGGTACTCCTGTTCAAATGTAAGTAATGTGACCCAAAATCCACATGCCTGTGCGAGAATATATTCTAGGCTACCTGAATTGAATGCGAGGCTTCAGTACACTGAGAAAAACAGATCACCTTGTAAAGTTTCAGTCATTTCTATACAAATTTCCTTTCCAAATGCAATATATATTTATTTCAGTACTTTTCTATTTCACAGTAGATTTAAATTTCTTGTTGCACACCCAAATTAACATCACAGAACTGACAGGGCAAACAGAACCACATGTATGAGTTCAACTACAAAGTACATACATGGCAGGAGAAAAGACCAAATCAATGACATTCAACAGATGGGTCTACAAGTTCAATGCCGAGCTGAAAAGTAGGTAAATTACATGGACAAAATGCTTGTGCACAGAAGATGAGGAGAAGGAGGAAGATGCGGGAACATAGGGGAGATGCTGGCGAAGTGTGTAAACCGGAATAGACTTCTGCTGAGACCACAGTGAGAGGGGAGGAGAGAGGAGAAAAGCGTGAAGGAGAAGACGTCTCAGAGCAGACAGATCGGGGGGGACTCATGAACAAAGAGACCACGTTTGCATGCGGAGTGAGCAGACAATAGGAGAGCGTACCTTGTTACAGATGAGTCCGGTCGCGCTCGAGTCAGAAGCAGACATTTTTGTCCTGCCAGCGCTCTCTTCTCCCCCATTGCACCGAAAAAAAAAAAAAACAAACAGGCAGAGCCCTCCTCCCCTCAGCCCATGATTGCAGAAAGCAGAGAGAGGGTGGCGCTCAGCCTAAGTGCTTCACAGCTGACGTTGCTGCGTTGCCTCAACAGCCATTTCCTATACAAAATTGATGCCCTGACTGCAGCACTGGTGTACACACGCCCGCATACTGCTACAGTACTGCGAGAAGGAGCATTCTTCTGGCTCCAAGCATCCTCCCCTGTCCTCTCCTGCCCAACCCCACCTAAAACATCACACCTCTCCTCAATCACAGCTGTCCCATACAGGACTCATATGTCAATTCCTCTTTAATAAATCCAAAAGAAGTCCCATGAAATCTACTTGGTGTTAGCCCTCACTGTGCGTCATACGATTTGTCCTCACCGGGCTCAGATAGACAATCTAAAAATAAGGAAGTTGAGCAGTTATGTAACCCATGCTAAGTAGCAATAACTATAACTAGTCCATGATTGTCATTCTTCTGTCAATTAGTAGCTCTTTTTCCTTGACAAATCCTGCCTTGTCAGCATTAATGGCAAAAACTGAGACAAAGGGTGTGAAGTTAGCATAGGACAGGCAGACAGTCCGACAGGAGGACCTAAATAGAAAGAGGGAGAGGAACCGAGGATAGCATCGCTGTGCTTGCCTGCTTGTCTGCTTTTCTCTGCACCATCCTCCTGACAGGAAGGTGATGCATGAGCCTACAGAAGAGAAATGCAGCAGTGAGTCAGCAAGCAGCCATCGAGAGTCCATCAGATGTCTTAATAAGGTAGTTGAGAGGTCTCTATTGTAGGAGACAGGAGATAGCCTCGCTCTTCATGGACTGCATGGCTGCTCTCCAGGTTGCCCCGGGCCTTGACAATCCTACTTTGCGGCCATTATGTTGGCAGCATGCGGTCCCTCACTCTCATTCAACTTTGGCTGCTAAGGAATTAAGTGCACTCCACCCGGGCTTTTAGCAAAAAATGTCTTTGGGCTATATTTCCTGGTGGTTTTTTCAAATTAAAGGGAATGCGGGCAGGCGAGCTTTCGAACACAAACACACTGAACACAGAGGCAGAGGATATTTTCATCATTACTGCAGTGCATGGAGCAGCTACAACACATACAGTGGGAGAGGCATGTGATGACCACGGAAGGAGTGAAAAAAAAGACAGAACTAGAGCAGGGAAGAGGAAATCACACCTACATAATAAATTAGACTAATGCAGCAAGACAGTGAACTTTAACATGACAACAAAACCCTGCACGGAGGGCTCTATAAAATGTTTATACATATTTGAAGACAAGAAATGACCAGAGAAGGTGATTGATAAGGACGAGGTGGCAAACAAGGTGAGTGTGAGGAGAACAGAGGTAAAAATATAAAGACGAATAACACTGGAGATTAACAGCAACACCTTTTTGTTTTTTTGTTTTTTGCTTTTTATTCTGCCTAAATGTAGCCCTTCTCCCCTTTCAGACTATGTTTGGCAGTGAGGAGAGGCTAGCAGAGGATTGTCAAAGTTCACTGAGTTTTGATGAATTCCCTCAAGAAAGAGCAAAGCAGATTTAGAGACTGGCTCAGCTATATTCACTGATGCCAGATAGCCCATCTGAATGTGAACCAAATGCCTCCAATGCACAATAAAGAACAGACAGCCCCGAATCCCGTTTCTACTCTGTCGGTCTCTGCGGAAATTTTTCGTCTTCTTCCTTGCAAGAGGACGATATTACAACATTAGTTGCTCAATCCTCCTGCGGTTATACTTCATAATGTCTTTTTTTAGCACGTCTCTCTAACCTTCCTTGCAAGAGGACGATATTACAACATTAGTTGCTCAATTCTCCTGCGGTTGTACTTCATAATGTCTTTTTTTAGCACGTCTCTCTAATGCTCACACAGGAACAAACGTGGTTACGAGGACAAAAATCTTAGTATTTGGAATACGAAGTGGATAAGGTTATAAAAAAAAACTGCGACATGGACCTTATTTTTGTAAACTTTGCCTTTGTATTGACAACAAACAATACTTTATTTATGCTTACAAAATATCTATTACAGATAGATTAGTGATAGTCAGAGCTTTTTACATTTTTTTCCTTAGGGCCGCAAAGCCAGCCGGCGCAACCAAACTCTACAGCAAGCAACTGAGAAGCTTTACACTAACAGAGAGCTCAGTGGCTTGTGAAAGGGCACTTCACAGAAGACAAAGTTGCAGATTTTTCCAACAAATCCTGAGGTTTAAGCAAATTTGCAAGGAGACAACAGACAATGTGTGATTGACAGGAATGTTACAGCCAGATGTTGGATCATCCACAGCCAGAGAGAAGGTCTCGTCACAGTGCAACTAGAGTAGGGCAGAGCAGATCAATAGGAGAGCTGCCCAGATTGATACTCCATCCTGTCCTGAGTTGCTCCACCCGCTAACCTCTCTTATATTACCTCAGGATAGTTTCTAAGTACTTCCAAGTCACTTCACTTGCACACAACTGCTTTCTCTCTGATGACACTGAGCCCTCACACTAACAGAGGTCTGAGGTTTAAAAAGACTGGACATTCTTTATTAGCCAACAGAGAGGAGAAATGCTACAGATGCAATGAGAACAATGTAATGACGAGATGAGTCGACAGTGAAGCTGGCATGCGGGAACGGCCAGGAAACTCTATCTTTCATCCACGCTGCCGACTCGGCCTTGCCAGCTATGCTGTGCATACTTAGGCTTTCATCCCCCCCGGGGATCCCTCAACCTGACTTTACCAAACTGCTTCAAAGTGCAGAGAGGCTGGAGCTAACCCACATAAAGCTGCGTGCCTACAGTGCAGCACAGAATGGCACATGCTGCTGCAACCTTCATTAAACCAGATATGTTTGTTAGGCACTGACCTGTTTTAGGCTCTAGGTTTGAGTTAGGCCTAATTGGTGTGCCTTAACTGGTGGGGTGAGCTAACTGAGGGAATGTCAGACTTATCGATATGTAATGGTGCCCTACATATTTGCACATTCCAGCTTTACATCTGGAACCAGTGTGTTCGCCATTTCAAAGAACTGCATAGGGTTGGGTTATTAAAATAAAAGTCATTTGAGCGTATTGTCTGCGGATGTGACAGCCAAGAAAGGCAGATATATCAAATGGAGAGGTTTAAAAGAGTAGACCACAGCGATGCCCTAGATAGGGCTAATAAAACATACGGCTGTCATATTAAAAAAAAAAAACTTTCCTTATATTCTAATTTTTGACTAAAAGGGTAAAATTGAAAATAGTACAAAGACAGAACTCAAGGACAAGACAAACTGAATCTTTGGCCACCTAAACACTGCTAGTTCATCAAATTTAATCAAGGCATTGCACACTGATTCTCTAACACATACGCTTGCACGCACACACACACACACACACACACACACACACAAAAGCAAAAAGCACTTCACTCCTCACGGGACAGGCTTTTAGTGCTCAGTCTCATGCAGTATTTAATTGACCCCACACAGGAAGCCTAGCGGTCCCAAATGCACTCCTTCCCCGCACCAACTGAGAAAGCATGAACGCCTGCAAGTATGCCCACAGCCTCCCACCACGACTCCTCTGTCACACAACGGCACCAAATGCCATTTTCTGCTTTAGTGCAGGAAAGGCAGAACTCAGGGTGAGGAAGTTGGACATGCGCATGTTTTTCAAAACGTTCAAATGCGAAAATGACAGACGTTTGGCTGGCGCATACATCAACACCATCGTTCAAACTTTCACTCCAAATTCTGGGAGCAGAGTTGGGTTTTTCTGCTTCTATGAGCTGTCTTTCACAGACACCTCATGAGGTATTGTGCACGTTTGTTGTTCGGCTCACAGAGGTTGTCAGTAGTATTTGCAGCAGCGATTAGATGCAAAAGAGATAGCAGCGTACTTACTCAGTTGGAGGTTGGAGAGCACACTCCCCGTCTCTCTGGCTCTCTCTCTGCTAGTCAGGCATGGTGTGCTCTCTCTCTCTCTCTCTCTCACTCAGTTTATACTGAAGTGTACTGTAGTGTGCTTGTAAGCAGACTATTCCTCTCTCTTTCTCTACAACACCCTCCTCTCCCACTCTCCCTCATTCTCAGTACACAACCCTTTGCTACGTCATTAGGGCTCTCTTTGGTTTGCATGCCATCCTTCCCCACCCTCTCTCCTGTTCTCCTCTCCCTCCCCCCACGACTCTACCGCGCCCGTCCAATGGGAATTAGTATCACAATTCTGTGCATAGTTCATTCAGGACTCTATCTCGATAGAAGCGTCATAAAAGATGCCCAATAGGGATTTCAGCTTTCTGCAACCATCACGTTAATAAAATATTGTCTCACAACTGTGTGATATAAAACCAGCCGACACTTTCCAGACCACAGGCAAAAACGTAGTTTTGAAACCATCATATTCTCCAGATACTCATATATGGTGAACTGACAAGTAGATGGGTACCACATGTACTTCCTAGACTCAGCCTTGCGCAAGATTTGGATTCTAAAGTTAAATTATATGGTCAACCAGGGCTGTATCAATGGTGTCAACATTTGGGGGGCACCAAATTTGACGGCCCATCCTCAAAAAACGAAAAGCTAAAATAGATGTTGAGGATGTATGTTTGTGACTTGTGTATTATAAAATTAAATATTGTGAGTCTGCACATGAGACCTACTGGAGAAAAGCCATAACCCCAAAATGTGATTTCAGAATAAAGGTCTCAAAAAATATAAATGTCTCTCAACCTGACGAATTTTCAGTGCATACATAACTGTAGTACTAAACCTGGTTGTAATTTTGTTAAGTTTAGTTATTATAATATTTATTGATGTTTTTTTTAGATAGCAATGTGTTGCTGCATGCTGTAGCGCAGCATTTTATTTTTATTTTCACAAATAAATTGGAGGGAAAGCTTTGGGCATATTGATTGTTAGGGGAGATATGTGCAATCCAATATATATTACCATTATAGCCTTTGTTTCGACAGTGTAATTGCATGTTGTAGCATTGAGATTTCCCTTCAGGGTTAATCTTGCATCAAAGTATAAGATCATGATGAAACGGACTAAAAAGGCACACAAGTGAGCGGACAGGCCTATCCACATCCATGTTATATAACTGACTCACTGTGGATTTTAACCTGTCAGAATGCGAATGTTTGGCGCAGGAGAAAGTCTTGTGGTGGCAAGGAGCTATGGGAGCCATGTAAGTTGTCTCTGTTTGACGTGTGGAAGCGTCCCCAGTGTAGCACTCAGTGAGGTCTGTTAATGTCAAGGCTGCACAGCTGCTGAGGGATGTGAGAGATGTGTTATGGATATAAAGATGCGCATGTGGAAGGTTTCTTTTCTTTTTTGCTTTAACCCATTCAAACATATCACGAAAAGAGGGATAAGCCTGCTTTGTGTCTGCCGATTAGCAACCAGAGTGAGGGCAACATCATCAACGTGAAGGCAAGCCATGACTATGGGTGATAAACTCCAGCAAAATTCAGATTCATAATTCATAAGATAGGTTTCGGGAAACAGTGAGGCAGTGGAAGAAAAAAAAGGAAAAAGAGACAGCTAGGGGAGGCATCCATTCAAATTCTGTATGAGCACTCCATTTGAATAAAACATGACTGAATGAAGGTTTGAAAGTTAAACTCCACAGCACTTTGCGCTCAGCGGGCGACTGCCGAAAAATAAACAAATAAAAATGAAAGGGAGAAGAGCTTTCGGAGCTGCATCCAAGCATCGAGCGCAGATGTCTGTTAGTCTGTCCCATGTGAAGCGCCTCTGTGAGAAAAGCTGCTGGTGCATTATGGATGAGGGGCTATTTTAAGGGGGCTGGAGATGCTTGGTTTTGATTTTTGAGAAGAGGGAGATGACACCGGCTGCTGCCAAATCCTTTCATGAGGTTTGTACGCTACTTAATGGGTTCAGACATGCGGCCACAACTCGTATTCCAACACAGACCCGATCCCCATTTGAAGTGTGCAAGCCAAGAAGAGGGATGAGGTAAGCAGACGAGTGGGACGCCAGCAGGTCGTCAGCCAGCAACACTTCACTCAAGACAGTTTCCTCTACTGATTAAGCACACGTACCTGCAGTATGTCTACTGCGATAAGGCTGTACATCTGCTCATTTAACTAATGCTGCAAGCTGCAAAGTAATATCACCAGTGATACATTTCCAAAACACAAGAAATCACTGTGAAATATGAAAAGACATGAAATTACTTTCCACGCTGCAAATTAAGTATGTATAAAGAGCGCGACTTGTTCTTTGATGCATGCTAGAAATTCAACATTCAGACGAGGTCTGCACATATAACTTATAACACATACTTTTCAAAGACCTCAGCCTTGTGCCTCGACTCTTTATTTAGGAAGAAAGACGGGCAAAGACAAAAGCAAAGTAAAACACGCATTCCAAAGGGGGGACATTTAATGTGAAGGGTAAAAGCTGAGACCCTGAGCCTCAACCCCCCTGCATTTCTCCTACAAGACACACACTGGAGCAAATGATGCTATCATCTAGCTTCTCCGGAGGGACCCCACCCCCACCCACTAGACTCCCCGTCACGTTCACGTGTTTTGACTTTTTAAGCACCGGTAACAAAGTCCTCGTGCCCTCGGTGGGGAAATGAGCTGACAGAGGTGCAGATGGTTTCCCCCAAGGTGTCCTGCATCGTGGATTATCTCACCAGTGGGCCACAGTTTGCCAACCTTCAGAAAAGCTCATCTGTTTATCTATCTACAGTATCCTGCAAACCAAACCTCCAGGAAAAATACAGGCGCGTTCTTTAAAAAAAAAAAACATGAAAATGCTTTGGAAGATTTTTTTCTTTCTGAACAGTTGCTTTGTTATTTCATCACACTTTTCTCCAAAATAGGGGAGAAAGAAATCTTGTTCACTATTCATCAGTTAATAGTGGATTACGTAACATATTACATAGACAGCTCTGGGTATAAAACACAACTTGTGTGTAGGCACAGAATTTCAAGCCATGGATGAATAAATGAATGTCATGTACATTAATGCTGGAATATCGTTTACTATCACCAGTTCTGCTTCCATGCTGTTGCCACACTTAAATGTTGTCACAGCAGGATCCAGTCCCCCTTTAGAAATTCTCCTTCACTTGAGATTAAACCTGTGATCTTTTTTTAGTCATTTCTCTCCTGCTGTCATTCTGTTGCATATTGAACACATAATTATCCTACAGTGATCAAAGAATTGACCCTCTGCGTGCGTGATGGTATAAGGCAGAATCCATCTCCACGAGCAGAAAATAGACTCGTGTCCTTTAATAAATGATGAGGTGGAAGCACTAGCAGACCCCGGAACGCTGGGAGATTGTTTCATTTGTTGCTCCGGATGACCAATAATTGGGTATATATTAGTCGCAATGTTTATGCTGGACATGTAAAAATCCTTGTGCAGCTCAGTTCGTCCGGGCTTATTTTGGATGGCACGTTGAGCGCTGATGGATGCCGACTCTCCCACAACCCTAAAGATCCCCAGTAAGGTCACTCTGCCTGATAGAATTATCGGCATCCCGACAAGGAGCAGCTCTGTAACGGCTTGTTTATGTGTTACGACGCATGCAGCTCCGCACAGCACACTGAACAGCTGCCTCTGTCACTACCGCGACCACCTTCGAAAAGAGCCCAAACAAGGGAAGACTGGCAGTAACCCACCTCGTTCAACAGAAAGACGCTGGAATTGTTGAGGGACATCCGCAGTTAACGGGGATCTCGCTCAGCGCAGCCCAACCTGGGTGAAAGAGCCACAGTTTGTCTTTGAATTGTTTGGGTCCAAACATTATCACAACAGAGGAGACGGCTCGGCTGCTTCTCACCGCTTCGCTTGGACGCGGAGCTCCGGCATCATCGGCGCTGCAGAACCTCCAGCTCGCGGGTCCGCGGTGCGACCCATGACTGTCCACACAGCCGTGCGCACGGACGCACGGATGGATAGATTACGGCTTTCCCTCAATGAATTATGCAAGACCCGCACTTTTCCCACAGCCGCAGCCCCCGAGAATTTCCGCGGCTTTCTCTTGTTGGGTTTCTATTTTTGAATTTGAATAAACGATGATTATCTGGGAGTTTGACATCTACAACAGTTTTTATTCCGCATTTGACGCTGTGCGTTCTGGGCCCATCAGTTTTTATTGGCAAAGCCAATGGGGCCCCTCGAGTTGCATTGAAAAAAAAAAAAAAAAGTAAGAAATTTGTTGACGCATTATTTTATATCTCCTGCTGGCCCAGATTGTTTTAGGGTGCTGCGCTCGCCAGCTGAGGAGCTCCTGACAGACAGACAGACAGACAGAGAATGGACGCGGGTCTTCTCGGTTTTCACTGATCGAGCACTTTCATCCTGCAAACGCCTTCCATTTGCACAGGGTCAATCGACCACTCCAGTTAGGCACTGCCAATGTCAAACACGCACAGAGTGGACACAAAAATTGAACTTGTTAGACCTTTTTACTACCATTATTTTCATATTGTCCTGCACTCTAAAAGCAGATTAAATATTATCAGAATATGTTGCCCCAAAATAATAAAATTTAGAATAAATCTAGGCCTACTCACTGAAAAGGCCATTGTGTCTGTTTGTGCACTGGAGGCTTGCACACTTGTAAAAGTTCAGAAGTGAATGGCACATTGTGTTGAACTATGATTTTAGACGAACACAGAGATATTCACATGATAAATGTGAAAATGCCTTTTAGGTTTTTGTTGGGGGGGGGTAAATTGCGTGAATATTTTGTAGCCCAAGATTTCACGTAAAAATATGTTTCCACGTTGCAAACCAACACGTGGCTGGTGTGACTGGCTCTTCCATGCAGGATAGTTGGTGTGAGCGTGCGAAGGACTTTGAGCTCTACTCTGACAACGTTGCTGAACAATGGCGCCGGCTGCTGGACAATTCGGGGAACTGGCAATACTTACAACCATCCCCTTTAACTCAGGCCCATGTGTACTGATGAGTAGTGTAATAACCTGCATAGCTCAATTGAGATAAAATAATGTTTGCTGGAAGGTAGGTTGTAGCTATATACTATAACTATAGTGAACCTTTTATTTTAAATTTTACTGCCTCATAGTGTATTGTGTGTCAACTTCATTTTCAAAAATAGTCCAAGGTTAACGATCTCCGCATGTGTCCTTGATTTTCCTTTCATGTCTTCACCATTTGTAGTAGCACATAGTGTTCTTAAAGTACGGTGTAAGTCTACAATAACCTACTGCGGCAGTAGAGTAGACTCAGAAAGGAACCTAATGTTTAATGTTCTCTGTCAGGGCGTGTAGTAGTTTTAAAGGGTAAACAGATTGTCCTGTGTCAACACCAGTTATTGTTTTACGGGTTGACAGATTAGACTTGATGGTGCAGTTATTTGTTTACTAGCTGGTTTTCTAGCTATTAAACCTGACACTTCTTTATTTTCTTACGTGTTACTCTCAAAACCCACAAGACAACACACACTTTACACTTTCAGCGCTTCGCAGGAGCAACGCGGAGCCCTTCCAGCACGACCTTTGCGGTGATTCTAATCTCTCTCCACTAGGTGGTGCTGTGACGTCGACTGACTGTGTGGCCGCGTTTCAACGTTGAACAGCTGTTGTGTCATAATTTGAGAGACACCGTTTGATGATGTGAAAGTTGGGAGAGGGTGAAGCCAAAGTTAAGTTAGGTAACGCTGTGGGGAAAAAAAACAAGACGCGCACACACACGGGCATAACGACACTTGTACCACCTCTAGGGGGACTCCTGTGTTCAGAGAGAGAGAGAGAGAGAGCGAGAGAGAGAGACTGAGAGGGAGAGAGAGAGGGAGAGAGGGAGAGAGAGAGAGGGAGGCAGAGAAAGAGAAAGAGAGAGAGAGAGAGAGAGAGAGAGAGAGAGAGAGAGAGAGAGGCAGAGAAAGAGAGAGAGAGAGAGAGAGAGAGAGAGAGAGAGAGAGAGAGAGAGAGAGAGAGAGAGAGAGAGAGAGAGAGACGGGGAGGTCGCGGCGGTGGAAATGTACTATTGGTCCGGCTGTGGAGAGCGAAGGTTGTCCGGCCAGTGTCGCCGCTTGTCCTCGCTTCCCTGTGAACCATCCACACAGACAGACCGATCGACGGCCGTGTGACGGCGGCTGAAAGACAGAGCGCGGAGCCGTACCTGAGCCGAACCGGAGCCGAACCGGAGCTCAGCTGCAGTGTCACAGTTACTCGTGCAACGAGGATGTCCAGTGGTGAGTTCACTGCCCCTCTCCAGTGTCAGTGCGTGGCCGGCCAGCTGAGCTCATGCAGCCGGGGACGCAGGAGTGGGGAATAACAGTGCCGACAGCTGACTTGTACTCTAGTGTTGTGCTGCGATGAACGCGGCGGGGCTGGGGAACTGTTCCGTGGGATTGTGCACACTGAGCACTGGTCCCTGTTCAGGCACGGGCACTTCATTACGTTGTTGTTAGGGCCAAGCCGCCACCTAATCGGCTGCTCTAACACCTTGCGTTTTGCGTGCAGCGTTGCGACCGTTTACTCTCG
>KV751364.1:908595-919178 GCA_001698575.1 Mola mola
TGTTCCCACGGTGCAGTTGTCCTCGCGAGCTGGACCGCATATCCCTGCGACGTCAAGAGAGCCGCCGCCGGGGCTGAAGTTGCACGGCGGAACGGTTCATTCCTGAGAAGTCGGCAATGTGTGCCAAGCTGCACTTTCCCCTGACTCGGGGCTACCCCGTCGCGCGCTCTGTGAGTGAGTAGCGTGGCTGGCTGGGTGCGTTTGGACGCGGACAGCTGCCGCCTGTAGGCTGCTCCGAGCGTCCTGTTATGTAATGCGCCTCGGCCGAGCGCCCGCATCCATACAGCCTGGGCACACACGTGTGATTGCTTTACGTGTTTTGTTTTTATTATTATTGTATTCTTCGTTTAGATTGGGCCCGTGTTAGCAACTGTGACAGGGGAGGGACTGGTTATTGGCACGTGAAGGGAAAGCGAGATCTTTGCCGAAATGTGAGAGAAAGCATGACTATGGTTTAAATCTGTAACACATGCAGGACGATGGAGTCAGCTCGGCCCTATTGTGGCACAGATTATATTTATATTCTGATGCATCCATGCACAGCCTGTGTTACATAAGAGCAGCATGCTGCTGCCTGACCTGTCCTGGCTGCATCAAAGGGGTGCCCATGCTAAGGTTGCCCCAGCAGGAAGCCTGTAAACCCGCCAGAAGGTGAACTGGCCTCATATTTGCGTTCTCCCACAGTGACTCATGCGCTCTTTGATGGTGTCAACATGAAATGTCATGGTGATAGTTGTTTCTAGCTGGAGAAATGCTGGGCTTTCTTATCACTACTAATTGTCTGAATTAATTTTTTTTTTATTATTCAGCTACTGAGGGAAGTGTTTTATCAAGCAATAAAACTTCCAAATAGAGTCATCTTGAATTAAAAACAGCAACAACAGTGTTTCTGTATTCTTCAAATTAGATTTCGTGTATGTATGTTGAGCAACTCCTCTATGAACTGCTGGCTGACTGTAGACACGGTCATGTGCGCAGCAAATGTTCGCTCTTTCCACTGTTTGTTTCAACTCAGTCAGCCTGGCAGAGATTTGCTTATTAAGTTTAGAGGTTAGCAGTGTCCTTGACATGTGCTGCCAGAAGCCAGCTATAGTGACTCATCAAAGCTAATGGGGGAAAGCATGGACAATTTAATCAGGACTGGAGAGCTCTTGATCTCTGATGGTGCCCACTCAGTAGGCCTTTGTTGTCAAATGGAGCACACCCATCTCTGTCCACTCAAGATGTTTGGGGCAGATTGCAGTGATAGAGCATATTAGAGTGCAATCCACCAAGAAGAGTTTTTAGTCTCCTCTAAAAGCCCCCAACCGTATATGTTCAAAATCCCAGCAACCAGTGAGGAGGTCTGTTGAAGTGGGACAGTGTTTTGATGAAAAAAGTGGCCCGTGACACTTGCTGCACAAGGCAGTAATTTCAGGAGAATTTGCTGTCAAAGTATTCTGTGTTATGAAAACAAAAGCAACTACTTTGCATAGAAATGCTGTTCCAGCTTGGTGGGTCAGGGTGATAAACAGGAGTGCAACGGACCAGTTATTGACCCTGACGTTTCTTCCAGAAAACCACCCAAAAAGACATGCGGACACATAGAGAGCTTATTCCTGTGAATGGGATGCGATAAACATGAGCTCAATGTGATGTTAACGTCGCCATCGTGATGGTATGCTCACATTGTATTTGGAGATGTTTGACTGTGTGTATTGTGTCTGTGTTTTCAAAGGGCAACGGGTGTTCTACAGAGGCACTGGGCACTGCATAGGAATGATAGAGTGACTGACGGCTCAAGCACAGGCAAACCCTGATGACTCTGATCTATCTGAGCTCATGCTGTATGCTCGCTGGAATGAACTAGTGCCCTGGCCAAAGAGCTCGGTGTTGCAACACATAATAAAGCCCATACAGGTGAGATGATCCCCACTTCTCTGCGCCAGTATAACTTAACCTGTCTCTTTGCACCTAAACTGTTCTTCCGTCCGCACACTGTGTTAACATCCCAGTATTGTGTCTAGGATGTCGTGGGCCCGAGGCCTCTTCGTAGGCAGAGCGAACGAGCGAAAGACAGCATGGGGAGAGCGCAATGGCAAAAAGAGGAAGGACAGCTCATCACTGTGCAACCCACACTACATGAGTTGCCTGAGCGACCCTGAGGACCTGGAGCTCCCTAATGCGGCCCCCCAGCACTACCATTGTGGAGCAGGCACCAGTGGGGCCAGCTTTGGCCTGCGCTGTGGCTGGCAGGAGGACCACTACGGGAAGAAGATGGGCGGCACTGGAGATCTGGGTCTAAAAGCCGTGGACCTGGGCTTTGAAGATGGTGAGCTGAAGGGTGGGAAGGAGGAGGAACTAGCTGAGGGGAGCTGCAAGACAGTGACTGCAGCAGAGTGCTGGAGGCGTGTTATGTGGGTTTTCCAATCCAAAAAATTTCAGTCAGCTAAGCTGGAGCGCCTATATCAGCGCTACTTCTTCAGACTCAACCAGAGCTCTTTGACAATGCTGATGGGAATGCTGGTGTTGGTGTGTGGGGTCATGCTGGCCTTTCACTGCATCCACACGTCCCCCGACGTGGCCTTTGTCTCGGTACTCTCTGTGGCCATGGGTCTATTCCTGGCCATGATGGTGGTCTGCAACCGCAACGGCTTCCACCAGGACTACATGTGGATAGTGAGCTACCTGGTGATCGGCGTGCTGATTGTGGTGCAGGTCTTCGGGGTACTGATGGTGTACCCCCCAAGTGCCTCAGAGGGCATTTGGTGGACGGTCTTCTTTATCTACATAATCTACACACTGCTGCCAGTCAGAATGAGAGCCGCTGTGGTTAGCGGAGCTGTGCTGTCCACCATACATGTCGTGACGGCCTGGCAGCTCAATCAAGAATACAAGTTCATTTTTAAACAGGTATGTGGTGGCGAATAAAAAGAAAAGAAAGACTTGGCCCCCTTTACATTTGTGATGGGATGGCAATCGGATAACACCTGGTATAAACATGCGTCTCAGGTATTCACGTCGTGATATGATTGCTATCCAGTCACGCTCCTCCGCTGAACCAGGTTTTCTGGCAGCAGGCTACACCGTCTGATCCTCTTCTCGTCTCGAAGAAAAACAACAACACAACGGTCGAGCCTGCCGAGAACTGCATGGCCGTCATTCTCAAGCTGAAATTTGCATTAATCATTACATGGGTGCTGCCTGCGTTCCCGCAATGGGCACGCTGTTCTCTGCAGGCAGGCAGAACTCAGCATAAATCTTATGAAGTCGCGCAGACTCCTGTCTGCTTTTCCAATCAAGGGAAGGGGCAGATAACCGACAATAGCAGAAAAAGGAGGGGTTTTATGCTGCTGGTAAATTGGTGTATGTAGATTGGAGACACATGTACATTTATAATTACATTTACAAATTTACATTTGTGTTTAATGTGGTCACAACTTTGAAAATGGTTCAAAAGATCAGATCACAATCTGTCCTCAAAATGTTTCGATTGCATTTGAGTAATCCGATCACAACAAAACGCATTTTAATGCCAGGTGTAAAGGGGGCCTCTGTCCATATACAATACGATACAATACAACTTTATTGTCATTTTACATGTCAAAGTCCTTTTGTGTCCTCTGACAGCTTGGGATAAAAATGAATATTGTCGTTATTTAACTGATCATTTGACAGAAAATTCAAGCCAGTGGTTACAGTATTTTGGGTGGAAACATTTTTAAATACAGTAATTAATTACAGTAGTTAATTAAATAAAGCAAGTAGTATTCACAGTATTTTAGGCTATTGTTCAGACAGGAAGTCAGTTAAGAAGGTTGCAGATAAAATTATGGATGATGATGACTTTTAGACAAAACAAGGTGGGTTATTAATTTGCAGCCTTGCCCATAATGGATGCATGTATCCAGAGATATAAAGAGATTATCACTCGAAAATTTCAAACAAATGCCTTTATAAACATATAAATTTATATTCCTCTTTAGTATAAAGAAATATTGTCTTCATTTTTCGTTTTGGATTGTAGTTTCTTCCAACTGTAAAACTGTCACTGAAAATCAATGTGAGCATTTACATTTAGAAAATGACACAACACTCTGACTCACGCCAGTCGGGGCCCACTGTTATGTCCATTCAATTGAGCACAAAGTTGTTACTGTATTCACAAGTGCAGACGCCCTACTTTCTCTTCCCATCAATATAGGACAAACATTGTACGGACTCCTCAGCCACTTTTCCATGTCAAAGGTGCCTTACTAAAAGTAGATGGTGCTGTAGATCTCGTCAGTGTTTCAAATGAGATTTTTAATGAATCTGTTTTTTGCTGTAGGGCAGCTATTGGCAACTCTGCTGGGATTTGTGAAGGGTCATCTGGGTTGAACGAGCCCGTTTAGCTGCCTTGTGAAGGAATATCATGATAATGTAGCATGGTGCCATTCAGGCCGCAATCGTCTGAAACAAGGAGGCTATTGTAGTCGGAATGAAGCAGGGTGGGGTGGGATTCTTGGATTGTGCAATGAATTTATGGAAAACAGGATGATTCCTTTGGAGGAGAATCATACTTTTATGTTATCTTCAGTTGCCAGCATGATGGAAATATTTCATCATTACATTTGTTAATTCTTTTTGTATGTGCTGACATCTCCTCATTGATCTTCTTAAGATGTCCAATATGTTTGCATTAATGGATCAGAGTGTACTCTTGCAACTTCGGAAAGCTATTTATGAATGAGTTAAACTACCAAAACAGAAGTAATAAATAACATTCTGAGCCTTCTTTTATTTTTTTTTCAATTGTTGAGAATTTTTCAGTATATATATTCTGATGATACCGATCCAGAACTGTGCTGTTACATGAAGATACATCATGTCATAATCTACTCACCCCAATGATGAAGGAAATTCTGGTGAAGTTTTTTAGTTCGCAAAGCTTTTCCTGAGCTTCACCACAAAACAGCATTGAAGCATTCTCCTATAAGCAAAGATGCTTATGATTGAAATAAAACATTAAGAGGCTTCATACAGCTCATCCCGCATTCAATCCGCAGAAGCTCTTAGAACCTAAACCTTTTTCTTCTCTTTTAAAATCTATTTGTGATCTCAGGGCTATTGGCCATTTTGTTTATTCTACAAAAGCTGTATGGAGCCATTTTGTTGATTTTTTTTTTCCTGTTTTTAGTCCTTATTTTGGTCAGTTGATTAGGAGAATGCTGCCATGAGCTCTTAAGCAAAGCACTTTTCTGTTGTTATTGAGTAAATTCAATAACAAGAAATCATTTTGACAACAAATCATACTGTCCAGTCAAGTTATTGATACAATAGCCAATTTTCTCACCGCCGATAATCATAATATGCAAATAATAAACGAGTGATGGCTGAATCCCATTTATCCCATTAGTGTCACACTGGCATAACTTTGATTGAAATTACACTTTTGCTTTTTCTATTATGAAAACTCTTAGGACTATTAAAAGTTATTTGCACTTTCTAATTATTCATCATATTTTATAAACTGAATGTATCCCCCAATCCTCTTGCCATTTCCTTGGTGCCATAGGATAATCTGCCATAAAGAACCTTGTAGTGTAAAGATGTCATTTGCAAAGCTTTTGGTGGGGATTTTAGTGCACCGTAGCACCCGGCTTTTCAACCTAACAAAAATCAAATAATCGAATAATAAAACCTAACGACGCAAATGTATCCCTACATGAAGTGCTTTGAAGAAAATCAGTCCTGGCACAAAATAAGGCACGTTGGTTGAACTCTGTGGAGACTCGTACACTTTCTCTACCAGCCATCACTATTGAGCAACAGGCGAATTTGGAACCACTCAGAATAAGACAATATTGACATAATTCTACTGATCGAGCAAGCTTTTGTGTTAAGTTCTCATGCCCCAGACAAAACAGTGTGGCTGCCGGCACATTGGTCCGTCGCCTCCATGCGCTCTAGCCCTAGTTAGCAGCATAGGTCCTGGTTCTATTTCCTGATGATGGACTGCTAACCTGCCCGAGGGTTTGGACCCCCAACACAGTGTGTTCCACTTCTCTGAGCAATCAATGATGGGACATGGGCTTGCCTCTGTTTGGCTAGAGGGCTATGCTCTCTCTTGGACTCACACAGAAAGGTCATCAGGCTTGCTTTGTCTTTTTTAATGCGCTTACCAACAACAGCGCCCATCTACACATAAGTCATAAAATAAGGAGGAATTTCAGGGAGATTTGTTTTTTTTCGTTGCCCTCAAGAATAGAAAGGTAGAGTGCTTTATTTAGTCGGAAATCAGACTCTACTGGTATCTCTGATTCTGGCCTCACGTTACTCGCAGTTTTACCAATACAGAAGGACTCCATTTGGTCCGCCACACCCTCTGTGTCATACGTGCAAGATCACAAAAACTCAGTGGCTCCTGGCGTTACATGGCCAGACCCGCTGATGTGGGAAAGCTGGTCTCTTCTACTGGGACCTCATCATCCTGGAGCCCTCTCTGTGTCCTTGCCTTGTTTTTCCCTTATTCGTATCTTCCCTGTGGAGTTGTCCACGTAGAGTGATGACAGCAGGGACAAAAAGGGTCTTTGTGAGGGACCTCCTCCCTGAAGCAGGGGGAGCTACGGATGGAGAGTATGAAATAATGTTGATAAAATCGACTGTAAAAGAGCTTGTAGTCCTTTTTTCTCCCCCTCCACTCTACTCCTTTCATTGATTCTCACAAGATCCTCTGTCGATGGAGTGGTCTTTTATTTCACAACAGGCTAAGATTGAGCTCATACTTCTCACAGGGATTGTTTCCATAGACCTCCACGTTTCTCCACTGTGAACTGAAGGACCTCCTCAGACCACTACAGACAAATGAACATTTAAGCTGCAAGTTACACTGCTCCTGTTCGTCTGAAGTGCCTCTGCGGTTTTAGACGAACAGACTTCAGAAAATCCTCCTCACATTTTCTTACAGGTGGCGTCTAGCTGGAATGAAAGATTTTAAATCAGACAGTAGTAACTAGCACTGTAGACTACTCGAGTCCTCCTCCATGGCACTATCCTAAATCCCAAGCGGATCACACTGAACTCTGTTGACTCTTGTAAGAATGTAGAATATCTCAGTAAGAACATCTGTAAGAATATATCTCCATTTTTTTTATTGTACTAGAGAGCACCGCGATGGCCGGAGGCATGTTGACATATTGAGGAAAATTTACAAATTTTTGTCAAAGATCAATGGGACTACTCAAAATAAATCTAATAAGATAAAAGCATAATATGATATCCGATTTCATATTCAAAGGGCAACCTCATTGTAACATAGTAATGTTGCACTCTGTGGAAACACTTTCCTGGCCAGGCTGTGAGCATGATTTACATTTGGTCAGATTTGGAAGTGGTGTAAATTATCACTTTGAAACTGCGCTGATTGCATCGATGTGGGTGTGACATGTGACATTTTAGAATTTTTAGATTCTCCATTCTTCTAGCTTTACTGGCCACACATGTCAACACATACAAAGAGTTTGACTGGTATTTGTTTCTTACTGAACTGATGCACTTATAGATGTACAGTACCTCAAGCTCACTGGCTTTACTGATATTGAGCTATAGGTGACACTGCATCATGTGATTATGCTCTTTAAAATGTACAGACATGGATATAAACTTTAACATGATGGCGAACAGTAACTTCAAACCATGAGGCAGTGTTTCTGGGTTTTTTTAGGATTTGGTGGACACTGATTTCCTCTTCTTTATTTTCAGACTAGGACCTGCTCTGTCATGGACTTGTCTCAGATTCGACTTATTCATTTCAGTTTATAAAGTAACATATTTTCATGAAGCTGGCCCACAATATTAGCATTTTCAAGAAGACTTTGCCAGAACTTAGTGAATGTATTTTTCCAGAAAAAAAAACATCAAGAACATTTCTTTAATAACTTGCTGTCTTTGGTCTTTTTAAGCCTTTTGGTCTAATTTTGATTTAAAGTAAACAAACACGGCAGTTCTTGACTTCTTGGTTAAATTGATATATTTGTAGGTCTTCTGTTTATAAGTATTGCCCTTATGAAAAGTCACGCATTATCAAAGTGTCAGGAGAAATGAACTATAGTGCAAGAACAGTATACTGTACATGTTTATTTAGTCATAATGCAGACTTAACAATAGTTGCAGCTGCATTCTTTTGTAATCTGTCTTTCAATTTTTCTGTGACTGATCAGTTTATTCTTATTAATTTCTTTTGATTGCAAAACTGGATTAAATTCTGACTACACAATAATGTACCCACTATAACAGGTTATTTAATCTTTGAAGTATTACTTCACTTTAAACTGCTTCACCTGTCTTTGCTGTCACTGTTTATAGATGAAGGCGTTGGAAACACTGTATGAATATTGCGTCGGGCTGTGACTCGGCCATAAAAGAGTCCCTTCATTATTTCTTCACCTGCTCTTTTTTGCTTACCAGGATTCTGCACACCTCATTCCTTTAAAAGCAGGCTGCTCTGACAGCTGAACTTGTGGAAGCTATTTTGCATCCAAGTTTTGACAGTTGGCTGATTATCAGCTTCATTTGGACTGGAAGATGACTTTGGTGTTGGGTTGGGCTTTCTGAAATTTCTCATTCGTAACACTAAACGTCCTTTATTCGAATCACTGCTGCAGCACGTGGATGCTCTGCTCAGAGCCAGCTGCACAAAGTCCGTGTTCCAGTAGCATCATGAGGTCTTGCTTCTATCCTCTAGTGTAAGCATGCAATATGCATAAGGGACGACGGACCATTATCACCCACAAGTAAGTATGCGACTAAGTGTGATTTAAACTCCAAATTTAAATCGTCTAACTTTTGTCACCTGAGATTTCCCCTCATGGTGCCAGATTTATTGAGTCTTGGCGTGCAGACACACACATATAAAAACATTGCTCATGTAAACACATGGTCCAAAAGAGATTCATTTGGTCCTGTGGGAGAACACCTGACACACATGTTTCTGTTATGTTTCTTTCATGTGTAGATGAAACAGCAACTAATTTTAAAATGATCGGCATGTGCGCTGTGAAGTTTTGCTCTCATATGGTATATCTCCATAAGTTAAATATGAACAGCTGTACATCCATACGCCTACATGTCTACATAGGGGATTATATAGCTTACTGTGCCATTGTTTTGTTCTAAGAATGTATAACCAGCAGGCATGCAAAATGTCATGTAACAGAAGTTGTTCTTTTGTGTGCAGGAAGATACATTGGGAGTCCTCTGAAGAGGAGTTATTGTTGTGAGAGTTAAGTCAAAAAGGTGCATCTAGTCTTGTCTGCTTTGTTATGGTGTGCTGAGAGGAAAAACCTGTTCCTTTGGCTAATTGTTATGAGGTCAACGAGTGTAGGGCCGGCGAAAACATACAGATCCCTCTGCTTAACACTGGGGAAAAAGATACCAATCAGTGAAATGTTACAGGCATGAACAAGGTGTGTATAATGCATTTGGATCAGAACACTGGGATTGCCTCAACCTACAGTGCAATTATTTATGCTGTTTGCTTGGAAAGTTCGGCTGTCCGTCAGACTCTAAAAAGAAAATGAACCATCTTTCAAGTGTTACTCTAAATGTCTAACTGTTATATTGAGAATGTCACCCAAATGATAACTGAGTTTAGACAATAATAGGTAACTTTTATATGCTTTAGTTTAACAGATAAATAAAAACCCCTTTGTTTAATCTCTCACGCATTAGTAATAATAAATAACTGTCCAAATAAAGATCAAAGGCTAAAAAGCTGATAAAGTGCTTGTCCATTGAACTGAAAGTTGTCCGTTTGGTCCTTGAGCGACTTTAAACCACAAATTGCTCCTGATGCTGCACTTTTGGTGTATGGGTGTGTGTGTGAATAGTTAACACTGCTGATGAGCAATTGGCACCATGTGAGGTATTCACTGCTACCAGAGTATGAATGTGTTATGGGTAAAAGCAAACCTGAAGCGTAAAAGCGCTTTGAGCAGGCAAGAAGCCTAGAAAGAAGCTATTTACCCTTAACTATTTGAAAGTGGCTTCTCTAGATCATATCAATTAAAAATTCCTAAGAGCTGTGATTGGATTTACATTTAATACATGGTACTTTCAACATTTTATTTTGACCCTCATTTTGGTCTGCACTCAATATGTTTTATAGCCAGTCGGACATACATTGAACACATCCTGTGTCCGGTGTGCTCACACCCTGTACACCACGAGAGGTGGAATCTGTGATGTGGGCCTGTCTGCAGAAACTGCACAGATCAGAGCAGCTCACTTGGCTGCTATCAAATGGTGAGAACCCATCGTCAGGTGCTGTGGGTGCCAAACAATGCAGTGTCTCAAATAAACCCCACCTCACTTGCAGTTCTCAGAGAGAGAGAGAGAGAGACCTTGTGACTCATCCACTTATTGTATTACAACTAGAGACAATGATACAAACCCGGATAACTTAGGATAGCAATTAACATTGGTGATAAGTGAAATATTTCTGGTAAAATGCAGCCAGCAATAAGGTGATTAATAGCAGCGCTAATAATAGCTGTGTGACCGGGGGAAGACGAAGTTCTGGCTTCTAATAAAAGCTCATGGTTTACTAACGACTTGGCTCGCAG
>KV751364.1:926918-940874 GCA_001698575.1 Mola mola
AAAAAATGTTTACATCATGGATTGTTTGCAAACAATCCATGACACGTGGCATTATCATCATGCCATACTCTACACATTGCTGACCTATTATCTGCAATTCAAAGTGATTTCTTTCTGGTCTAACTACACCTTTGATTTATGTGGTCAGAAACTATGAATTGGACCAGTTCACAGGAACTACAAAAACATATATTTTCTCATCTGCTATTTGGCTGTGCAGGAAATTGTATTTGTATATGCACTATTTCTTTTTTTTTTAATCATTTTTTTTGTCCTTTGGGTGTCTAGAGGTTATTTTGTTTGTGATGCTCTAATGCTTAAAAACAACAATGGTGTAAAGTTGTGCAGCAACATCTTTTTCCATAATCCCCTGATCATGTTGTCAATACCCTTTCAAACGTTTATTTGGTGAAGAAAGTAACGCCAATAAATACTGCTCGGATTCAAATCTCAAAACTTGGCTCAATAAAGATATGCTAGATACAACTAGCAGTAAATGAGAAAACATGTTTGTTTGTAGTTTGTGGGTTTGTAGGCTATTGCGTCATGACTAACAGCCTTTACTCAGGGTGGGAGATGGGTCATCTTTGGCCCAGTTAATGACCTCATGGGGCTGACAGTGCCATCTGTTGGCTTTGTCTGGAACTCACAGTGTGTGTGGCTTTTAATCTAGCCTTTAATTACCATCAAAAGTTAGCAATGAAAGGCATGCAGACTAGGAGACATGGTGGGGGCGGTGTTCTCAAAGAGATGGGCTGGAGGAGGGGATTGACATTGACTGAGAAGATGAGACCCGGAGATAAACAAATGTCCCAGTTTCTCGCTCCTCTGCTCACATGGCAGCTGGACTGTGAGGACAGCCGCATGGAAGGAGTCACTAGACTATGTGAATTACCCGTATACTTAATTGATTGATCTCAGTGTTTGTCTCCTTTGTCTTTCTTTTCCACTCTGCCTGTCTCCCTCCTCCCATCCTCGACCATCACCTCTTCTGCAGCATACTGTTTGCAGACATCGAGGGCTTCACCAGCCTGGCGTCCCAGTGCACGGCACAGGAGCTGGTCATGACACTGAACGAGCTTTTCGCCCGCTTTGACAAGCTGGCCTCGGTGAGCGCTCGGTGAAAACTCGCTGTCTGAACTTTAAACCCCCCTTGCTTATGTAACTGTCCAGTCTGTAGCCTCTACTGTTAATATGACAGTGCACTTGTCGTTGATGGTGAGCAGGGGGTTACTTAAGCATTGTGTAAGTTATCAGGTAGACTACGTAGAGACTGGGGAGACATCTAAATTGCTTTGTGTTAACTGTAATTGAAAGCCTAGTGTGTGTCTGTGTGTGTGTTTGTGTGTCTGTGTCCTTGCCATATAGGAGAACCACTGCCTACGTATTAAAATCCTGGGGGACTGTTACTACTGTGTGTCAGGGCTGCCTGAGCCCCGGGCTGACCACGCCCACTGTTGTGTAGAGATGGGAGTAGACATGATTGAGGCCATCTCGTGAGTCTCACACACACACACAAACAAGACTTACTGTACACACTGAAAAAAGGACCCTTACAGTCATACAGTAACACTTTAGGAAAAGTTGAATTTAAGTTTCTGTTAATTTTAAAGTGTGGAAGAGATGCTGAAGATGACACATAGTGAGTGCATACAGTTAGGTCCAGAACAATTTGGACAATAACACAGATTTTATCATTTTGACCCTATACACCACCACAATGGATTTGAAATAAAACAATGAAGATGTGATAGAGTGCAGACTATCATCTTTAATTTAGAGCTGCTTGCTCAGACCTCAGCTTATAGAGGAAAAAATGATAAAAACTGTGTTATTGTCCAAATAGTTCTGCACCTAAATATATGTGTGTGTGTGTGAAACTGCAGGCTGGTGAGAGAGGTGACTGGCGTAAATGTGAACATGCGGGTGGGCATCCACAGCGGACGCGTTCACTGTGGGGTGCTGGGCCTGCGCAAGTGGCAGTTTGATGTCTGGTCCAATGACGTGACGCTCGCCAACCAAATGGAGGCAGGGGGGAAGGCTGGGTGAGTCCATCCTGCTCCACCTGCCACTGCACCAGGAAAGCCTACCATAGCCTATTTAGTTTCTAAGGCATACACAAATATGTTTGTTTGTGTGCGGTGTGTGTAGGCGTATCCACATCACCAAGGCCACTCTGCAGTACCTGAACGAGGACTATGAGGTGGAACCGGGATTCGGAGGGGAGAGGAATGCTTACTTGAAAGAGCACAACATCGAAACCTTCTTGGTGCTGGGCTGCAGCCAGAAGAGGGTTAGAGAACGGTCACACACACACATACACACACACACACACACACACACAAGCACGTAGATCCTTGACGACTTCAGAATGTCCTATCAATGCTATGTATTTCCCACAAACAATAAAGTGGCTGTTTGTCAGAGCGTCCATCATGGTGGGGCTTTCTTCACTTCCAGAAAGAGGAGAAAGCCATGATGGCCAAGATGCAGCGAGCACGTGCAAATTCTGCCGAAGGATTAATGCCACGCTGGGTGCCTGACAGATCGTTCTCCAGAACCAAAGAGTCCAAAGTCTTCAGGCAGATGGTGAGACACACATAGGGAGTGCATTGCTGAGCATTTGACTCACTCATCTGATTTCCTGTGCCCTTTCTTTCCACTCTCTGAAGTGAAATCATAACTATCCTTTCTAATTATGTAAAGCAGTTTCTACATTATTATTAACATTATTAAGGCAAAATCTTTACAATTATGCACAACAAATGTCTCGTTGGATCGCTCAAAACAAATGTAAAAATATCTTCATGTTTGTTTTTAAATCACATACTCCTTAACTGTTGATTCAGACTGAAAGTTTTTAACAGCTTTGTAACTTAGGCAATGAAAGCTGGTGCAGACGTTCATGTCTCCTCCTAGTCTCCCACTGTCATCATTAGGTCTAGATAGTAATTAGTCCGACACTATGATTTATGAGCAAATACATGCAAACTATTGATATTCTGAGTGACAATAACATCAAACTAATTTGCAGTGTTGCTAGCATGTAATAATAAATTTTCTTCTGTTGGAAAGCTTTTAATGTCATGTTCTTACACACATTGTGTGCAAAAGTGTTGCAATGAACACCATGTTTCCAAAGCTATTATTTCAATTTCATGCCAACCACAAGAAAATGCTAAACCAAGACCTAGACTAAGAACACGCTAAACATTAACACCTGAATATGTGCTACCATAATTACAAAAAGGTTTGTATGAATATACATATGACTTTCAGTTTCATTATAAGATGGCTTCTTGAGCAGATTTCACCATCAGCAGATAGATTCATGGTCTAGCTGTTGACATTGTGCTAAAATCAAAACAAAAAAATCAAAAAAATTTTGCTTTCGCTCAGAAGTGGGCTCAGATAGGTTGTTTGGCTCACACCAGGAGTCAAGCTTTCACAACAGCCCACATCCAATAACCAGGCAAACACACTTGAGTTTGTTTTAGTTGAAAGTACAGAGGTTCTGAGTGAAAACTCATTAAGAATCCTCTATAAATAGGAGTTTGTGTGTCTGAAGGTAACAAATATGTGCGGAACTGTGTATATGTGATGACAATGAGTGTGTGAGCGTGTGTCAAACAAACGAAAGTTACAAGGAGCCTTCAGTTGTACTGTGGCTGCACGATAATCTCTTTCTCCTCCTTGCAAAGTCTCTGCACTGTTTCACGCTCTCTTTTTATATTCACAGGGCATTGATGAGGCATCCAGCAAAGACAAGTGAGTGTTTTGCACTCAAGTTTTGTTATTAGTGAAGTTTTTTGTCATTAGTGGTTGACTGTCAACTGTGTTTAACTTTGGAGCTCAATGTTAGTTTTATACACTCTGCTCCAATCCAATACTAATATCATTAGAGCTAGGAGTCATCCTGCCTGCCACAGCTTAGACCAACTCCTGTATACACACTTACGCCCTTGAAACAAACATACACCCAGCAGTGACCCCAGTTTCACCTGCATTTAGTCGCTGCGCTCAGGAGACCCTGAACCCTGAGGATGAGGTGGACGAGTTCCTTGGACGGGCCATCGATGCGCGCAGCATCGACCAGCTGAGGAAGGATCATGTCAAGAAGTTCCTGCTCACCTTCCAGACCGCGGACCTTGAGAAAAAGGTTGGTATTTGATAGGAGTGGATTTCAAATTCACCATTAACTCCTTGTCATAACTCTTATTTCTTGATGACTGTATTTTCAGTACTCCAAAAAGGTTGATGATCGTTTTGGGGGATATGTGGCCTGCACACTCTTTGTTTTCTTTTGCATCTGTTCCATCCAGATTATCATTTTCCCAAAGTAAGTATTTCTGTCTGATTAGTTGCCTCTCCCAGTTTCCCAGTTCACTGCATTGTGGCCAGGAAATGGTCTTGATTAGTTTATGAGGGGTTGTTGAGACTTATACAACCTAATGAGCCTGCCTTTTCTTCTCTTCCACAGAACAACACTTATGCTTGGTCTTTACATCAGCATCTTCATCGTCCTCACCGGTATCCTCTTCATCTGTGCTATCTACTCCTGCATCAAAGTGAGAAACAAAGGCCTTCATGAATATATTTTCTCTAGCAGATATTTTAAGACGTTAGTTATTATCATAAGTCTTCCCCAAGCATCGCTAATGGTATTAACTCTGTCTTATACGATCTTCTCCTCGCTGTGTATGTTCAAGCTCTTCCCGGCTGCCTTGCAGACTGTGACCAGGAAGATAGTCCATTCTCGTATGAACAGCTCACTAGTGGGCGTCTTCAGCATCCTCCTCCTCTTCATTTCATCCTTTGCAAACATGGTAGGGATTATGAGTTTATTTTGTCATTATTGTCACATAACATGTAGTTTCAAGTTGTCCCCCACAAACAGGGAGGGGATTACATATCTGCCCCAGCACCATCGTACACTCCTCAGAGGATGCTTATCAGACTTATCAAGAGATTTGAAGAAGCTCTGCATTTTAAAAACCAAATCAGACCAATTTGTAGTTGGCAGGGTCAGTAGTTATCAATGATAGTCTGTCGCTGTGACAGATGGTGTTGTAGAAATAAGATCTGTTTTCAAGCTTCACAATTTTTTAATGTCACTGTGTAAATCAGTTTAGCATTGGGTTTGCATGTATGTTGATTAATATATGCTCAATGTCAGCATTGTTGTGTAAAACAATGTCGTGGGAAAATTAAAATCATGATAGTTTATCAATGCTGAAACCTCACTCCTGTGCTTATGCAACATTAAACAAAGTGTGGTTACAGAGCCACAGAGGACGTGAATACAGTTCAGCTAAAATTATTTTTTTCTAAATAAAATGTACCCATTATGCATTTTAAATCTAAGATATTAAAGAATATTAATAGTGCAGGTCCATTGTCAATCTTTGTGCTCTGTGCTCTGTAGCCATTTTGTCTTGTTTTGTTGATCCGGCCTGTGATTGTCACACTCCAATATCCAGTTAGCCAATCAAGATTTCATCAGTCATTAGCTTACCTGCTCTGTTCAGCAGCTGCTTCCCCAATTTACACACGACATCTGTCTGCCCATTTTGTCTAATGATTTGTCTATTGTATGATTATACAATCTACATCTGTACAATGGTGTTTATGTTCAAGCAACAGGAATGAAGGCATTTAAAATCAGAAAATCATCTGAACATTTCAAATTACATGACCGAAATGATGACTATTTCTTGCAGATGACTATTTCTTTAAAGACCGTTTAATGGGCCTGATCACTTTTTGGTCACAAATTCACAAAAATCATGTTATTGGAAGATTATGAAGACATATTTGATGTTATTTAAAAACACCATTATTTACATAGTTTATTTATCTATTTTCAGTGTAAAATATGTCTTGTCAAACTTCTTTAACCATCATACAACTGATCTTAATCATAATGATATGATTAAGCATATTATATTAGAAGTATACTATGGATATCGGTAAATAATTAAGTCCATACGTCTCTCGAACTTGCATTTTGCTGTCAGCCCATTCTGTTCACACGTTTTAAAACTGTGGCTCTGTCTTTTCAGCATTACATTGGTGTGTGTGTCTCTTGCTGTTTCACCATTATTGGCTGGTGGTTAAATGAGAGACTGTCTCCTCCTTTTCCTGCCAGTTTACCTGCAGCAGAGAGAGGCTGCAGGACTGCGTGGCCGACGAGCTCAACGTATCCTCTGTGTCCCTCTGCTTGCTACACAACCTGACCAAGACAGCAGAGGATGGTTTGACTCTGTGTTCCAGCCAGGCCATGCCTTGCCATTTCCCTGAGGTCAGCCCTGTAATATTTCGCTTGTGTGTGTGTTTTTCTGTTTGCATGTATTCATCTAACCTTGGCACTCCTCCCCCTCCTCCCCCTCCCTCTCTGTCTGTGCTCTACTGCAGTATTTCAGCTACAGCGTACTGCTGACCCTGCTGGCCTGCTCTGTATTCCTCCACATCAGCAGCATAGGGAAGCTGGCTCTGATGCTGCTCTTACTGCTCACTTTCCTGCTGCTGGTGGAGTGGCCTCAGGTGGCCCTGTTTGACAACGCAGACCTGCTGGTCATTGCCAACACCCTGTAAGTCCCACAGCAGGAAGACATACACGTATAAGCATTCACTCTTTTCCAGTTTCATCCTGGATAGATCCACTCCTGTGTCACAATGTTGTCTAAGATTTCAAATGTAAAAGACCTACTTTGTAATGTACCAGTTGGGCTCTACTCCTGTTTATCTAACATTGTCTAATTTTTTCTTCAGGCCGTTGTCACCTGTTAATGATTCCCTACAACAGTAAGTTATTTTTGTTTGTGTGTTGTTCTTTGTTGTGTTTGTTTTTCCTCTTTTGTTCTGTTTCTCAGTGAGTCATATGGTTTGGGGTCATGAATTTTTCTTTTCTGTTTTCCAGGCCTGGTTTCAATGAAACTACAGAAGAGTGGTAAGACGCTTTCATACATCATTCATTTAAATATGTTGCAAACACTACTTTACCATTCAAGATGCTCAGTCAGCTCCTCCTTCCTCACTCAGCCTGGAGAGCGTGACCAAGGTGTCCCTAAAGGTCATGATCCCTGTAATCCTGACAGTGTTCGTTCTGGCCCTTTACTTGCACGGCCAGCAGGTGGAGTCCACAGCACGACTTGATTTCCTCTGGAAGCTGCAGGTAAGTTAAATTTTACAAACTCGCCAATGGCCTTTTTACAGTATAATATTAACATTACCAGGACCCTGAAAGTGAAACAGCTAAATGGACTGTAGCCATTATTTATTTTATTATTTAGACCAGCTATTCCCAAACTCAAAGAGGCCGCAGCCCACGTTTTGACACAATTGAATATGTATTGGGGACCACCGAACCTTTAAATCTCCGCTCTGATCGAGATAAAGATTAAGTATTTCCCGGAAAAAAATATTTCAGAAACAAAACAAAATCAATCAATCAATCAGCCAAAAATCAATGTGACCATTTGCTGATGACAAAAGAGTAAATTTTAATAATCAATCTACATTCACAAAAAAAAGTAATCAATTCATATTTATGCAACACTTGCAAGACAAATATGTGCAAATAGTGCCCTCTTTGACACATCATGGGCCCACAAATTCCCTCTAGGTTCGGGTCAGTTGGTGGCACACCTACAAATGGGAAACAAAGATCAAGCCTGGCTACATATAGGTCAGATTAACCACAAATGACTTGAAATTAACCACCCTGTTTTATCAGTTTTGACCGCTTTCTCATAAAAATGTTATGCATATAAATTACATGTAACTGTACATACTTTTGAGTAATTTCAAACTCCATCACAAAATTAAACATTGACAACTTCTTATGTACTTATTTTAAATGGCATCTTGAGGTCCACTTGCAGTACCTCCGTGCACCCGCACTTTGGGAATCACTGATTTAGACTTTGTACTCGTCCTACTGTGGCATGGCATAAGACTTGAAGCAGAAGGGAACCCGTCATAGAAGACTAAGCAACCCCATCTCTCCCGATTCCTCTATAGGCCACAGAGGAGAAGGAGGAGATGGAGGAGCTGCAGGCATACAATCGCCGCCTGCTTCACAACATCTTGCCCAAGGATGTAGCTGCCCACTTTCTTGCACGGGAGCGCCGGAATGACGAGTTGTACTACCAGTCGTGTGAGTGCGTTGCGGTCATGTTTGCCTCCATAAGCAATTTTTCTGAGTTTTACGTGGAGCTGGAGGCTAACAATGAGGGAGTGGAGTGTCTCCGGCTGCTCAACGAGATTATCGCCGATTTCGATGAGGTGAGAAGTGTAGAAAACGTGTGAGATCAGATGAGAGGTTTCCTGTCACCCTTTGCTAAATGTCCTGTGTTATTCAACCAATCTGTTGACCTAGAGCTGAAGAGCTGCTTTTTTGCCTGATTTTCTCCTTTAATACACCGTTGATTACACATCTCTAGATCATCAGTGAGGAGAGGTTCCGCCAACTTGAGAAAATCAAGACCATCGGCTCCACCTACATGGCGGCCTCTGGCCTCAATGACTCCACCTACGACAGAGAGGGCCGTTCACACATCCTGGCTCTAGCCGACTACGCGATGAGGCTCAGGGAACAGATGAAATACATCAACGAGCACTCCTTCAACAACTTCCAGATGAAGATAGGTATGCACGGATGGTAGTGGATAGTCAAATTCTGGTCAATTTTGTCTTGCCACCTATTTTAAAAAGTCTTTTCCCAGTCAAATTCTCCTTGCTTCTGTTCACAGGGTTGAACATGGGGCCAGTGGTAGCAGGGGTGATTGGAGCCAGGAAACCGCAGTACGATATCTGGGGGAACGCAGTCAATGTGGCCAGCAGGATGGACAGCACAGGAGTGCCAGACTACATCCAGGTAAAACAAGCAAAGATTGATGTGGCAAACACAGAGAGGTGGTTCGAGTGAGTTTACTGCAACAAGGGCTTAGCAAGGGACAGCCAGGTGGCCAGAGATCAAGTCCATGATCGCGTTGGAGGATATGTAGCAAGCACTGGAGATAAGAGGAAGGTAAAGATGTGAGGAGCTGGCACCAGTGATCTGACCACAGGAAACAAGCAGCTATTTTACACATGAGGAAACATCAACTCCAGAGCAAAAAAATCAGAGACTTGAGAACACAGAGCGGCTTTCAAGTTATTCTGCGGAACTGGCAGGGCAAGATGATCTGGCGATAAGTGCAAGAAGGACCAGAGTACAAGTGATGAAGCTGACGAGCTTGATGAGTAACTGATGTGGAGAGGAATGAGACAAAGGAAAATACAAAAAAGACGTGCAAGAAACTTTTATGACTGTATGATCACAAGAAGTTTTTACTCTGAAGAGAATCAGCACAGAAACTCAAGTTTTTTGAAATGATACATTGTATGACACCAAATGATTCACAGGTTTTCAAATGTATCATGTGCATTGTAAAAAAAAAAAAGTCATTTCTCAAACTGACAGATCTTTATCACGTCAAGGCATCTGAGATTTTGGTTTGTGATACTGAAGAGACAAAGTCATCCTATAATACTCATAGTCATACAGAAACCAGTTGTACAGATACAATCAGTGCACAGTCACTCAGGTTACAGATTAAGGTTCAGACATCTGATATACAGAAGTTCCCTTAAGAAAGCATAAGTCTGTAGCAGAAATCATGCTCTAATGTCCCTCTGAAGAAGGCCTGACAGATATATATGAATTTCCCACATTATTCTCATCCCCAAGAGGCAAAAACCACAGTGAACGGCCACTGCATGTTCCTCAGAGAGGCATTGTCAGTCAATTTAGTGAAACATAAGATTCCCATCGTCTTATTTCTCATCTCATTCGTGGATATCTTGCTCATTTCAAGCATGTGAAAACCATTAGCCTTGCTTAGAGCTGTGGTTGGATTCTTTGGCCCAAATGAAATTGATATAGGAATGGTAAGAACAATGCTGCCATCTGTTGTAAAATATGAGTAACTACAAATCATAATGGCATCTGTGACATTGAGCACAGTCTTCAAACAGCAGGGATGCAACAAATGACCGTCTCCATTCTCACATAATCTGTTGATATTTTCTGGATTCTTTGTTCAAAATCTAAATTTAAATAATCCTTATGTCTACAGTGCATCTGCAGTACAACAGTATTTACTTGATCTTTGTTATATGACTAAATCACTATCAAATTTATTCTGGATTCATTTCTTGATTACGTGTTTCAGTACTAATGCATCAACATATCTATTTTTCTATTTTTGTCTACTTTTATACAAGATACACCACTATTCAAACCTTTTTAAATCTATATCTGATATTGAATTCCAAATGTGAAAGTGGGACTGACTTGTCTCTTTGGAAAGATTTAGTGTCTAACACCATGGGTGTCAAATGTCTGTGTTCTCTCTTAGGTGACCACAGACCTACATCACGTGCTGGTCAGCAATGGATACCAGCTGGAATGTCGTGGCGTTGTGAAGGTGAAGGGGAAGGGCGAGATGACCACTTACTTCCTCACAAGCGGCCCCCCACGCAGTTAGCGGCAGAGAGGCTGACCGCAGCGTGACTCCCACTGCACTGGCAAGACAGAGACTGCAGAGAGACGGAGTGGTCAGTTTGGCGATGAGCACCAAGGCGCGGTGCAACCACAATGGGAACAGACGACGGCCAGCGCAGATAAATGCTGCCTGTCTCCATGTTGTCGAGTACTCGCATGCACACATGCAGGACGCTGTCCCAGCGTGAAGTTTTCTTTTCTTTTCCCAAGCTGCTCGAGAGATCTCAAAGCCCAGTTGCCTTAGGACGGAAGTGGCTATGCTTGTGTTTATGAGCAATAGTACAAGTATTTCACCTGGAGTCACTTTAAAGAAAATATGCAAGGACAACATGAAGGATGAAAATGACCAAAGAACAAATGTCTGATATGAATCACTCACTAATGATTCTTTTGAAAGCTACACTAATGCTCAGTAATTTTTTTCATCTTTTAACAGCAGAGGCCACAGTAAACAATTTGTTTTGTTGTTCTGAACTTATGAAGAATAATACACACTTGCACATATACTTATGCGGCTAGGAAATACTCACAATAACCTTGGTTTGGACAGGCTGTGTTTCTTATCGAGGCCTTCTTTGTTTTTTCCAGCCTGTGATTAGCCGCTGTCTAGACACAAGGCTGTTTTTTCTTCACCAAAATGTACGATTGAATAATCGCTCCTTGCAAATGAATTACTAATTGGTTCTATTGGTTCAAACCAAAACACATGAAGGATGAAAGGAAGACCAGTTGCAGTATGGTGATACTGAGATTGTCAAACTGTTAGAAAACATTTTTTTATAAGTGTGTGTGTGTGTGTGTGTGTGTGTCACATGAATGCTGAACTTTATCTACAAAGGGGCATACGGTAACTTTTCACTGTGAGATTTTTATAATACCGTGTGAATGCTTTCGTGCCAAACTGGTTGCTGTGAGGCCTGTTTTATATTATTCTTCAGAGGTTGTGTGCCCATTCCTGATTTCTTGTGTCTGAATCATCCTTTGATGACAGTTATGTCAGTGGCGCCTTTTACGGGACTGTGGTTTTGACTAATTTCATTCCAAATTATAGATGCGAAAGCCTATGAAACACATACTTTGGATTGTGTTACAACATGTGAAGGTAATCTGACCACATCAGGACTAACGGTATGTTGGGATTTTCTGTCTTCTCACAATATTGCCTTGATGTTATGCAGTTTCACGGTCTGCAATATTTCCACAACAGTATTTGACCCTATATTTTGGCTTGAAACCCTCTGAAATTATTCATTCAAAATAATAATGATATGAATGTATGTAATAAGTAATATTTTTGTCCACAGTGTAACTACTACTGAAGAAAACCACTCTTTGCATTGCCTTTGGTACAGAGGAAGGAACGTAATCATTGTACTAGAGAGGCCAGATTGACTTCATGTATGCTGAAAAAGTGAAATTATATTTTATGTATCTTTAAACACACTTTTTCTGGTGCGAATATGTTCACTTTTCTATCTGAGCCTAAAAACGTTGCAACAGAAGAGACCCTCACTTTTGCTTATCTCTCCCCAGTATGGCAGTTCGACTAAACACTGTTGCATTTTTCCTTAAAGAGTGGCAGATTATACGACATAGTGCAATGATTTATTTGATTATTTTGCCCTTGGATTAAAAAAGAAAAAAAGAATAGTTGTTTTGCATTGCTCGTGTTTGTCTCTCTGTTGAACTGTCTCCGCAGTACTGCGCTTTGTTCTGACACTGAGTCTTGTTGAGAGGAACATATATATTTCTATACATCATTTCTCTTTTAGAAGACACACTTTCAGCCTGAGGAGCACTGTTAGTTTGGCTTCAGTTTGGCTCTGGTGTCAATCCGCAGCCTGCGATTCAGATTTTTCCCTGTGACAGTAACCTGAGAGAGGCCCTCTCCTCCTGTTTCTGAATAAATCAGTCTACGGTTTCAAGAGGGTGATTCAGGAGAGAGCACTTAATTGCCTGCCCATGAATAATGAAGTTCTGTTGAGGTGGCAATGTTCACTTACAGCACTCCGTGCTGAACATTAATTAAGCGACATAAATTCCTCCTACTCCCTGATGAAAAAAGGCACTAAAGTGACTATAATAGGCTGACGAGATGTGTATTTATTACACAGTGGGCTGCAAGTTAAATTCATTAGCTTTGAAAACGTTTACTCAATCCTTTGCCTCAAATAGCTGCATTATTCATGCAAATTATGTATTTACTTTACGGAATTCAGGAGTTGGGGTTTTTGTTTGGTCCTACTTCTTAGGAAACTGTACACGACTTTTGTTGGGGGTTTCTGCGTCGTCGCCGAGCACGTTGACAAGTCTTCCATCAATGTTCCGCGCGCGGCCGGCAGGGGGCTCCCTCCAGCCAATCACTTCAACGAATGGCACCTGTCTCGCTAAGAAGAAACCGCAGGAGGACGTACAACTGCCACTGGGCTGCTCTGAAGTCCGCTCCCACACGTTCAAGAAGCTGGAGCGGCCGCAGCCTGCTTAGCTTGCACCAGCCCCGCCCCCTGCAATTAAAGGAAGGAACCGGGAGAGGTTCGGACGAGGACCGCTGGCCGGCGCGCGCGTGTCGGAGAGGTACTGACGCGTCCCTGCATCCGGCGTGAAGAGAACGTGTGATTTGTAGAAAGACAAGAACCGAGGTCTCAGTGGGCCGACGGGAAGGAAAAAAAGTCAGATTTGTTTCAGTCAGCTCTTCCTCTTTCATTTTGCTTTTGCTGAATTGGTTTTTGACACTGGGGATCTTTTAACTAACTTGAATCAAAAGGGGAAACTTGCGATTCAAGTTTTTGAAGCTCCAAACAAGTGTTTGCGCGTAATTAATTGGAAAAATTGTAACTTTTACCACTTAATCACGCGTAAAGCACAACAAAGGTAACTTCCACACACGCTGTCTAACGTGGAAACCTGGGATGTAACATTTTGGCTTTTAAAAAAAAAAAAAAGTCCTTCCTCGTTTCTCTTACTCATGTCTGTTTTGGCAGCTTCCCAGACAAAAGTGTACAGCGCTTGTTTGCCTTTCCTGGAACCCTCATTAAGGATGTCCATTTGAATCACTAATGAAGGAGGTTTGTTTGAGAGTAGAGTTTATTCATTGTGACAAGGTGACTGTATAACTCACTGAGTATGAGGGCGTGCATGTCTAATACATTGTGATTATATCCTGTTTCACATAGCAGGAAACACACTGTTATTGTGTCAAGGCTCTGTCATGTCATGGTCCTGTCATGCTCCCATGAGCACACTGGATGGATGCATTACTGCTGAGGTGTCTATGTGGCAGGTGTCTTAAGCAAGGCGGAGAGCACCACTTATTAACCAGCGTGGGAGCGGCAGATTGAGTCATCAGTGTCACGGTCCACCCACTGCCACGTAGTTCCTGGAGGACTTTGACCAGAGCAGGTGATTTC
>KV751364.1:941117-956363 GCA_001698575.1 Mola mola
TGGACAGATGCACGAATAGGTTTAAGACACGTTACTCTTGTAAGACATCATTTTTTTTTAACGCTTTTACTAAATGTTTGGCTAGTGAAAGGAGTTATGGAGGAAGGCCGTTCAGATACAGTATATTTCAGAGCACTGCTGAAATCCTCATGTGCTGCGGATTTAGCTTTCTTCTTGTGTTTTTAACAGCCTCGAGGACTACATTGTGAAACATGCGTCTGCTCCTACGACGACGTGTGTCCCCGCTGAAACTGGTGCTCATCGGGGGGACTCTTTTCATAGTGGCAGTCGTGATTCTCCACAGGGATGTTGGCTCCTGGTCTGCTGAAGACCCCTGGTTACAGGAGCTGGTGGACAAGAAGGACAAAGTGATGGTGATGGTCAGAGATGCTGTCAACAACATCGGCTTCCAGATCAAAGCCCCAGAGCCGCCGCAGGTGCAGGAGCAGTCTACTGAGGATGTCAAGTGCGCTACTGGATTCTACACTCAGGCCGAGCTCAAACCTCACATGGTTAGACCGCCGCAGGACCCTGGAAGCCCCGGGGCTGATGGGAAAGCCTTTGAGAAAGGCCGCTTGTCCCCACAGGAGGAGAAGGAGAAGGAGGAGGGCATGACACGGCACTGTTTCAACCAGTTTGCCAGTGATCGCATCTCTCTTAGCCGTAGCCTTGGGGATGACACGAGGCCACCAGAGTAAGAACGTGTTCTCAAAATAAACTGAGATCCTGAAGTAATCGCTTTTTACCAATGATTGTGCTGAGCTCTACACCGCAGGCCAGATAAAAACCTGGATATCGGCATCAGTCGTGTACTCTGAAGCATGAAATAATTTTCATGTATTTTCATACAACACTGTCCATTTTGATGGTAATGTGTGAGACATATCTTTTCCCCAGGCATTATCTGTGCTGTGTTAATACATAAGTCCCTGTATCTTTATCCAACTTGACATCTGTACATGTTATAAACTTGGTAGGCATTAAGCTCTTTGCTTTGGACTTTTTCTCTTTCAGAACTTTCAAACAGATGTTTAAAACTCTGTGTAATGTGGTCACAATCTGAAATGAATTGTGTAACTGTTACATTATATCAGATAAGCCTCTCGCTTTTTCCCACGGCAGGTGCGTGGAAAGGAAGTTTCGCCGCTGTCCTCCTCTGCCTACCACCAGTGTTGTTATTGTCTTCCACAACGAGGCTTGGTCCACCCTCCTCAGGACAGTGTACAGCGTCCTGCACACAACTCCCGCCATCCTGCTCAAAGAGATCATCTTAGTAGATGATGCCAGTGTTGCAGGTATGTCAAAAATAAACACACCAACATACCGGAACTCTCACCAACATAAAAAAGCAGAAAATCACATTTGAAGCTGTAAGAGAGGCAGCACTTTGCCCTTTATGCAGTGCTGACTTGTATTTATCAATGTGAAGATACATTGTGATCATTTACTCACCCTAAACTAGTCACATAAAAAGATAAATAGTGAATAGACATTTTTAAACAATACACAGAAATGTGGCTTTTCTTGCATTATATATTTAAATTAAAAAAAGAATGTTAAGATCATTAATCACAAGGTAATTTATTAATTGAAGTCACCTGCACTTTTAGGACAACTTTCCAGTCACTGTACACAATTAGTCTGAAAAGATGACCCAGAATAAAATTTGCTTAAATTTTTTTCATAGTATTTGTGTGCAGTAACGGGTAGGTTGAGTTCTACAAATAGTAAAAATAGTACTACTAGTGTATCAAATAGTAGATGTAGTACTAGTAACTAGATACTGCTTATAGAGCAACATCTGGCAGCGCTAAATGACAACCGTGAAATCCAAATTACAGTAGTGTGCATTACTTGCCAAAACACCCCTACCTGCAAGGGGGCCGCCAGCTTGGCGATGAGTTTCAGGACAGTAATAATGGACAGAGCTTATCTTTAAAGTGCATAGTGCAGAAGTGCAATATGTTTGCATAAGGTTTTATGATATTGAATATTCACTACTATGACTTGACCGCACAAACACTGTCATAAGTTCATGTACAGCAGCAACATAAATGAGTTGTCTGTAAAGGCTTGTTGTAATTTAGGAAAGTATCAAAATTAATGACTTTGGTGGGTAAAAGAAGCTGTTAAATATTTGAGTCTAGACCTACTGCCCCTAGCATACTGATGTATTGTTAGTGACTGGAGAGTTGCCCAGATTCAATGCCCTGGACTAGCAGGATACATTTGGCTGGGGAAAGTAATAAGCAGCACTTGGCCCATTTTCTTTATCATCTTTTAGGGGCCCTTGAGCAAGGACTTTAACCTCAAAAGCTCCAGTAGCAGATGGGATTGTACATGTACTTTCGGTTTCAAGGTGACTGTAACTTACAATTATCATTATATAAATAATTTTTAATATAAACTTTGATGTCAGCCAATTCTTTAGGTCTGAGATAATTTCACTTGTTGCACCGAAAAGTAACAACTGCTCGTTCATTAATTGATCATGTAAGAAGAACTTTATGACACTTACTTTATCAAAGAAATTAAGGATACTAAATATTTACCTGATAAGGCCTGATTTATGTTGAAATTATGAACTGTTAAATAGACCCAATAAAACAAAGCCGGAATGCTTTGATTGACAGCAAAATGTACAGCATTATACAGTCAGCACATGCTTCAGCATTTTATGTTGTGTTCAATGACCTACTGACTCAAAATTTCCACTGGGCTATTTCTGTTATTATGTGATGGTAATCTCACTTGCAACTGCATGTCTGCTCTAACCCAAAACTTCCCTTTTTTGCTGCCAGAACAGCAGCTCTTTGTCACACTGTTTAGACGTGTGGCTGGTGGATTTAACGGCAATGTTTCCACTTTATTGCTGTTCGTTCTGGCAGTGTTCTCAGATACAGTATATAATGTTTCATTGTTGTTTCATTTTTTTATTTATTTTTTTACTCCTCTCCAAGGCAGCAAGCTGCTTGATGGAAAAACCAGGTTGAAAATAATTGAATGCCTGATTATTATAGGTTGTAATTTGAAGTAAGCACTGACCTACAGTAACTGCAGCAAGGAAAGAGATTTAACCACTGGCACTTGCTCAAGGCAGCATTATTATCCTCACAACTTTTGTTTTATCTTAAGATGAGATGAGGCAAATGCACTTATGTTTTCATTGCTGCAGAGCATTTAAAGGGCCAACTAGAGGAACATGTTCGCCAGCTGAAGATCGTCCGTGTGATGAGGCAGCGAGAAAGGAAGGGCCTCATCACGGCCAGGCTGCTTGGTGCAAGTGTCGCTCAAGGCGAAGTCCTAACCTTCCTCGACGCACACTGTGAGAAAACACACACAACCAAATTGCCACGCAAGCCACAGCTCATTGGAACAATAGCATAGCTAGTGCTGGAGGTTATTGAGTTGTGGAATGTCCTAACCAAAAACATTCAAACATTTTCTTTAACTGTCTTAATATTTAAGTATTATAGCACAATCTTGAATAGATTTAATGTGTATTGTCAATATTATGGTCCAGCCACCCAATATTTATGTTGTGGGAAAGATTAAAACTCATTTGTAAATAGCATTCAAGTAAGCGTAAAGTAAATTATTAAACCTTTTAAGTAACTGTGTATTCTATGCAGAAAGATTTTAATTATAGCATGCCTTTGTTCATAAAACGTATTTGTGATTATAGAATGCCTGATTTAAGGTTCAAAGCATAAAGTTGGCAGCAGATCAGTTTATTTCAGGAACCAAAAATTAGAATTGATCATCAGTACATGTTAAATGTGCAGCATCACCACATAAGTTTGAAAAAAAAAAAAAATTGCAACCTGAGAAAATATTTGCCACCTGCCATCATCCTTAACTGGTAATTATCGGTTCAGATTGTACCAAGATACTTATTTAAGCTCAATTTCAAATAGCAAGAACCACATCACCAAGATGTGATATGAGTCAATAATGAAAGTTGATTGTATGTGACCTGAGCATACTTTCTGCATACTTGCCCTACGGGTAAGTTTGTTTGTGAATTTGACCAGAGCTCAGGCAGGAGTGTCTCCACAGAGGGAAGGAAGAGATTGAAAGACAAGAAGAGTTATTATGTTGGGTGTATATATAGAAGCTAGAAGAGGTGTGGTACTGTTCCTGACACTCTGATAGATACTGTTTTCTTTACAAGCAGACAGTTATAACTGCTTCTACCGGTCTGATGTTCCACATAGTTGTAGATAATAGAGGCAATATAAAATACCAAATGAATACACCCAAGTACTTAAATGCTAAATTTAATACTATCATGTTTATGAAACAAATTGTTGGCGGATAAATGTCTGAGTTGACGCAGGTTAACATATAACTATAAACTAATCTCTTCCCTCCCGTTCAGGTGAGTGTTTCCATGGTTGGCTAGAGCCCCTGTTGTCCCGCATTGTTGAGGATCCCACTGCTGTGGTTAGTCCAGAAATCACCACCATTGACCTCAACTCCTTTCAGTTCAACAAACCTGTGGCCACTAACCGCGCTTCAAACCGAGGAAACTTTGACTGGAGCCTGGGTTTCGGCTGGGAGACAATTCCTGAGGATGCAAGGAAGCTCCGCAAGGATGAAACGTACCCTGTAAAGTAAGGAGGAGCATATTGGTTTCCAATAGTACACCCCGCATGACCCAAGTGTCTAAACCTTTTGTGTCTGCCTGTAAAAAATTTCAGAACACCTGCTTTTGCCGGAGGTCTCTTCTCAATCTTGAAGACGTACTTTGAACACATTGGAACATATGATGACAAAATGGAGATCTGGGGTGGTGAAAATATTGAAATGTCTTTCAGGGTCAGTGCCTATTTGCGTCTTCATTACCACTGTTAGCAAGTCATTATCAAATTAGGCTCTGAATTTCTATCTGTATCAAATTCACAGGTGTGGCAGTGCGGGGGTCAGTTAGAGATCATCCCGTGTTCTGTGGTGGGTCACGTTTTCCGCACCAAGAGCCCTCACACCTTCCCCAAGGGCACAGAGGTCATTACTCGCAACCAGGTGCGCCTGGCTGAGGTCTGGATGGACGATTACAAGCACATCTTCTATCGCCGCAGCCACAACGCTGCAGTGATGGCCAAAGAGGTCAGTGTGACCTACTGACAGGATGTTAAATGTACCTGGGTATAGTGTATCCACTTATCGCCTTTATACCCCCTGCAGCAAGTTGTTGATATGATAATGAAATCACAAGTGATCATTTTGTTTTAAGCGCACCCTCTTCACTATTATAGCATAAATATGGGGACATTTCTGATCGTCTGAATCTGAGAGAGAGGCTTAAGTGCAAGAACTTCACATGGTACTTAAACACGGTCTACCCAGAAGCCTTCGTTCCAGACTTAATGCCAGACAAGTTTGGAGCAGTAAGTCATGTTTCACAGTAAACATGTCTACATGTGGATAACAAAAATTTAACATACTGCACATGTTTCTTACCTGCAAAAGTATCTTACTGTTTTTTCATGTCCATCTATCCGCTAGATTAAAAATTCAGGATCCAACACGTGTCTGGATGTTGGAGAGGACAACCAAGGAGGTAAAGCTCCAATCATGTACCAGTGTCATAACATGGGAGGCAACCAGGTGAGTCGCATGTGAAATTAATAGTTGAAGATAATTTGGTTAGTTCTGGACTGTTAGGATTCTGATTGGATGACTCTCTCTTCTAGTACTTTGAGTACTCGTCACATAAAGAGCTTCGTCATAACATTGGAAAGCAGTTGTGTCTTCATGCCTCGTCCGGGTCAGACCTCGTGAAGATCGAAATGTGCCAGCTGAAGGGAATTGGCACCAGTTTGGCGGCACAACAGGAGTGGGTCTTTACAGAGGTGATGAGCACTAAAGGAAAAGTTGACGTGTTTCTTGCACAGAGAGATGAGATACTTGTGTGTGTGTGGGTTATTGAATTTAGGTAGTGGTGGAAGCTGGTGTTTGTTACCTTTAGAGAGAGGTAGCTATTTTCCCCTGCCTCCATTCTTAATACCAATTTTAGCCAACCAGCTGTTGCTTTATATTTAACAGACAGACATGCGATTACTATTAATCTTCTTAGCCCAGTCTTGGCAAGAAAGTAAATAAGTGTTGTTTTTTTCCCCCAAAATATTGCAGTTATTCAGCTCAGAAAGGTTAAAGAATTAATTCAAGTTTAATGTATTGATATCTTGATATACATAGCCACAATAATAAAAACAACTGACGGTTGAAGTGATTATCATTGATCATTCATGTGGAGGTTATTCGACCAATGAAACCCACCTAAAGATTGTTTCAGAAAAAGTAATATTTTGACATGAGCAGTAATTGAAAAGCTCAAAGGTTTACCAGACCTCCTGAGTTCCCAGATCCCAATGTGGAGATGCCAGAACAAGGACCCACCTTGCAACCCACAGGACTTAGAGAATATGCCTCCAACACCTTGGTACTAGACACCATAGTTACACCCTCTACAGGTCTGATTCCCAATTGGGCCTCTATGATCATCATCTTTCAGGCATATCCCATGGATGCTCAGTCAGATTTGATGTGGGGAACTTTGAAGCCGGGTCGTCACGTGAAGCTGTTTGTCACGTTTCATCAGGCTGTTCCTGAACATTTTTTGTAGCGTGGTGGCATGATTTGTCCTGCAGGAGTGACCAGTGTCATCTGGGTGTACTTGGGTTCAGGTGGCTGGTTTGTGTCAAGTGGTATCCACATGAGTTGCAGGATCAAGGATTTCCCAGCACAACATTGGACTGTAACTAGATGATCAATATTAATCTTGTCAACTGTTAAGGGTTTTAATGTTTTGGCTGATTAGTGTGCATTTATGCTTCTGTATTAATGAATAATTTCTCCGATGCTACATGCAGGAAAACCTTCTGAAGAATCCCAGTAGTGGGCACTGTTTACGGCTGAATGGAAACAAGATTCAGATGGACCAGTGTAATGCTGCTGACGTCTACCAACACTGGGCCTTTAGCTGATCTCTCTGTCGACCAATCAGATGACCTCTGGCACCTCTCTAGTGCCCTCCTCCTCAGAGTTGGCTCTGAGGAGCTAACATAAGACTGGACCAGAAGGGCGTCCTGCTGTGTAGCCTGAGGCACATGGCAATACTGAGCTGTCAGTTAAAGATGGAGGAATAAGTAAAGACAGTCACATCTGTTGAAGATGCTTGGGTTGGCCTTAATCTATTTTAAATTTATTTATGATGGAAGCTCCAGAAAAACATTTGAAGGTGGTTGGGGATTATCAGACAGAGTGTAGACTTTGCATTCAGAAGTGGCAGCTTGACTGTGAGGCAATGGCTGGCCGATGCAGTAATCTTAATTCATCTTGGAAAATTACTATTTGGTGATTTATGTGTTTTTGTCTGTATAAATGAGATGTCTGTTTTTTTTAAAATAAAAGTTCTATTATCATTTGTATTAAGTTTTTGTTGTTTTTTGTTTTTTTTTTTTAATCACATATACAGTAGTGTTCAAAATAATAGCAGTCCAATGTGACTAACTAGATTAATCACTGTTATTAGTATATTTTTTATTACTACATGGCAAACAAGTTACCAGTAGGTGCAGTAGATTCTCAGAAAACCAACAAGACCCAGCATTCATGATACGCACGCTCTTAAGGCTGTGCAATTGGGCAATTAGTTGAAAGGGGTGTGTTCAAAAAATAGCAGTGTGGCATTCAATCAGTGAGGTCATCAATTTTGTGAAAAAACAGGTGTCAATCAGGGGGCCCCTATTTAAGGATGAAGCCAGCACTTGTTGAACATGCATTTCTCTTTGAAAGCCTGAGGACATTGTTCAGAAGAACAGCGTACTTTGATTAAAAAGTTGATTGGAGAGGGGAAAAACTTATAAAGAGGTGCAAAAAATGATAGGCTGTTCAGCTAAAATGATCTCCAATGCCTTAAAATGGAGAGCAAAACCAGAGACACGTGGCAGAAAACGGAAGACAACCATCAAAATGGATCAAAGAATAACCGGAATGGCAAAGGCTCAGCCAATGATCAGCTCCAGGATGATCAAAGACAGTCTGGAGTTACCTGTAAGTACTGTGACAGTTAGAAGACGTCTGTGGGAAGCTAATCTATTTACAAGAATCCCCCGCAAAGTCCCTCTGTTAAAAAAAAGGCATGTGCAGAAGAGGTTACAATTTGCCAAAGAACACATCAACTAGCCTAAAGAGAAATGGAGGAACATTTTGTGGACTGATGAGAGTAAAGTTGTTCTTTTTGGGTCCAAGGGCCGCAGACAGTTTGTGAGACGACCCCCAAACTCTGAATCAAAGCCACAGTACACAGTGAAGACAGTGAAGCATGGTGGTGCAAGCATCATGATATGGGCATGTTTCTCCTACTACGGTGTTGGGCCTATTTATCGCATACCAGGGATCATGGATCAGTTTGCATATGTCAAAATACTTGAAGAGGTCATGTTGCCTTATGCTGAAGAGGACATGCCCTTGAAATGGGTGTTTCAACAAGACAATGACCCCAAACACACTAGTAAACGAGCAAAATCTTGGTTCCAAACCAACAAAATTAATGTTATGGAGTGGCCAGCCCAATCCCCGGACCTTAATCCAATCGAGAACTTGTGGGGTGACATCAAAAATGCTGTTTCTGAAGCAAAACCAAGAAATGTAAATGAATTGTGGAATGTTGTTAAAGAATCTTGGAGTGGAATAACAGCTGAAAGGTGCCACAAGTTGGTTGACTCCATGCCACACAGATGTGAAGCAGTTAAAAAAAACTGTGGTCATACAACTAAATATTAGTTCAGTGATTCACAGGATTGCTAAATCCTAGAAACAAAAAAGTTTGTACAAAATAGTTTTGAGTTTGTAAAGTCAACGACAGACACTGCTATTTTTTTGAACACACCCCTTTCAACTAATTGCCCAATTGCATAGCCTTAAGAGCGTGCATATCATGAATGCTGGGTCTTGTTGGTTTTCTGAGAATCTACTGCACCTACTGGTAAATTGTTTGCCATGTAGCAATAAAAAATATACTAAAAACCTGGATAAATCTGGTTAGTCACATTGGACTGCTATTATTTTGAACACTACTGTACATAAAAAAAACATATTTAGGAGGTTTCAAATTTAAACTAGAATATCCTTACCTCAGTTATTGCTTTTGTTACCGATGCTACAGATATTAAATTATTTGGATTTATATGTTAGCTTGCATGGAAACACATGATGAAGTCGGAGGCACCTGCTTGTCCTGTGTTACAAGGAGTGGAGTGGGAGCAAGGCACGTTCCTGCCAATTGTTCTCCTGGTCTGGTTATACTTGAAATGTGAATTGACATGAATGGTGGATTCCCTCCAGGTTGCCAGACCTTATTGTATTACAAACTTCTTAAATACAGGGGTTGGAGAGATTAATATACATTTCAAGGCACTTGGAAGCAGTGATAAGGCATTAGTTCTTTTCAACAATAGGTGGCACCATCAACTCGCTGAGCTTTTCTGCAAGGCGAGGCTGACAATTGAATTTTCACTGTACTGTGTGTGTCTAGTGGTCATAAGGACATGGGAGTACTTACTGTAGGAACAGACTGATTCCAGGTAGGCCAGAAGATGAGTGCTGAGTCTTTGACTCGCTCTGAAGTGTTTGGACAGCTCAGGAAAGAGCTCTATGGAGAGGAGGGATCCAGTGTCTCCAACACGCACATATTCATAATTCTAGGTGCCTCTGTAAGTACAACCTTCTGAATTTATTACAACAAGCCACAAATAATGACGTTATTCTCATTCTCGTTATTCTCTACTTTTAAATTCAAAATAAATTTACTATGCATGAAACTATAAACAATGAAATAAGTTTGTTTTTTGTTTTTTTTTAAAGTGTCAGCAGCCTGACTGAGTTGATAAAGAGGAGAACAATTCACTGGGGAAATTTGCAGTGTCGCAACCAGGCAATCAGCCCATGTTGACTGAAATGTGCTGCATCTACTTATTTCTTTGTCAACCATTGAAAGAAGGGGATCATTTTATCAGACTAACCTTCACCAAGTTCCAAAATGTAGAATTTTTTATTTTCGCCCCCCCGCCCCCAAACTAGAAACCTGCTTAAATTTGAAACGAAGACTCAAAGATTGTGCACAGAGGGAGCGTTCAAAGTTCTCACATTACTCAACAGCTCAACAGACTATTTGACATGGGGCTGACTGCTTTTGTTTTTTTTTTTTTAAGGTTTACCTGCCCTTTGGACTCTTGATTCTTTTCTTGTCTTATTTGTACAGGGTGATCTTGCAAAAAAGAAGATCTATCCAACTTTATGGTAAGTAATCGCTTTGGTAATAGATTGTCAAACCCCAGGCAGGCAGAGTTGTGTATTTAGTCTATCTATTTGACCTTTGGTTAGTTTTCTACGTCATTGCTTTTGACTGACTCTCCCTTCTATAGGTGGCTATTTAGAGATGGCCTGCTCCCAGACGACACCTATTTCGTTGGTTATGCCCGATCTAACCTGAGCGTGGAGGAGATCAAGACAGCGTGTCTGCCTTACATGAAGGTAGGATATTTATGGGTCGTCATTGACTGGGACAAAATTTTTGATGGTTTGGGTTGTGTTTTCAGATGTGAACATTCAGCATTTCCCTCAGGTCACTGAAGAGCAAAGTGAGTGTCTGTCAGCCTTCTTCAGTAAGAACTCGTACCTTAGAGGTACATATGACGACAGCAGCTCCTTCGCTCAGCTTAGTGCTCATCTGTCATCTCTGCCGGGGGGAAGTGAAGCCAACAGGCTCTTCTACCTGGCCCTGCCACCCACAGTGTACCATCACGTCAGCACAAACATCCGAGCTTACTGCATGAGCCACAAGTCAGTGTCTGTTGTTCTCATGAGCCAACAAAAAAATTTGAGCAAGCTATTTATTGATATAAATCTGATACGTTATGTTTGCAAAACAGAGGCTGGAACAGGATGATTTTTGAGAAGCCCTTTGGTCGTGACCTCCAGAGCTCACAGGAGCTGTCAGCTCATCTGTCCTCCTTATTCACAGAGGACCAGATCTACCGCATTGACCATTACCTGGGCAAAGAGATGGTCCAGAACCTCATGGTGCTTAGGTAATAACTCACACACATATTTTCTGAGCACTGGTATAAACTTAAACGTTGTAGGTGAGATACTGAGTTTATCCTTCTCTTCATACCTGCATTGGCAGTATTGAGGGTTTTATTTCGGCAGTGTTTTAAACTCTCACTTCCAGATTTGGGAATCGCATCTTTGGGCCCATATGGAACAGGACCAGTGTGGCCTGTGTGGTCCTTACCTTCAAGGAACCTTTTGGCACACAGGGCCGCGGAGGATACTTTGATGACTTCGGTATAATTCGGTGAGAGACAAGTACACTTAGATTAAAAGTTAAAACCCAGCGTGCAATGTTCGAGTTCCCCTTGAGCCTTTACTTGCCTTGATTACAGTTCATGTTTCTGGGTGTAGAGATGTCATGCAGAATCATCTGCTCCAGATGCTCTGCTTGGTCGCCATGGAGAAGCCTGCTTCCACCAGTCCAGTCGATGTGAGGGATGAGAAGGTAACAGGTGATGGGTGGAAATCATAAGACATTTGTGCGTGTTTTCCATCTGTAAATGCTGTCATGTTGTCTTGTAATTATTGATGTGCTGTAGGTGAAGGTATTGAAGTGTATAGCCCCTGTAGCTGTGTCAAATGTGGTGCTCGGCCAGTATGTTGGGGACCCTGAAGGGGAGAGCCACTCCAAGCTGGGGTATTTTGATGACCCCACAGTGCCAAAAGGCTCCTGCACATCAACCTTTGCAACCGCAGTGCTTTATGTCCAGAATGAAAGATGGGATGGTGAGGCAAATCATTTAATCTTTCTTTTCTCCATACTTGTGTACATTTCGGTACATTTCTTTTCTCATTTCACATCTGTCATCCCATCAACGGCACTCCCACCAGGGGTACCTTTCATTCTCCGCTGTGGTAAAGCTCTGAATGAGCGGAAGGCAGAAGTGCGTTTGCAGTTCACTGACGTGCCAGGAGACATATTTGACGGACGCTGTCAGAGGAACGAGCTGGTGGTGCGCGTGCAGCCGGATGAAGCCATTTACCTAAAGATGACGACCAAGAGGCCTGGGGTCTACTTCAGCCCTGAGGAAACAGAGCTTGACCTCACCTACAGGAGCAGATACAAGGTGCTGCTGATCAAAAGAAAACTAGTTGATCACTCAAACTGATAATTAAATAATTTTTTTTCTTGTTTGGAGCAAAATTAATAAACATTTGTTTGTTCCAGCTACTTAAATGTCAGGATTTGCTACTTTTTGTTGTCATGTCTGGCAGTAAATGAAGATTCTTTGTGTTTTTTAACTATTGGTTTGAGAAAAGAAGCAATTTGAAGATGTCACTTGGGGAAAAATGTTTGAAGTATTTTTCACTATTTTTTGACAATTTATATGGTAAATGATTATTTGATAAATTGTGAAAGTAAATGCGAAATTAATCAATGATGAATTGCAGCTCTGCTAATGTTTATCACACAGACGCCACATTCAGTATTGAAATATTAATTATTTATACAGAGTGTTAAATTGTTTTCAGAACTGTAACATGTTAAAATATTTTATTAATTATTTAGTTTTTCTTATTGCTCACACTTTATTTGAATAACCACATGCATATCTTTAATATCTGTGTAATCGATACATATTCAGTGCAGTCTCACAGTGATATTGATGGTGTTTGAATCTAATAGGGTAAAATAAGGTAGAGATGGGTTTGTAAAAATGTGAATTGGCCACCTAATGGTTGATAATGATCCAATATTGTATAACGGAGTATACAAATAAAGACCGTCCATCATATTAAGATATATTACTCAACCTGAAATATGCAGGTATTTACAGCTGCTGTCTTCTTTCAGAACTTGAAGCTCCCAGATGCTTATGAAAGGCTGATACTAGATGTCTTCTGTGGAAATCAGATGCATTTTGTCCGCAGGTTTGGTTATAATGTTTAGTTTCTTGGATTATAGTTTAGGCCTATATTTTTGTGAATGTGCTCTTGTTTTATTCCTAAATGGCTGCTCTTGCTGTCCCAGTGATGAGCTGCGAGAGGCCTGGAGGATCTTCACCCCCCTCCTCCACCAAATAGAAGCAGAGAGGACACAGCCCATTCCATACAAATATGGAAGGTAACACCTCTGTTAGGAAACTGAAATAAAATTAAATGCAAATGTTTTTTCTTTTCCTTTTTCATTTCTCTCTCTCTCTCCTGTCTTTTCTTTGTCTTGGCCTCAGTCGTGGTCCAGACGCGTCGGATGATCTCATGAAGAGGGTCGGATTCCGCTATGAGGGAAAATACAAGTGGGTGCAGCCCCACACGATATGATTCCTTCTGTCGCACAAACGCTCACATAATTCATGAACTTACTCACACTACTGTTGGCAAGTTTACAAATAAAGTTTACTGCAATCTTTCACTGCTGTACTGTTGTCTGATTTTTGTCTGCATGTAAAAAAAAAAAAACAAAAAAAAACACCTCGTTCTTAATCATACAAGAATGAATGTGGAGATAAAAAAATTTATAAATGGTAGCCTGATTTAAGTGTTCACCCATAAATTCCTAAATAAATCACAGTTCACTCTTCCACCTGCCTTTTTCTTTTTTAACTCCTAACACTTATGGCCTCTATATACAGTATATGAAACTTATAGAGCAAGAAAATCTGTGTTTTAATATTAAGAATACAGTATAGGCCCATTCTATACTGTCAACAAGCCTGTGTTTACAGTCGTCACAAAATCACTGAATGTGACGCATGCAAAATACCATATCATAAATTTAGGCTCATTGGTCTGGTTTGTAAGGACAGTTAATTCTCTTAATAAGGAGGTACATTTTAAAGTCCTGTTTCATGTAAGAACGACTTCCATCTTGGTATTCAAATGCAAACCTTAGTTAATATTGTTTATTTCTCAATACAAGAATGAATTTTGATATTAAGACATGCTTTTAAACTTGTTAGATTTACTCCCTGCATCACACTGATGCTGTCTCTCGTCACTTATCTCTGTTTCTACTAGGCGCGTGGTCTAGCTGGGGGCCATCCCATCAACAAACACACACTCACACACACAATGACAAATAACAGACTGTTTGGTGATGCTGTCAGTGCCTGGTGGACCATTGGAATTACAGCAAAGATGAACATATGTTTATAAAAAAAAAAAACATATTGTATCCGTTCCTTACTAAAAGTATAATGGCCAGATAATAGATACAATTATGAAGACTTTATTTTTTTTTAATCTTATGAATTGGTTTACTTGGCGTTTCACTTGAAAAAAAGTTCTTACTAAAATATCGTGTATAACATGAAACAAATGAAGGGAAGCTCTTGCTGTCTTATTTCCAACGGTGAACTACCATGTTACCAACAACGTATAAAGAGAGTCAGTTTCATTTTTGATTGCATTAAGATTTTTATTGTCCTTTAATTTCAGTTGATATTCCCCAATGATTTTTCTTGAGAAGTGAAAATAAACACAATTTGCAGAACAAAAACTGCATACAAACACTGTATCCATGTTTGATGTACATAAAAACCTACACCACTGTGTATAATTTCACAATTTTTAATAATGTTTTAAGGAACAGTATTCAACAAACACACGTCTAAGAATAAATAGCTTTTTTATTTATTGCAGTGTAAAAGTACCTGAAATATGAGGAAATATTTGGCCATGACAGACTGCAAGGTTGACTGGCTATTTTCTCAGAAAACAGAGTCTTGCCCTACAAACATTCTTATTGTCACTTTTCTTACATTATCCTACATTTAAGTAAGTCTATCTACATGTGATGTCCTGTCGTTTTCCTCACTGCAGTTGTGCAGAGCTGCCCCGTCCTCGATGCCCCTGGCATACAGACGTACCAACTGGCCATGAATCCTGAGAGGAGAAATGAGCGCTGTCAAAAACTGTGCTGTTGAGAAATACTTACCTGTTAACCACTGTCTTTTATTGTTATATGACAGAGCTGCATTGCAATTAAATTTGACCTTGACAGGGATAACACAGTAGTGTTTGGGAATAGCTAAAACACACTTACCTGCAGAGGATCGCTGTGACAGGCAGAATCTCTCCATCACAGTTCCACACTGACTCAGTGGGAGCTTTACTGCAGCACACACCACACAGGAAGGAGTTAGCTGTTTTCTGCTCGTTTGCCATTTCTCGCCCTGCGCCTGC
>KV751364.1:956504-973425 GCA_001698575.1 Mola mola
CCGCCGTTCAACCCTCCGATCTCCTCATATCCTTCCTTCTTTTTGGCACAGGGGAGAGAGAAGCGGACGGCCTTTACGCGGTGGACCTCCACAAATGGCAGGTCAAACTAAAAAAAAAAAAGGAGCAGCACTCAGCAAACTCTTAGGCTGGCTTTGTTTAAAAAATGTGAACCTGCCCATACCTGGTCCTGTGTGCTTGTGTGCCTGTAGAGAAACTTGAGGAATCCCAGCGGGTTTGTTTCCCATACAAGGATGAGGTCCCCTGTGCCATCTGCCAGGTGGGCAGAGGGCGAGAGGCCCAGGGGACTTCTGGGACACGAGCTGGACATACAAGTGAGGGACACACACCTGAACCTCCCCTCCACAGTCACCCACTCACCTGGAGGGACAAAAAAAGGAGATGTATACATCACGTTCTTCATCACATTTGTTTTGGCCTGAGAAGCCTAAGTAGCTGCTCACTACTTTCCCAAACAACACTTGTTTGGATTTCTGTGTTTTCTTTAATTTTCACAACAACATTGGATTGACTTTGCATTGCTGTGATTGCTGAAACAAGAATTGGGGAAAACTATAGTTTGCTTTGCAAAATAAAAATTGTTAAGTAGTGGTTCCCAATGTGAGAGTTGGGACTGCCCGAAAGAACCAGCTAATGTCACGTCTTCATATTACTAATTAAACAATATTATATTGTTGATGACATATTCACGCTGTTTAATCAAGGTTACAATTAGACTTTGTGATCAAGGGTAAAAAGCCAAAAAAAAAAATGCTTTGAGGTACACATGATTGGGGCCAAAATATTGAAAACATAAACAAAACACAACTTTTATGTCCATGTTATTACCTTCTGAGTCACTACTGAAGAGGCTGTTATGGGATCTGTACATGGAGCCTGAATCTGAAGGGTGAGGGATAAGTCTTTCTGTGATTCTGGAGCACACGCTGCACCTAAACGCAAACACACACACACCCACGTAAAACAAAGATTTCACTCTGGTCGGAGGTCTGTGAAATAACAAGCTTCTCGACCTTGACACCCAGTCTTGTGGTCATTAGAATCGATTTGCTGACAGTCAGAGGCAGTGGCCTCAGACGAAGACGGGGGCATTGTCTGCTCCAAGAGGAGGCCAAGGCTCACCTTTCACCTGGATCAAGTTCCTCTTGACATCGATCCAACTCTCCTTAAGCTGTGCCTAACACCTGAGACCGTGCTGCAGGTGCTGGCGGTCATAGGGGCGCAAACTGTGAATTTGAACCATTTTACTTGTGCCCGAATAATAATGATGCTACTCCCATACCAATCAGCTTTTTCTTACACTACCACCTTGTAGCAATGTTGTTTTCATCCTTGTAAAGTATTCAACTTTGCCTCAAACAACTGAGTCTTACAGACAGGTGCTACATCATTGTTTTTTTAAAGAAGGTTTTTTCTCCTCACACTGCCTCTCAGAGTTAAAGCCACTCCAGAACATCTGCCACACAGTAAAAAAAAACAAAAAAAAAACATGCATTCGTTAAATGCAATTGAATTGAAAAATAACATTAGAATAGATATACATTTTTGTGGGACCATGATCATACAGTGGTGCGCACTATAATCTTATCTTTCTTTTCTTGAAATGCTGTTTTGTGTTTATTATTCATTGAAATGTGTATAAATCCATTTGTTGTCACGTCATGTCAGTAGTGCCGTTTTACCCTGAGAGGCAGCGTGTCCTGTCTCTCGGGCTGGAGAGCACTGGGTCCGCTGGTACATACTGAACTATGCCTGCATAGCTTCTGTTGCACAGGTACATCAGCGTGCCTAATAAAAACAAAAAAGACCAGACATACACTTTGTTGAAAAAATAACATTGAGAAGGAAATATTTCTTGTTTCAATTGTATTTTTTTTTTTTTTAAAAAAGCATATAAGGTCTTATAAATATGGCTGTAGTGACCGTTTCAAAATGTTTTTTTGTTTTTTTTACTTCACAGTAAAAAGTTGAGAAAGTGCATCAATGTAATAATGTAATTCACCATGCAGTCTTAGTGTTCTCTAAATGACTCATCAGTCCATACCAGAATAATCATATCGTAGAGGTCCCATCCAGCGGTGTTTTTCACTCTCAGCCAGTATGTCGCCATAGAAGCCATAGCCCAACAGCGACACTGAGTAGCGCAAGGGGGCAGAGTCTTGATGGACTGAACACACATCCAAAGGCTGAGAGTCTCCTACAAGGCATTGTGGGAGAAAGAGTCGCTGTTAATTGCTGGTTAAAAACAAAGAAAACAAAAGAATAAACAGTGATTAAAAGATTAGGAGTCTTTCCTCACCGATGATGATGTGCAAAGCTGATGTAACAGGGTCGATCACTCCCACCGTGGTATAACATACGCAGTCAGTAGAGCCTACAACAGATCCAAGACAACAGGACGTTAGTTACTGCTCCCCCAATTTCAACAACATCAGATGAACTCTTGGATCAGCTGAGTAACGGGGTCATTACCCGCAGGGATGATGCCAATATGAAGCGGACACGGCTGTAAAGTGACAGCGGTATCGTTCTCACAAAGTCCTGCCTCTTGTTGCGTCCGTCCAATCAAACCATGAAGTATTTCGCTGAACATGCCGTCCCCACCCACACACACCACACTGCCAGAGGAAAACACAGGAATCTCTGTAAGAAAAGCACCTCCTGGACAGCTTATTTTGCTGTGCTGCAGTGCTGACGGTTCATACCCATCAAAGCCTGTCACGTCTTTCTTAAGGAGGTGATCCCTGGCTTGGTTCGCCCGCTCAGTCACTAAACAGCAAATGCTATGATTACATATGGGCTTTCCAGCAGAAGATGATTTTGCATACTTTATTGTTGCTCACCTATCACATGAGAGCTGATACCAGCCAGCTCAAACAGAGGAGCGACCAGAGAATGGTAGATCTTTCTTCCTCTCTTTTTCCCTCCAAACGGGTTGATAAACACCAGCAGTCTGAGTGGGCGCAACGGACCTGGAAGATACATTTGGAAATAGCCAAAGTCATTGAGAGTCAGCAAACTATGACCTATTTTGGAGACACTGAGTGTTCATCATTACTGTGGGTTTTCAGAGCAGTTCTCAGGTATTTTGTCCACTGGTCCCTCAGGACCCGACTGGGACAGCTGAACTGGGTCCGGCCCAGTCTCCATAGTAACCCATAGGATCCCCCACTGCTGCAGCGCTTCACATAGAAAACTGGAGGTGGATGAGAAATAAGCATAAAACCAGGCCATAAAAACCAATATTTGCACACATATTTGATTAAACGTAAGCTAGCGTGCTGTGGTGCGCACTTGTATGCAAATTAATACCAGTGCTTCTCTTTTCATACTCAGTGGCAAAAGATATGCATTGCTTGAGCTCCACACTATCCACTATTTACTTAAGCATTAAATGAGGCTATGAGTTTGTGATATTGAGAATCGCCCAAGAGAAGCCACCTGTGAAGTCTTTTTCCGTGCTCTCGACTGACTTCTTTGGCAGTATTTCCACTCGTCCCTCCTCCACTCCAACCACCTCTGCCACAGGTACTGAAACTTTAATCACAAACAGACACACAGCACAAATTTCAGTGGCGTCTTTGCATGCGATACCACTGTCTGCATCCTGTTTCGATGTTACAGTGCCAGAGCCCCTCTACAGCCCTTATATTGTAAAATGTTGTTAGTGGCGCCTGTGGTTCTGTTCTGACTAAAACATGTCAAACTGGCTGCTGCAACAACTTTTAATTATAGTGGCAAAGTCAAAAAGTCTACTTTAAGAAAGGTCTTTTACAGTTATTGACTGTAGGGAGTTTTGCCTGATACATCTTTTCTTCTTTTCTACACTTCAGTTTTCAGGACGGATGAAAGGGAACATACTGCATATTTTATACACATCTAGTCTTGTCCATGCTGGGTTTTTTTTCTGTCTTCCTCTATTTCATTCTAACATCTCCTGCATTAAGCCCCCCTGGAGTTTCTTCCTGTCAGGGTTTTTGGTTGGAGTCTTGCCTTAATAGGTCAGTTTGATAAAATATTTTTTGGAAATGCATCAGTTTGTTTGAGAGGCTGACACAAGTGTGTGCTAACAGGTCTGACAACACGTTCCAGTGAGCACATTTTAAAATTTTTCACACCTTCAGCACCTTCTACCCGAGTGACACAAAGAGGCCTGTCTGTGTTGCGGAAAAACAAGTTGTGATAGTTCAAAGACAAGCCCCATACTATTCCATTGTACCAGATGGTGGGTAAGGTGTCTATAGCCCAGTGTTTTCAGTAAGCCACCCATGTTTTTTTTCTTTTTATGTTAGTGCTGCTTAACTTGTTCTTCGCGTTTTCTGTAAACAGCAATAACCTTAATCCAAGTTTTAATCCATAAGACATGTGAGGTGTGGCCTAATGCTGACATTTGATGGATGAATAACCCGTCTTGTTTGCCAGCATGTATGCCAGTGCAAATAGGAAACTGAGACATTCAAACAAGGACCACGCAGTAACAGTAGCGTTGCTGTAGGCCTACATGATTTTTAGATCAGCTGGTGTTCTGGACAGTTCGGAGCCACCCACTTGTTTTCCTGTCGCGATTCTTCTTGTCTACCTCGGTCCAGTTGAAATGCCAGCCGGTCAGGACCGCCCGGTATCTTTTATTTCCGACAAACAAACTTGACTCCAGCCGCAGGTCTGCCTCCATCTGGGGACGCGTCGCTCTCTGCCGTTTCTCACAAAACACACGCGGTCACATTTGACACCCATAAATAGGACACTTGTTAGGAGCAGCAGGTTGACATCGCCATTAGTCAACGAGGCACCGGATTCTGTGTTTCACATGAGAAAAACTCCTCTCAATGAGTCTAAAGCTCTCGTTGAAGCCACCGCCTGAAGCACGGAGCGCTATTCTAAAAATGTGTCCTCTCCAGTCCCTCCTTGCACGGTGACACCTGCCGTATTTGCATTTCGCACCTCTGATTGGATGCAAGTAAAGAACCTGGAATACTGGCCTGTTTTGTTTTTTTGTTATTGCAAGAATGGGAACCTTTCACAGTAATTTATTTCTCTCCGGGTACTCCAGCTTCTTCCCACAGTCCAAAAACATGCAGCCACCCCCCTGCGACCCTACACGGGATAAGCGGAAGGAAATGGAAGGATGGATGGATAAAATATACAGCATGACTTCAATATCAATTATCATGCTTTCACCACTTTGTCTTTGGGCCTATTTGTTGCCGACTGCACAGAATCTGTAGCCTATTTCCGAACTTTCCCCCCAAATATATTATATATATATACTCTTTTTTTTTCTAATTTAGCAATTCTAAAGCCAACAGTGTATTAATAAGGTTTGCTCTTGATATTCAATAAGTAAGTGAACAAAGACAAAACAAAACAATACAAAACAAAACAAAACAAAGGGTTTTAATAATAACAACAAAAAGGGGACTAATAAAAGCCTTACAACTTTTATTGACCAGTCCCAACTTTGCATGACTTCACCAACACCATAAAATGTAACAAAACTGTAAAATTCTGATTTTCCGGTCATTTTAAGATGCGATATAGCACCTATATTATATTAAAAGTTGTGACCTTAAAATAATATTCAAGAAAAGGGGATGAAAAAGACTGAATAAAGCACATGTACAAACTGAGGGGCTTAGACCATCTTTCGCACACTTTTCTTGAGAAACCTACTCACTGACAGTTTGATTTAACTCGTGTGATGAGAGCTGACTATTTACTTAAACCTGGCAGCAATAGGAAAGATACGAGTCGGGGGGAGACCATGCCTGCTCAGACACTTTGTTTCAATGACTTTGAATGTCAGTGGTTGAAAAATGGCCGGGCTCCGACATATTACACTATCATGCTTAATGAGGAAAATTACCAAATGCAAGTCAATGTAACGCTCATCACTGAGACACCTGCGAGGTTAGAATGTTCAAACTTTGAATACAGTGAATCCGGACTCCTGCAGCCTGTGGATGTGTTAAATGTGCCACAATAATCTACAACCATAACTTCCGATTTCTCCACGACGCGAATGTTTTCTTCAAAATAAAATTGATCTATCGCGTTTGTTGACTCACACGCACACACACAACGTTTACAGCTTTTACTGTGAAGGTCTAGCGCACCTTGCGGCCGGAAATGCCTGTCGTTAACTGTGGCACGCTCCTTCCTGCCTCCCTTTCTTGCTAGCGAGTCGACTTAGCTAGCTAGTGAGAGGAGCTCTTTAAATATCGTAGTGCAACTATTATGTACTGATTGATCAACATAACATAGTATATTTGATTTCTGTTTCTACAATCCGGGTAGCAAACCAACTAACAACATGAACATACGAAACGCAAGGGTAAGCACAATGAAAACATCTCTGGAGCCATGCTGTGTCTAACGTACTAGTTGTAGCTAAGCTAGTTACCATAGCCTAACCGGTTAGCCGAATAAATGTCTTCGATGTCGTGTCATGCATTTGTCCGACTTTTATTTCTTCCTTTCAGCCGGAGGACCTCATGAACATGCAGCACTGTAACCTGCTGTGCCTTCCAGAAAACTACCAGATGAAATACTATTTCTACCACGGGCTGTCCTGGCCTCAGGTAATCGACAGGGAACTTTTTTCTAAGGCTATAGCTTCTGGTTTCGTAAACAGTGCTGCTCCCTGATTTAAAAAAAAAAAAAACCCAATGTATGTCTGTCTGTTTGTTTGATGCGTATTGTTTGTCCCTATCGATCCAGCTGTCATACATTGCAGAAGATGAAAATGGCAAAATTGTGGGATATGTATTAGCCAAGATGTGAGTAACGTTATTTCTTACCTGACAACATCAGAGGAAAGGAAAGTTTTGTTTCATGTTTGGCAAAAAACTATTGTGAACTCTTACCAGGGAAGAGGACCCAGATGATGTACCCCATGGACACATCACATCCCTGGTAAATCCGTAGGAGATGCAAGTCTTTTTATATTATGCATTTATTTGGCTGATTTTTCTGGAGAAAAGTTAACCGTTATCTGTGTCTTCTAGGCAGTGAAACGCTCCCACAGACGCCTTGGCCTGGCTCAGAAGCTGATGGACCAAGCCAGCCGCGCCATGATAGAAAACTTTAATGCCAAATATGTCTCACTTCATGTTCGCAAAAGGTAGTGTGCAGTATTGGCTGACTGTGGGTAGTATATTATTTGTTCCCTTCTAAAAACATATTAAAGCTGTAACTGAGTTTGTGTATGTTGCTCCTGATTCTGGTTGACCAATCCTTTCTTCTCCCTGCAGCAACCGAGCAGCCCTGCACCTGTACTCAAACACACTCAAATTCCAGTAAGTCTATTTCTGTGTCAAATATTATTTCAGTATTTATACAGTACTTTGCTCCTGGGTTACTGTTTCACACTAAGTGTGGACATAGCCCTGTTTCCAAAAATAGTGAGGTCATTAATGGTTCTAGGCCGATAAATTGGCCAGGCTTACAGTATATATGGTTGTGTTGTTGTTAATTGCAGAATGAGTTGTATCAGTGTATACGTCGATCAAAAATTGTTACACCAAAGTGCTAGAGATATCTTTGAGGTTAGAAAACAAGTATTTAAACCAGTTGGTTTGCAAATGGACACCCAGTTTGTAAAAAACATGTGATCAACAATTTAGCATTATTAAGTGCTTCATCAGACTTCATATTTATTTTTTTTCCATATTGATTTTGCAGTTTCCAGCAAACCCAGCTGTGCAGTTTTTTTTGTGTGCCAGACCAGGGATGCAGATAGAGACCATCAAAATTTTGTTCAGTGCCCTGATTCAGGATTGCAAACAAATGTTATACAGAATATATGTTTATGGTCCTTTGTGTTGTGTCGTTATGCAAGAAAAAAAAATGTTTTTGTTGTCTGTTGGGCTTTTAATGTTTCATTCAATTTAATCAATAGCTTGATAAGAGGTTGTTGCTGAGCAGTTGATCCCACAATAATATGTCAGCTACAGACCCAGCTTTTGTTCTGACTGTAACTGGTGTGTTGATGATGTTGTTCCACAGGATTAGTGAGGTAGAGCCTAAATACTATGCAGATGGAGAAGATGCATATGCCATGAAGAGAGACCTGGCCCACATGGCTGATGAGGTGACTTAAGTCTTCATGTTTATACAATATTGCAACACAGGTTGGCGCCACGCTGACAGGATTTTCAAAGGGTCCCTGTTACTGCAGGGAATGTGTGACTGTAAAGCAGATGAGCAGATTTTGATTATGAGTGTGTCATATTTTTTTTGTTTGTTTCTCACAGCTGAGAAAGCCTGGAGTGCGCGTGTCAGGTCAGGAGGCGCCGACTGGCCAGAACCCATCGGGGTCTGGCGACCAGGAGCGAGAGAGCGAGAGAGACAGCGGAGGAGAAAGCAAGGAGCTGAGTGAAGTCAGCGAGGCAACAGAAAGCACAGACGTTAAAGATTCTTCTTCTGATTCTCAATGACATTGCAGTCCTAGACATTTTTAGATTCATCCCTCACGTCCACTTTTTATCTCTATTGGACAACATCTCTGACTGTACGAACTGTGGTTCTCTGTGCCCCAAAGCCAAACACACATTTCTGTCACGGATTTTTCTCGTTTTGCTGACTGTGGTCATGAAGAAATATCTTGGAAAATGAAGCAATTTAGGGTGGCATCTAAATTAAGCTAAAATAAGTAACTGGTCACAATCTTTTTATTGGCTTTGTTTTTGTGTGACTCACAAAATCTAAAACAAGTTGTTTCCTTTCCTTATTTAATAGGATTACTGCAAATAAATCTTTCAAATAATACTTTTGGTATTGCTTTTATTTCATTAAGTGACCTTAAAAGTAGTTTGGTTTTCAACCTAAGCCTTATTTCCTGAACTTTGATGGTAAAGGCTCTGTAAAACTTTTTTTTTTTTTTTTTTTTTTTTTAAATTGGTTTTTGTTGAAATTGACTTGGGCTCTTAGACCAATTGGCTTCACAAGGATATACGATGTAATGACATAGGATATAATGGAACGAAATACCTGTGTGACTCAGTAACTAAAGAAACGAATATGAAAAAATTTTTCTGCTTCTTGTCGCTAATAGAGCTGTTTTCAGATGTTCCCCATTCCTTCTTGATGTTTACAAAAGACGACAAATTCATGGACTGAATTTATTCCGATTTGACTTTATTTGCCTTGTGCAAACATTAGAGAGCAGCTAAAAATGGTGAGCCTTTTGGCAACTAACTGTGCCTGGGGAGCTCTGTCAGTGACTGGAAGCAGGAAAATTTGTTTTATGCAGTATCGTCAGGATTAATGAATCAAAAATACACAGATGTTTCATGTTAGATATCTACTGTGTTACCATACGCTTGCCTTAAAAGTTCGAGTGCTGTGAGTATCAAAAACAAGCAAAATAGCCATGTTCCATCATCCCCTGTGCAGTTGCATTATATTAGCCTTGTCCAGCAAATGAGTCCTAGTGATTGAGTTTCATACTGCAATGATTTTCAAAAAAGTACATATTTTGTCAAATGTAAGACCCTTGAAGATGCTGTAATAGGTTAGGTTTTAAAGTACTGGAATCTTTCTGAAATTCAGATAGGTCAATAATTGTATAAGGTAAGTTGGCCTTGGCTAATAAGGTCTTTGAGAGGTCTCCATTTGTTTAGATAAAACACATGATTTTAAACTTATATTAAAAACCTTTATGCCATCTGCACAGCCAGTAAAGAGGTTACTTTTAAATTGGCACAGTCTCCAATACTGCTTGTTTTACACAAGAATCACATGAGCTGCACATGAGGTCGATAATAAAGGTTCCCATTGATGGTGACAGAGCAAGTTTTCCGCTTTGGCGCCCCCTGGCGGCAGCCATACGGAAGCCGCTGCACGCCGTTGAAGAGATGATCCATGGCTGAGCGCAAAGGAACACTCCAGCTTTCACCAGGTTTCTGCTTTTGTTTTCTACAAATACAAACACGCGCCGTACTGATAATGGCACATTTTTTGAGACGCTGTAAAGTACTCAACAACGATGCAAGTCGATATAAGCCCTCTTTGTTAAGCAACTGTTTATTGGTGTGTCGCGGTTCCAGCCAGCTCTGCTTAAAACTGAGAAGTCATTTGACAGATTTCGACAGGGCGTCACCGTCATCTATCATGCTAGCGGGTTTTTTTTTAAGACAGACAAAAGTCCGCGCCCACTCCCCACTAAGTTTTGACCTGTGTATCACAAATTGTAAACATCTCGGTTTCACACCTTCGTGCCATTTAACACATTTCTGCTCGAGATGAGAGCTGGTGAAGCGGCCGCTGCTGTTTCAAATAAGACGGGTTATGATTGAACTGTCGTTTCTGGTTTTCAGGCCGTGTTATTTTGCAACCAGTGATCATTTGACGAAAGCTATCGGGGAGTTTCCGCCTCAGTCATGCACTTTAATTGCGTTGTGAAAGTGCCGCGAAGTGTTTGCTCATCACAATCTATGCTCATACACGCGTCCATGTAATCACACCGGGTCCTAGCGCCCGGCGCTTCCGGGGTTTTCTGGGGCTTTTTGCCCGCCTGTCTGCACGCTGCAGCGGCTGATTTCCCTCTACATCCCGAGAGCGACTAATCAGTGAGAGCAGCTGGTGTCTGATTGAACAGAAAGCTCCCTGCATTGCACAGGCAACCACTCACTCCTGCATGTGTGTGCGAGATGACGGCTCAGAAACAGAGAGATGACTTCCACTCCACCCACATCCATCCTTGTCCAACGTGAGGGGGAGGTGAACCAGTTGAGAGCTCACTGTGCTATTAACGGATATTATTTAGCTGTCTGAGCGCGCATCGGGGACTAGTCAAGACTGCTCCTCACTAGGTAGGACTTGCCTCTTTGGATTCGTTCAACTGTACTTGATTTTCAGTTTGAGTTTAGGTGTCCTCAGAACGTACCAGTTGCGGTTTAACAGACACATTTTGTGAGCTCTCTGCTGCATGATCGTTGTGCTTGATTATTTCTGTTATGTTATTGTCGGCGGCAGGAGAAAACCTCCAAAAAATGATTAACGTTTTAACTTTACCACTGTTTTACAGCTCAAGCAGAGTACGTGTGTATCCGTGTGCTTGTGGAAACCGCAGAGTTGAAAAGGCCGAATCCAAACAGAAAAAAAAAGTTGCAGTAGATTTAAGACCAGTTTAATTGAAATATTGCAGCATAGTGGGACGACGACGGGAGGTGGTGGTGATTCACTGCTGATCACACAGAGAAAGAATGAAAGGGCTAATGGAAAAGGGTGACACAGGGTGGAAGACTGAGGCATTCTCCAATCTGTAGGGAGGCTTGGGTTTGCCCAGTTGCATTTACAAGAGTCATTTTTAGCAGGTCGTTTAGTTAAATGTCTCAGCAGAAGAGAATGCTGATGAGCTGTGTTTGATTTAGGGGAAAAAAAGGAAGTTGAGGAGAGAGAGAGAGCGAGCGAGTGTGTGTGTGTGTGTGTGGTGGTTGTGTACAAAAGGGTTATGATCCAGAAATAAAACAGTCTATTCTACAGTCTATTCTTCCCTTTTCTGTTGTGTGTGAAATGTTATTGATGAGATCTGTTTTGCGGGGATCTGTTTTTAATCAGCAATTTGTCAAAGACCCTCATCCGAGCCATCAGGTGATCACGTCTTTTTTTTATTTTAAAAATGGCTGTCATCTGTTGAGAGTCTCCAGTCCTTACTCTCTTGTGTTTCACTTCACCTATGTTCTGCTAGAATTAATCTTTTATACAGCAGAATATAGTATAGAAATTTTATTCAGTGACAATGGTTGTGCTTAAAGTCAAAAGCATCGTTTCAGTTAGATACATTTTAGCAAAAATGATAATATATTTCCTGTACTGATTCTTAGTAATCTTGCTTGTATGTGTATATTTAAAAGTACGAAGCAAAAAGCAGCTGGATCTTCCATTTTCTGCTTGAAAATACAGAAGAAGTGGATCAGTCAAACCAAGTATCATTGGTAAAACCACCTGGGGTCTTCAGAAAAGAGAAAAAAATCCCTGCAGAGTTGTAGGCCTTGTGTTTCACCCTATTTTTAGGGCAGCTGCGATGTTACTAGAGCTATATTTGCACCTCATGCAGTTCTGCAGTACAGCGGGCAGCGCAGGGCAACAGTTTTTCTGGTTGTCTGCCTTTCAGCAGATGGTGACTAGTATAGGAAGAGATGTTACAATGACATAACATGTGCTTTTTGCTATTTCCGTGGCAGGAGGAAGTTAGCGCTTAGTGTGAAAGTTTGTGGGAAGGCATGCTTGACTACTGCGGGACGGGTGTACTGTACTAAATCATACGTACACACAACAAGAGAGGTACAAGGGGCAGAGCAGCCGATATTTCACATCTAAACAAAACCAAACAACATAGTCACTTCTTTTTCCCAGAATTCCACCCGGTTGGAGCAAGAATGACTTCTCATGTGAGATATCGGAAGGACCGTGTCGGTTTGGTGGACTATGACACACAAATCAAAGGTAAAATATTTACTTTTGTTGGAACTTCTCTCACCTTATTACAGCCTATCTTGACTGCGAACAACAGGTGTTGTTCATGTGGGAGACCTCATAAAATCAGTTGCTTACCCACAGTAACACTCACAGAATGAGTCATATTCTCTTGTGTTTGTTTCTCTCACCAACCTTTTGCCCTTTCAGAGGTACGCTGTCAGCTTGTAGACCAACTGAAGGTTCTGGACGTGCAGCTGGAGCAAAAGAGCCAGCAGCTGCAGGACCTGACCGACTACCTTCGACGAAGGGGTGAGATCGAAAGCGAGTATGCCCGCTCGCTTGAGAAACTTGCCGAGCGTTTCACCTCCAGGATCAAGAGGTTAGACATAATACTATGGAATCAACTACAGATTTGTCCTGTTGGTGTCGTACACATGCTGTGACACTGTGTCCTGCGCACATGCTCAGGAAGGAGCCCAGCACTCACTCTGTGGCTCAGGTCTGGCTGACCCTTCTGTCACACACCCGTCAAGAAAGTCGGGACCACAGCGGACTGAGTGAGAGCTGCAGTAATTTCCTAATCCAGCCCCTGACACAGTGCCTGGAATACACACAGCGTCTCGCCAAGAAGGTACTGATATTGATACTAATACGGATGCAATTGGTGTGAGTCTGTGTCTGTAGAATGTTCACTCCAGCAATGCTCTCACTTTTACTTTTTTAAAATATTCAGTGGTTCACTGTGTCCCCGTCATGTTTTGCGGTTTCATTCTCATCTCCAGAGTAAAGACATCTGTTTGCAGCTGCAAGACGGGATTCTCAAGGCTACTGTAGAGCTGCAGACCGTAAGTAAGAAACCAACCACCCAAAACATTTTCCATTTCCTGAGCACCAAAAGGCACTGTCATTTCTTTGTGCAGGCATGGCGGACATATTACCAGTACCACTCAGACTATGTGTATGCGGAGGGAAAGCTGAAGGAGGCAGAGAAGCAAGAAGAAAAGCAGAAGCAGAGTGCTGCTAAGAAACTGGAAAGGTTGATAGAAAAAGTAAATGGATACACTTTAATGCAGTATTTTGTGGGTGGGTGTGTGTGTGCTTAATCTTTTGCTAATAATTGTTTATGTGCCATAGCGACAAGGCAAGGTCCAAGACATCTACTTGAAGTGCAGCAAGGCCCGAAATGAATACATCCTAAACTTGGCTGCAGCCAATGCCACTATGAAAAAGTACTACTTCCAAGACATCTCTACTCTGATTGACGTGAGTGCATGAGTCATTTTTATATTTTGAACAAAAAAGTTCCATAATAGTCAATACAATGATCCCCCACCTCTGGCACCATTCAGACCACAAGGATTCTGCATCATCTGTTCTTGTCTGTTCAGACTAATCCGTTCAGGCCTCGACTAACACTCGTCATTGGGTCAGTCGACCAGCCTTTAAAACATGAAAACATGTTACTCTATGTCACTCGATTCATGACTCAACACGAACCACGATAGACGGGAAACAATTCGATACATATCAGGATACATTAATATACCAAAACAAATTAATTCTTTACCAGACTTACATTGAATGGCACAGATGTTTTATCTTTGCAGAAAGATATAATTGTGATCATAATTTCACTTTTGCGAGGTCTCTTGATGCTTTCTTGAACTTCTTGTGAAATAAGTCATTGTTTCTATATTGAATTCGATATTTAAGGGTGTCACAGTATCATGATACACATTTCAAATACGATACGCTATGAATGAGGCTTCACAATAAAATTAGTGCGATTCACAATTTATTGTCAAGCCCCTACTCGTCTTTATCATCTGACAGCCCCTGATCAGATTTCTTTTTTTTTTTGTCCGCCTCAGTGTGCAGATGCAGGGTACCACCTGTCTTTGGGCCAGGTGATGCAGGCCTACCTCTCCAGTCGCTGGCGGACCCAGCAGAACTTGGACACGGGGCTGCAGCAGCTCCAAAGCACTGTGGCCGGTCTGGACCAACGCCAGGACAGAGACGGTCTCTTGCAGGATAACTATAACACCTTCTGTATGCCCCTTCGCTTCCCCTATCAGCCCCATGATGGAGACCAGGTCTATATCTTTTGCTGTCTGTGCGTTCAGTAGGTAAGTCAGCCGTTGGCACCAACTGGTATCTGCTCTTTTGTCTTTTAGGTGTCTGAGGTCTGTGCCGAGTGTGAGATGAGATGTGAGCTGGAGACCAGATTCACACAGATTCAGACCAGGCTGAAAGCGGTCGCACCGGAAACAGAAGAGGTAATGTTCATCATATAGCCCTTATATGATGCAAACGAAAGGAAAGCATTCTAAATTCAAGTAAAGATGCAAAGACAAGCTTGTCAACATGTAGAACAGCAAGATTAATGTGTGCTGCTTCCATTATTCATGTGCCAAAACTGTTGATTCTAGTCTTTCCAATTTTCTGACATTCAAATGCAACAAATAGCATTGTTAAACTTCTACATTCATATTTTGTACACCCTCGTCTTCATTTGAATTTGGAAAAAGTATGTATTTGCATTGCTTGTAATTCAGTAGTGCTATGGCTGTGCTGCACCCGCAGGCAAACATAGCTCAAATTGTATTGTGTCTTAAAGGCCCTTAAGAACAAGTTAGCTGCCCATTCTTCCTTTTTGGAGAATATCAGTGATAACGATCTGGACCCTGGCAGCGGTTTGTCTCAGGAGGGCAGCACTGAGAACCTGACTCTGAAACCCAGTATGGCACGACGCAAGGCCAACCTGCAGGAAGTAGAAAACATCTACATCATTGTGAGTCTTTTTTTTGATGATTTAATGATTTATAATTTTGATTTACAATTAGTGAATATACAGAAGTTGGATATTGGTTGGCGATGATGATCCAATGGGGGGAAAAAAAAAAACCCAACAACACATGAACTGATGGTGATAATGACATTGAAGCAGATCGTATTTGTTCTACAGAGAGTGAAAGAGTACCTTCTAGGCAGTTCCCTGGTGTGTAAGCTGCAGGCCAAACATGACCATCTAAAAGTGGCTGTGGAAAAAGGTATCACTTCTGCATTTCTCACACAACAGTACTGAAAGGCAAACTGCTGATTCACAGTTGCTGCATTTCAGTTATTTTTTACTAAATTGTGAAATGAAAAAATTGTCGTCATATTATTTAATTTTTCAAATCCTGACTAGTCAGTTGTCGTCTAAGCTGATACTACTTCTTCTTCTTCCTGCATTTTTGTTCCTCCCAGCCAAAGCAGCAAATGAGCGTCAGCCAAGGTACAAATAGAAATGCTTTCAGAGCTCTAATAGAGTCATTGTTTTGTTGATAGAAATTGCATACAATTTTATTGGTAGTTTTAAATTGTACCAAAATGGAGTTTACTGTGTATTCGAAGTATGGTATCTAACTCTGCAGGCACAATGGAAAATCTATGCGTGTCAGGAAGAATTACTCAAGTTCCAATTTGGTGCACAACCACAAACTTTTCTATGGAGACATGCTGTCCTTCATACAGGTAATTGCTTCCATTTGTCTTTTACTACTCAGCCTATTTTTTTTTTTTGTGCTCTTTGACTGCCGTTTGTAAAATCCATTTGTAAAAATCACTATGTTTCATTCAGGCCTCGGGACAACAGATTCCAGTTGTTGTGGAAAGCTGCATTTGTTTTATCAACTTCAATGGTAAGTATTCAAGAATAAAGACATACTGAACCAGCAGGTGAACACTTGAAATTTACATTTGACATATTGCATTTTGCATGTTTCAGAGAACTATTAAAGCTATTAAACTATTAGAACTCCCAGTATTACCTCTGCCATGTTGTCACATGGGCTGATCGAAGCATCCAGACTGCACCAATATTTGCAATCATCAGTGTTATTTTTGAGCTGCTGTAATGGCATAAAAATTGTACACATAGTGGTTTTAAATATATACCGACAGTAAATTAACAAGAAGGTCTCAGCTACTTTCAGTACCTTCAGTATTCTGATAGTCTGGCTGTCTACCAGGTCTCCACCATGAAGGAATATTTAGAGTGCCGGGTTCCCAGATGGAGATCAACAACCTGAGGGATGCATTTGAGCGAGGTAGGCCTGTGTGTTTTTGTGTGCATATTGATATAGAGCACCCCCACCTCACTGTGCGGCTTTAATAATGTGGGGCAGCTTGCTGTGGGTTTCCCCTGCAGGAGAGGATCCCCTGGCCGAGCAGGTGTATGACCTGGACTCCGTTGCTGGAGTGTTGAAACTCTACTTCAGGGGTCTGGAGAAGCCTCTCTTCCCCATTGAGAGCACCAGCCAACTCTTGGAGCATGCCCGTAAGTTGTGTGTGCGAGTGTTGAAATATCAAATGAGTGCAGCTGAGGACGTAGAGGAGAAGCTTATCTTTACTTCATCACCTTTTTCTCAGAGATAAAGAATGATGCAGAGCGAGCGGCTCATCTCAAGACTGTCATCTCTTCCTACCCTGAGCCAGTCA
>KV751364.1:973447-988575 GCA_001698575.1 Mola mola
GAGATCCCCATTCAGGATGCACATCTACTAAAATGAGTCAGTCATTCAGTAAACCTTTCTTGGAACAGGAAGAAGCAAATGATTTCACAATATTTATTTATTTTAGCCAAATATAAAACAACCAATTCATTTCTAGAGGGAGCTTCTAATATTGGCTTTCAGAGAAACACAGGAACTTTATTTTACGGTGACTTTGTTTATTTTATTATTATTATTATTTTTGTACAACAAATTGTTTAAATTATGAAACGAGACAGAAAAAGCAAATAAAAGGAAAAAATTAATAAGTTGCCAAATTTTTATTGGAACAAAGGAGATTAAAATTTAAGATCAAACAAAAAACCAATTGTATATAATTTGAATTAAAATTACTAGTAGCAATTACTAGTGATGGTAACAAAACGTTTTAAAGGAAATTATCTATGTAGGAGACAGATTCAGTTACAGTTTTACTACTATATATTTTTGTACACGTGTCTATTCTTCTAACAATTCAATGTACTTTTCTGTGTTTGTCTGCCCCCAGCGTGTCTCAGTACAGTGACGAGAACATGATGCAGCCGTACAACCTGGCAGTGTGCTTTGGGCCCAGCCTGGTAAGAGGGGATCACAGCGACAATGCCGTCAGCCTGCAGCCTCTGATCAATGCCCTGGTGAAGGACATCATCCTGCAGCATGAGAGCATCTTTCCCGGCCAGAGCGAACTACATGGGCCCGTGTATGAGAAATGCATGACACTGGAGCAGGATGACTGGTAAGAGACAAGATGCTTAGTTGGTTGAGAAGATTGGATGCAAAGTTCTGTGGAAATGATAATCTGTGGGTGTCTTCGTCATAGTGAGCCTATTATTGAAGAGGGAGATGTAGAAGTAGAGTACATCTATGGCAAAGATGGTGAGTCCATATGATTATCACTTCACAAAAACTGTTTTTGTTTTGCTGAGTAGATTCAAACAAAGTATCTCAATCTGATGTGCTTACAGAGCTGGAAACAGGATACTCAGCTGACAGCAGCAGCAGCTCGTCTGCAGCACCAACAAAGAAGAAAACGGAAGGTCCTCGAGCCAACAGCAGTTCAGTTGACCAGAGTAGGCTGACAGGTGGGCCAGCAGGGGGCGGCATTGCTTCGGGTGGAAAGTTGATGTTTCAGATTCCCATGGGGCAACAGTGCAAGCTAAGGCGCTACCAGTCACCTGGAAATGTACGCAGAGAGTGAGTACCAACAAAAGCATAAATGCAGTATTACAGCTATTATAACAACCAACTAAATAGTGACTATTCAGCGTTTTCTAATCTCACTTTCTATACACAGACCCCAGGATCACTCCTCCTCTGAAGATATTCCCTTTCAAGTAGACAAGGTCTGCCTTGTTTCTCATCTACTTTAATATTATGCAATGTGTATAATATTAGGTTAATCATATATGTGGTGAAAAGCTCTAAGATTGGTGTATCATTTCCACTGATTTCATATGAAGTAATAGGCATATGCAAATAATGTTTCAACCACATCAGAAACTTTGAATCAAGTTAAAACATCTCTGTGGAGATCTTTTTAATGATTCATTGAGTGGGCTGGAGGTTTATAGTCAGTCAAGCCTGCAGTTGTAAATGTTAGAATTTAACAAGATATTAACGAGATTTCCTTTAGAGATTTTCTTGATTGATGAGCTAATAAAGACCACTTTTTAACTGGAAGAGAGTAACAGCAGCCAGAGATTTCTTACTTTCTTACTAAGTATTAGTAAATGTATTCATTATCATTTGAAACGATTCAAAGTAAAAAAAAAAAAATACTCATGATTTAATGGTAATTGTGCTTGAGCAAAAGAGTGCAAGGAAAATGTATTTTTTTTTTCTTGCGTCTCATCAGCTTTGATTATTTCCATCTCACAGGATATCTGTCGCCATATGGACTCTGTTTTCAAGGAGCTCCTCTCACGGCACACGGAACAGGATCCGTCCGCCACCGCCGCCTCCTCTCCCTCTGCCCAAGCTCCCCAAAGGAAAGGAAGATGGGATGGACGCAAGGGGAGAGGAGCAGGGCTCTTCAAAGCAGCAGATGCACTGGACTGAGAGCACTGGCAGCATTTGGTTGGTCTACAAATGAAAAAATAGCTGCAGGGTAACGTGCATTGACAGTAGCTTTCAACACATTTCTAGAGGCTGAGATAACTCATCCATAGTCACTTATCTGCCATTTGTTGATTTATTTCCATGGGATGGCACCCTAGTAAGAAGCCCCTACATTTTTAACAGCAGAGCCCTGCTGTGACTGCGTTACCATGTGGAAACTGTGGCTTACTTGAAATGCCACGGATGTGTTTTGTGTAAAGCAGAGTGTTGTTATTCAAGCTCTCAATATTGATCTGTTAAACTGTTTTATAAATGGGCCAAATTTTGACACTGATTTTTAGATGGTGTACAAGCACACTTGCATTACTCATCAAATGTCCAAGGTGGTGGAGGTAAATATTGTTAAGAAACTGTGAATCCTGTAGCTGTGGAATTTGTATATATATTAATTCTAAATCTTTAATTTGGTACATACTTGATGATTTGTCTGTATATCTGGGTTACGTGCCAAATAAATATTGTGTATTCTGATTTTTTTTTTTTTTTAGAGAACTGGAATATACAGAATGATGATCCAATAAAAATAACTTTATTGTTTATTTTTTACATGTAAAATTTAGTATTTAAGTTTTTTTAAAGTTACATTTGTTTGAGTACTGACTTTGTTTTTTAGAAAAGCTGTAATTAAGGTAGTCCAGCAAAACTATAAAAAAACAAACTACAAAGTCAGAGTCAAACCACATCCACCAGTTAAACAACAAAAAGTAAATAGGACTGTGAGCCAAAAGACCAAGCAACATCTATTGACTCAAATAAAATTTTAGTTGTATAGCCCAAAATCACAATTTACACATATCACTGGGCTTTGACAAACTGCAAATGTGACATCCTCTGCCCTTAGACCCTCGAAGCGGATGAGGAAAAACTTTTAAAAAGCCAAAAATGAAAAATAAGAAACCTCAGGAAGAACCACAGAGGAGGTATCCTTCTGTTCCTTTTCATTAAATTCTTAATAACAGTTCTATTCCATTTGAATAATTTGCACTGCCTGAGGTTAAAATTGTTTGAATACGTTCGAATGGGTTAATTCTTATGTATTCAGTGTCATCTTTCTAAAACAAAGTTTCAGGTTGAGCTGTGCAAAAGGTGATTTAGATACCCGTCTTTATTTCTTTATTGGTCTTCAGTCCAAAAAAAGACCTCTAGTGTCTTTTTTTACATAAAAGACAAAATACACGACATTATAAAGAAGATAATGAATTAAATAAAATGTGTAAAGGTAATAAACAATGAAAATCAGCACTAGGACAGGAACACTGAACATTTCAAGTAGCCACATTTAAGTACCTCTGCAGTCAGTGTTCGGATGACGTGTCGACAGACTAAATTCCCAGAGTGCTTCGCGCCGCTACAGTCCACGTCACTCCCACGCACGCGCAGAGGCTTCAGAGTGGTGAGCTGGGGTGGACGTATTCCATACAGTCAGCGTGAAAGGGACGGTGCCATTCAGCAGCTGGACGTCAAGAAGTGAACGAAAACCTCCTCTAAAGTACGATGTTTCGGATAGTGGCCTTCGTCGCTCTGCTGGTGGTCGCCTGCTCGGGTAAGTTGAGCTGGTGGGAGAGTTCTGCCTTTGTTAATTAGCATGTAATGCTAACCGTTCTGACTGCTGACTGGATAGCTCATCAGTCCGCTCCTGTTTGTTCTCTTGTCTGAGTGAAGTCTTGGTGATGTGTGTAAATACTGTGCAGAGGCATTATGTGAACATAATGCCTCTGCATTCAAGCGATAGCTAACTGCATATCTACTCTCCGTGGGAACAGGAGAGAGCTGCACAGACCCGGTGATCACCCCGTCGGCCTACACCACCTCTGACGCCGTCATCTCATCTGAGTCTGTCTTCATCGTTGAACTCAGCTTAACCTGCGCCAACGGAGCACAGGTAACACACCCCCTCCAACGCCCCAAACATAGCATATATAAATGGTGTCGAGCGATTGCCTCATTGGGTGATAATTAATGTCCTTTCCAGAGTGTCACTCTGTATGCTGATGTCAATGGAAGACAGTTCCCTGTGACTAGAGGCCAGGATGTGGGCAAATATCAGGTATGTTTCGTTTACTCCCACTGTATTCATAGTGTTTGTGGTTTTAATTACATCACAAAATATAAAATTTGTTATTTTAGTTCTCTTTTTATTCTTCTGGTCCACCCTGAGCTACTCATTAACCACATTTGAACATTTGACTTTTATCACTGGAGATGTAAACCAGGTAGGCTAGATTTGAGCCAATCCCCAGGCAAACTTAGTCGAATGTGAGGATGTCAAAACACCTTAACATTGTAGCAGATAATACTGCATGTTTCACAACTGCCCATCAGCCACTAGCAGTTTTAACAGTCAAAATAAAGAGGATGTTTATAAATTTGGTGCACAATGACCTCATCACTCTGAATTAATGACTCCTTGTTAACATGAACTGTAACATGACAAAATAGCCAGTCTGACTATCCTAGAGTGGGGCTCACTCTGTAGGTGTCACTCTCATTATGCAGAAAACTACCCCTGGTACTTTTTGGACAGGAGTATCAGTTTAAATTCCTTTTGAGGAGGGGCTTTCAAAACCTGCACTGTTAAGGATGATTACACGTTTAAAATGATTCATTAAATCCCTATTACAGAAGGCTATCATCCCATTCTTTCAGTGAGGCAGTTCAGAGCAGCTACACACCAGTTTGCCTTCTGATTGTTTAAGCTTATTCACATTGAGCATTCTGTGGTCCTAATCTAACCCTCAGTAGCCCAGAAACATGCTGCCCAGCCTCTTGGAGGGAAGTGAAGGCTTTAAATTTGTACACTCCAGAAAAAAAGGAAAGAAAAATCAGCCCTGTGTTAAGATGCAGTCTCGTCCCTCAGGTGTCCTGGAGTCTTCCACACAAACAGGCCAGCTCTGGGACATATCAGGTCAAATTCTTTGATGAAGAGTCCTATAGTGCCCTGCGGAAAGTAAGTGTTTGATGGATTTTTTTATGCCAATGAGTTCTATTTTGTTTTGCAGTGCAGTGTTTTTAAGAAATGACTGAATATTAAGTGTGTATCATCTTTTTTACCAGGCCCAGAGAAACAATGAAGATGTAAATGCCATTGAGCCTCTCTTTTCTGTTAATATTGACCACAGGGTGAGTTGCTTGCAGACCCTCACATTGGAACACAATGATGCAGTCACATTGTTATCACCATTGAATTACATGAGCGCTAATAAGTATAAGTTGAAGTGATAGACCCACAATTATCACCTGGCAGTGCAATTCCCCTCAGTTGTCCAAAGATTTACAGCATATTTCAGTTTATCATTTGGATTTAACAGCCCACAACTTTGATGTTTTGCTTTAGCAAAAGCAAAGAGCTCTTCTCCGAAAAATGCTATTAAGACCCTCCACCTACTCAAACCTAAACAGTGAACAGATGACAAACATTTTGCAGATATTTCCCTCAGGAAATTGGATGGAACAAAAATTGATATGAAAAGGAAGTGATCATTAACCTTAAATTCATTTGATGTATATAACCCAACTCCCAGTAAATTTTAATGTTTCTCTGTATCCGATGGATATTTTGATAGCCAACCCTGTGCTAATATGGTCACCATATCACCTCTAATGGTGATGATGTCAGTGCTGTGTTTCTATTTCCATTTAGATGCAAATGGACAGACATGACTATGTAATGGATTCAAGTTATAGGTTTAGTATGCAAGATCCAATTAGAATAAGCATTTTTGCACAGATTTAAGTTTGTTTTTTTTTTACTGGATTTTATTGTATCAAAAAGCTAGGATGACCCCTGTAAGAATGACGTCATACTTTAAAATGGCTTTTTTTTTTTTTTTTTTTTTTTAATTTGTTTTCCTCTCCTCCTCTGTAATCCCATAATGAGCCTTTTTCTCTCTCTCTACAGGGTGCATGGAGTGGTCCGTGGGTGTCCACTGAGGTGGTGGCTGCCCTCATTGGTATTCTGTTCTATTACATGGCTTTCAGTGCAAAGAGCACCATCCAAGCATGAGCAGAGTCACGGTCACTATGTAACCACTGGATTGTTAAAGACTGAATTTTGGTAGCACCTGATCCAATGATTCATCATCCAGTGTTGTGGCAAATTGGATTTTGCCACATGGTCTGCTTTGGAACATGGAGCAGGAGGAGCAGTCTTTATATGTTTTTTTTCAGACTGTGTTTGTTTACCATCAGACTTATCAATTTACAGATAAATTGTATTTTCAAAACAGATGGGATTTTTTTTTTTTTTTTTTTTTTTTTGGTGAAAACAAACGATAAAAACCTGGACCACATGAATAAACAAATTAATGAAGATCATGTACTGTAATCAGGTCTGCTTGTAAGATAGTTGTACACCCAGACCAGACAATTTGTTGTCCGTCTGTGTGGATACGCTGGGCAGAGAGAGAGTTACCTTGACATCAACGTGACTGCACCGGCTAGCCTGAACAGGCTTGGTGTTTTTGTCTTTACCAGTAAAATGAATAAATGACTTGTTTTTCTTCGAATAGTGATGTGTTGCTTCATGTGATACTCCAGTGACTCTATAAATTCCTTTTTCTTCAAAGAGGGGCCCATCAGTTGCTCGTCCATTCTTTCTTGTTCCAGAGCGGCAACTGTGAGCTAACAGGTTTTTCTCTTGTCTCTCTGGTCTTTCGGATAAGTCCAGGTGATTCAGTGTTATTTACAACATTCATTCTCACTCTTTAGTGATAGAAGATGGTAATACAAGCATTTTTAACAGCTACCCCTTTCTGTTGCCATGTCGAACGGACTTGGAAAAACTCCTCTGTAGCATTAAAATTAATGACTTAAATTCGTTCACGTTTTAGAAGTTGCACATTTTATGGGATTTATGGTTGTCGGTAAACAGTGATAAATAACTGAGGAAGAACAGGGTAAACACTCAGTTTGAAAGTTGTGGTAGAACTCCTAAGTAACGGCTCTTTTTTTTTTTTTTTTTCTCCTTGTGGAGGAGAGGCATCACTGTCACAGTGGCATTCTTAGGTCGACAAGGAGAGAGGTACGTTTTGGAACAGCAGCGCTTACGTAGCATTTCCCTGTTCTCTTAGTTGTCAGTGTATACCAGCGCTTCATGTGTCATGTGTTAAACACGTGGTGAAGCTGTCTGACCTGCAGTGGCAGCAGAAGAACACACTGGCAGCTCTGCCGACTCAAAGCCTCTGTTGAGTTTGTGAGTGAGGCTGTGTATTTATTACTTCATGGACTAATGCGATTTTTACTGGTTTAGTATCAGATGTTGCCAACTTAACACAACGCTTTGCATAAATCACTTTTGGCCCTGTTTTGATTTTACCTTTTCTGCATTTATAGGGCAGTCTAATGCTAAAATAGTCTATATTTTGCAGGAATGACGTAAACTTAGCATCTCTTTTTCTGTAGTTGGCCCAAACTAGTGTTTGGATGCACTGTACAGCAAGAATAGTCCAGTGCAACTCCTCATTGCTTGAGACTAATGTGAACTTTGTATGTGGGTAATATGATCTGGACAGATAAACACTGCCCTGAGAACAGAGTGCAAGATTTTTCATATGTGCGGTTTTCTGTAGCTTCGTCAGCGCAAACACTCTCATGGTGTAAGCACATCTCCGCTTTTGCCTTCTGTCACCTTGGCCAGGAGACAATAAAGACAGTCACAATGTTAGTAAGAGCAAAGACGTGATCTGGAGCAAATCCAGACACTCCCTCATGGAGTCACCTATTAGTCTGCGGGAAGAGGGGGGATAGCTGGATGGAGGGATATAAATGGAATGGACAAATAAACAGTCAAAGAGGGCCACTGAGTTGATGCTGACACTAGTCTTGTCCTCTTCTTTATTGTGTGATGTAGAGTTCAAAGTGCAGAACTGCAGCCTACACACCAGGGCTGTTTGTGGGTGTAAAATGAGCAGAGTCACACTCTCACAGGAAGGTTATTCATTTGATGGTGAACATTTTATCCTTATTTTTTTCTGCTTCAGACACTGAACCAATTTTTTGTTCATGTAATTACACAACACCTGTTTTCAATTTTGATCAGCCAATCCAAAGCAACTTTATTTTGATTATATGGTTTGATGTGCATGTCACAATTTTGTGTAAGATGAAACATGCTTGCTAAGACATAGGAGTTTACTGTAGTGAATGTAAGCGTGTGTGTGTGTGTGTGTGTGTGTGTGCGTGCTATGAGGCAGACAAAAGCTGCTCTGACAGAGGCGTGTAAAACTCCAACCAACTCCAGGATCAAAGACAGCAACGCGCTAAGTGAGATTCCGCAATGTGGAAACTGGCGTCGCACAAACTCTCCTCACGTGGAATCACCCTTGCTATCTGTACTGCAAGCATTGCTTGTACTGCTCATTCATCCCACTTATTGCAAAGCTGAACAAGGTCAACAAACTGCAGGGCAACTGGACCCTCAGAAAACAAACTGTTTCTTTTCATGCTGCCTTCCATTTCCTTATACTAAAATAACAGTTATTGTTCTGGCTATTTCGTAGACGTATATGTACAGTGAGGGTTTAACTGCAATGGTCTGACTATGTTTGCGGTGGCTGAACTCACTGTCGGTTCCAAGCTTGTGTGCTTTCATATGTCTTATCTCACGCCTCCTCTCCTGTCCTGGTCAGGCATTCTCTAATCTGCTTTGCCCGTTGATGCAGTTGCAAGTCAAGAACCAGCCATATATGGAGAAATGTCCTTTTCTCTTTCTCTCTGTAAATGCCTTTTCCTTCACCATACCAAAGGTCGACAATTGTAATTGAGATGAAAAAACATGCCATGGTCATGGACGGGCGCCATGACATACTGCATGTGAAACAAGAGCAGACACGTCAGAGCAAGCCGTTTTTCTGCACATAATCCTGTGAAAGCTTACTGAATGAACTCCCATAAAATGGATTTTATCAGACACTGTCCACATGCCTGTTTTTACAAAGAGGGAAAAAATGACAGGGCCTTGTTGAGGTGTGAACACAACCCCGCTTTAAGTAATGAAAACAAGATGGGTTCGAGTGATAAAAGCTAACCTTGATCTCCCTGGCTCTCACACATAATGGCAAGAGTTTCTGCATAATCATAATTTCCGCCAATAAAAACAAACCTGTGGCTATATTTGGCAGCAAAACAATCAGGTTTAAACAGCTGCAGTTAAACTGTTGTTGTAAATAAAAGCAATGGGCGCAACTAGCCCTGCCTTATGAGTGATAAAAACACTGTTCCAAAAATAAACTCCCAGCTGCATCGACAGACAGAAAATATTAAAAATTACAGAGCAGGAAGGAAAGAAAAAGTTGAACAAAGAAAAGAATTCTGTGTTTTGTATTTTGCATTCATTGTTTGGCCCTTCTTCCTCAGATTGTAAAGTAAGATGCCCCAGTGGAGTTGGTTGTGTAATTTGGTTGGGGCCAAATATGTCTCCCAGTGTCTTGGAATGAGCTTAAGTGCACCCTCGGCAATCATCTGGCTTGTGGAAGGGTCATGAGTTAAGCAATGCAGACACATTGCTTAGTGTAGTAAAGCTCCTAGCTCCAGGTCTGATTTATGCTGACTTTGGTCAAGGCTGGGGGGCTCTGTCATTCTTGAGAGGCACTGGATACACTCCTTGGCTGACCCTAAATTGATTTGAAGAGGGAAGTTCACCTATTTTCCTGCCCTTGTGACAGCCACACAGCGGGCTCATTTATTTTCCTTATACCTTATTACAGCTACAGGCCAGGCAGGAAGCTCTGACCTACCGCAATGAAGAAGTGACCTAGAGTTTAGACATCAACCTTGATTCAGCCTTGAAACCACAAGCATGAGGATGTACAACATAAAGATGTGGTAAGCTATGTTTTAGACCATCTATCATTTGCTCTGACAAGAAGATAGAGGCAATGGTGGATGGAGCGATTACAGCTACTGTAAGGTCTTTTATCCTCGAGAAACAAGACAGCGTCACAGAGAAAACCTCTGCAATTAAACTATTTTTAATAGATGTTTGTGCCAGCAAATTTGGCATTACTTGGAGAACATTTAGTATTTAGATCAGTTAATGCTCACTAATGGCCCCACAAACAGTATAATTCACAGCTAAAGTACATTTGGCCTCTCCCATCAGTCTGAAAGACTGGATTTATCCGAAGTCTAACCCTCTCAGTCGAGAAAATTATATTCTGACCTCTCAACTTCCTGACAGGATGAGCAAAATATATGAACACCCCATAGATTTGGGAGAAGTTAATTTATTTCCTGATATAACAAAGTGAGACAGGGGACGTTGTTACTGTAGCCTTTCATCTGGCAGAGGTTCAAAGTGGAGGGATTGTGTCTAGGGAACAAATTCACAGCTTGGCTACACTGAGGAAAAGGTGAGGCTTCTCCTTCCCCAGACAAGTACTCCTGAGACACCATGAAAGCATCCCAGTATTGTCCTGCAGGCACACATACCGTGACACGCCTCTCTCTAATAAAAAAAAAATAAAAATAAATAAATAAAAAATAAAAGGGCTTGCTGAACTAGTTCAAAATGTGTGTGCTTCATTTCTAAAAGGTGCAATTTTGTTTTCAGGACCACCACATCAGAAATGAAAAGCTTGACCACAGACAATGAATTCCCAATTTATACAGTACACAAAGCAGAAATCATATCTACTGTATGAGCTTCTGCTTCTATAAACGTACTTTTATGTAAAACATGTCAACATGCAGTTGAGGGGCAAAATACATTACGCTTTATGTTGAATATGAAAATGTACATGAATATAAAGCAGTAACAGAAACAAAGGTTTGTTTGTGTGCGTGTATGTGTGTGTGTGTGTGTTTGTGTGTGTGTATGCGTGTCTGATTTCACCTGTACAACAATAAATAAAAAGATAAAAAGCATGGCTCATGTTGTGATATCACATGCCCACTTATTCTTGCTCTGTTGGCAGTTCTGTCTAAACATGGCAGGCATTATTCAATGATGACCCTCCTGACATTACAGGCACTTGGGAGTTTTGACTTCTAAGGTGAAACTTTGTAACAACCCCACATAAGACCTGAAATTGATTCTACCAAATCTTTGGTTTGATGCCCCGTTTTCTCCTGCACTCAGACCTTTACAATTGCATGACTTAGATTCACCATTTGTCTTACACGAAATATAATAAGATCTAATGTGCCCTACATTTTTAATAAATATACTTTACAATGTTAATCACTGTTCATGGAATGCTAATAAATGCTGAGCGTTCATGTTCTTGTTTCATACTTTCAGGCGAGCACAGTAGGAAGAGAATCTTGTGTCCCTCAGGTTTTGTTAAGACAACATTTAATCACATAAATGTGTCCTGGTTGGTTCAGGGAACCATTCAGGGACTGTTCATTTGTAGTCTCCAAGGCCTATAATTCTTGTCCTGTTTACGTTGCGCCAAGTTAGTTATTCCAGTTCCACGTGGGGCCGTGTCTTGACTCCGCTGCACCCTTCACAAGAGTGAGTCTCGGTCCGTCACACTAACAAATCACTATTGTTCTCTGGAACCAGATTCCTCCCGAGCAAATATGAATTCAGTCTCAAGCATCTGTGTGTAATCCACTTTCTTTGATTTAACAACGTTTGTCCACATTATGGTGGCACAGTGGTGCAGTGGTTAGCACTGTCGCCTCACACCAAGAAGATCTTGGGTTCGATTCCGAGTCAGGGTGTTTCTGTGTGGAGTTTGCATGTTCTCCCTGTGCCTGCGTGGGTTCTCTCCGCGTACTCCGGCTTCCTCCCACAGTCCAAAAACATGATAACTGTGGGTTAGGTTAATTGGTCACTCTAAATTGCCCACAGGTTTGAATGTGAGTGTGGATGGTTGTTTGACCCCCCACCCCGATCCTTAACAGGATAAGCGGTAGAAGATGGATGGATGTCCACATTATTAGATTTGCAGATATGCAGCTGTAACATGTATGTCATCCCCATGTCTGTTCTCAGTCCAGCAGCAGTTTTGCTCGCTCTGCCGTCTGTGTTGTTTCCATTTCCCTCAGCCTGCTGGGTTTTTTTCCTATATGCTCATAGTTTTGTCTGCTGCTTTGTACATTAGGCGTGCCAAAAGACTATTAATGCAGTGATCCTCCCCTTGCATTCCTGTGACTCTGCTCTGTCTGAGTAGGGCAAAACATTTTTCACATATGCTCAACTGCAGCTGAGGTGAAAATATCTTTAATTTTGCATTGTAGACGCTGCCCGCGACTGCCACCCTCATAAAATCGTGTTGACATCTCCAATGACACCTTTTCTCACTGCTGCGGTGGAGTGGATATGTGATTAAAGATAGAGCCCTGCTGACAATACAGCTGTCCTCTGTTGTTGGAAACATCTGGCAGAGGTCAGCTCTCCCTGCATCGCTGAAGGTAGCGGCGGTAATGCTGGCAGGGTTGTGTGCAATATCTTGTCCTTCCAAGAGGGCAAGAGTGTGCAACCATGCACACTGCAACCACCATGTCTTTTCAAATGTGTCACTGTGTCACTTTCCATCTCATCAGTGTTTGTCACAGGGTGTCCTTGGTGGTGGAGGTGTGCGTGGTGGTGGAGTCGTCAGGTAGGGAGCCCCGGCGGCCCAGTCCGGACCGACATTGGAGCAGATTCTGCAGCTCTGTGGACACACTGCTGGAGAAAGCTGTGTAAATCCACGGGTTGGTGCAGGAGTTCAGACTGGCCAGCAGCATCAGGATAGTAAAGGCCACTCCTGCGCACAGACACACGCAGAACAACATGAATTTAGACATGTACAGTTTGTGAGCCAGATCACTTTCCTAACAGTAAAGGACAGAGTACATCACATTGTTCCATTGTTCTCTCTCTCATGACTCATGACAAACATTAACATGTACAACTGCTGTTCATTTTGAGAGCAAACTACTCAAGATTATTGTTTTTCATTTTATTTCCTTCAGGAATAGCAACAGGACTGAAAATATCCCAGAGGGAAGTCTTGCATACAATGCTATCGCTAGTAATAAGGCTTTATGTAATAACTGAAACATGCATGTTTCACTTTGGCCACATGAGGATAAAAGATAAGAACAAACTAAATTTAAGAATACAAGCATGATAATGATCTTTTATGTGTCTGTGTTTGCGTGTGGTTTGGATAGGAGCTGCCTGCAAGTAAGGGCTTATTCATGACTATGCATGCATCTATCTGCGTGCGAGTACAAGGTGTATATTTATGTGCTCAAGCTTATGTGCATCACTTTGCGTGTCTGATTATGTGAGCAAACTGTTGACACATTATCATTGAATATGAAACGTCAACATGGGTCACTGTTACAAAATTAGCAGTTAGGTTATTTATTAGCCTCTGATGAGTTTTGCTTTCAACCCGAAGGCCTGCACACACTTCACATCAACCATGACTCAAAGGAGACAAGAGGCTTGCGTGCTCCATCTTTGGCTGCCAGTAATCTACAGACGCTGTCCATGTACCAAAATGTACAAAGGACAAAGACGTCATCAACAGGTTCCTGGTTGTGGGTCAAAACAAACATTGTTTTTGACCTTGTATCTACTCACTGTTACCACATCAGTGCTGGATCGACGTGTCCTTTGAATAATGAGAAAGGCGATGTTTAGACTCACTGGGATGAAAAACAGCATTGATCAGAGGTTTCGGGGTTCTGGGTATTAAATGGGTAAACTGGGCTGAGGAGAATCAATCTATCTGAGAAAAACAACTTAACGCAACCACAGGGTTATATCCCCGATGTGTCTGTTTATTGGATGACTTGCACACGTGAGTGTTGATGTCAGGCTCACACCATAGATGAACTTCATGGATTCAGTTTATGTGACTGACCTTGGTCTGGAGGGTTGGGGTCCCAGGCTGCCCACAGCTGGACGATGAAGAAAGGTGACCAGCAGATAGTATAGACCAGCACGATGACCAGAGTCATTCTCACTGTCTTGGACATGGCTTTTGTGATGCTTGGAGGTGGAGTGGGCGGATTGTGCCGGGGGGCGTAGTCAATGGAGCAGCGTGGAGAGCCTGGGGCAAGCTCATACGACGTGTAGGACTCTGGGCAGTCTGAGCCTTTCAGCATTTGCTGCTGTGTAGACGATGTTGTCAAATGTCCACCACGGCAACTGTTGTACTGAATGACAGATGGTGCTTGGCTGTTATGGCGGTTCGTATGAGGGTTGTTGTTCACACCTTTTAAGATCTGTGCCCCTCTCCCGTCCCTGCCCCCTCCTCCGGACGCCCTCCTCCCCCTCTCCCTGGCCCTCTCTTCCTCTTTCTTAAAGCTGTGGCAGCGGAAGAGGATTTCACTCTTCCTCAATTCAGCCACCACCATCCTCTCTGACTTCATGTAGATGTTGTTGTGAATCTCTCGGAAGATTCTTATCTGAAAAATAGCAACATTTTTCGACGTTAGACAAAGACCTGGAGGCATGAGGATAAAGTCTGATTACTAGCACGTGCCAGATTTAGATGTTAATCATTGCTCTTTGCAGACAATCTTATTTTTATTTTAGCTATTTCAGTGATAGGAATTTTGACATGAAAGTGAGAGTGCGTGTTGGCTTTTCACAATCAGCCATAAACCACTTTCAGACATTTTTATGCACTGCCGCTATTCCTCAACTCTGTTTGGTACCATAAAACTTATCAGCGAAATGATCTGTGATGTTGTCCTTAGAAAATACTGATTGTCCGATTGACTGATTATTCATACTTTAGATGTTATTTCTGCCAATCATTGCTCCAATCTTACAGCATTAACTTTCTAAAATAGGTCAGATAGAGCATAGATGTAGCAGTCTACGAGAAAATCTCTTTAAGTAGGTTTAAACCTCAAGTATTACAACATACTTCTAAAAAAGTATCTAAAAACAAGCCTTGAATTTGAAATATGATATTGAAAAAGGCCTGGATTCTACATTTGGCTGAGATCTGGTACATTCCTGGCAGGAGGTTCTCAGAGTGGGCACATTTTCTGAGCAGCAGTCTCAGCAGTGGTCTTCCAAGTGCTGTGTTAATTAGGGG
>KV751364.1:988620-1006245 GCA_001698575.1 Mola mola
CTGATGAGAGGCAGCCGGAAATGTGCCATGGGATGCTACGTAACACCAACCGTAGTCCCCACTGGATTAACAAACAATGCCTGCGAAATGCACCCTTCATTAAAACAAAACAGAATTTCATTCATGCCACATGGTTTATTATGGAATAATGCTGCCAAAGTGTTCTAGCCAGTAGTTCTTTCTCAACTCTGCAGAGAAAATCTGGCCAAGAAAAACCAGCATTACCTGACAGATGGTAATAATGAGTGCAGGCACGAGGAAGACTGCCACCGTCATCCAGGTGACGTAGGCCTTGAGCCCCCACGGCTCAGCAAAGTGACCCCAGCACTCGTACACTCCAGGAGCCACTTCTGAGCGGGAGAAGATGAACACCTGACGGACCAACCAGAAGGAGGTGGTCAGCATACCGACAAACATGACTGTCAGGTTCCTCATCTATTAGATGAACTGCATTTACATCACTGAGCTAAAAATACAGTAGACAGTAGAATTTGGAGCATGAGCTCTCATTATGCGTCTGTGTAAATGCATATATATCAGTCCTTCCTACCTGTGGTATGCTTAGGACCAGAGCCAAGCCCCAGGCCACCATGACAGGGGTGTTCCAGCGGGACATTGCCCCCCCACGATAAGCCTGCAATGGGCAGCAGATGGCATGGTGCCGGTCTACTGTCATAGCAACTATCATATAGGAGGAAGCAAACATGCCCACAATCTGCAAATACTTGATGGACCGGCAGAGAAAGTCAGGCCCTTGAAATCTCTCTGTGATGTCCCATATTAGCTGGGGAAGTATCTAAACACAAATTAAAAAAAAAAAAAAAAAAAAAAAAAAAAAAATCATTATTTTATCATATCTTATCATATTTTATCATCGAATCAAAAACATATGTAAAGTGTGATGTAGCTTATCTCCCCTTGCCAAAGAACTTTGCTGATTTTCCAAAAGCTATTACAAAAACATCAAGTGAGTCACACAATTGGACTGGATGTTAACATATTTTGAACATGTGCACTGTAGTGTATTTTGAAATCCCCCTGCTGCTGCTATTTCTGCTGTAAACACTTTCAAAAGCAACAAATGTGTGTTAATTCACAGCTGAAAATAGCCCTACTCCAAATGCAAAAGCCCTTCAAAAAAACTCCTCCAACGTCCTCCTGGTTTAGGAAATAGCAGAGCCTTCCAAACAAAAATATAGATCGACAGGAGAAGTGCGCTTGGTGGTGAGAGCCAAAGACATGGAGGCAAGAGACTGACTGCAGTATTTCACTGGATTTGTTGAATATAAAAAAACATATCAACAGCAAAATATTATTTTATATTTTCACCACTGACAATATTTACAGCAGCATTTTTTTTACATATGCTGAGCAATTTAGGCAGTACTATCATCCCGTAAATACTGTAACACATATTTACAAAGACGGCTACAAGTTAGTCTGTAACACTTTACAGTAACATGAATTAAAATGAATGCAGTAATAAGCATTTACTAACAGTTAATTAATATGCCAATTAATTATCGCTAATGTATTTATCTTAACTAAGATACTAACTCCTACATTATTCATTAGTAAATACATACTATTAGGTGTCAATTAAAGTATACATATTTTCAGCTTTACAATAAGTGTCACAAACAGCATTACCAAATAGGTTAATTGAAGTCAATAAATGCTTTATTAGGCTTAAAGTTGGGATTAGGTGGTCGTCTGTGTCAAAATGCTTCTCATCATATTATTCAACCGTTAGTAAATGGCTGTTACTGCATTACATAATTTTGATTTATGCACATTTACTGTAAAGTTTTACAGATTCTTCCAATAGATAAATTAACAAAGTATGCGAAAGGTCAAAATATCATTTATGAGGACAAAAGAAGGGTCCTCGACATTTTCACAATAAATTTTCAGATATTTTATTATAAATCTCTGACTAAAAGCTTGTCTGTTCACTGTCAGTCATACAATGGTATAAGTGCCTTGTGAACTGACCTGAAAGAGGGCCACCACCAGGTCAGCCACACACAGGTTGACCATGAACACATGCATCGGCGCATTATACTTTCTCCTCCTCAGCAGCACCCACAGGACAAAGCTATTACCCAGAGTGGTAAGAGCCAGCACCAGCCCGAGCACCGCAATCTCAGCGTGGGCCAGACCCATGTCCCGTACCCTAGGCTGGGACGGGGTGTGAGCTGTGGGAGTGGAACCATTCTCAGGGAAGATCCCTAAGAAAGATCCCTCATTGTGAGAACTATTGAAGGAGTTCAATTCCGGGATAAGCAAAGATGAAGAAGATAAGTTGTTTCTTCCTGTGGTGACCAGAGAGGTGAAGGCTATCCCATCCCAGTCCGTTTCCACACTGATGCTTTCCATTCCTGAAATAAACAAAAATGTCAAAAAATATCTGCTTGGTCAATTTTAAACTGTTCAAACTGTTGCAGAGTCACAACACTGTCTGCACTTCACAAAAGCAGATTTATTCGAAGACTATTTGTAATCCTACCAAATTATCAGTATCATGCCTTTTGTCTTTATTTCTCTTTATTCAGTTCTTTCTCCATTCACTCCTTTCTTATTCACTTTCTTCCTGCCTTCAGCAATTTTTTTGTATAGGTTTTTTTATCTGACAGCAGAAAATGTGAACCAAAACAACCAGGCCTTTTGTACACGCTAATCAAAGGTCTGTTTTGTTTTCAGTGAATATTTCACATTTTCACACCGTTCACCATACACATATAAATGGTTTCGTTTATCCTGTGACTGAGAGTTAGGCGAGCCAAACACTGTACTGTACTGTAGTGAATATTGTTGTATTTTTGATGCTGCCTCCAATTTTTTAAATAAGTCCTCAATGTGTCTGTTTATCCATCTCTCAAATACTTCAAGTTCTGTCTGACGCAAGTCCAATATGGCTTATTTTCTTTCTCATATTTTCTCAAGGTTGATTTGACAGCTTTCCCCTCCATCCCACCACATATTCTTCATTCTCATCCCCCCATACATTCCTGTCTCCCCATGTTTTTGTTCTTCTCTCCCTCTAACTTGCTCTCATGTATACTTTTCTCCTTTCCTCCTCCAAAATCCCTCGTGATCTAAATTACTTTTTAGTTTGTTTTTCTTTGCTTGCAAATAAATGTCTCAAAAGGACAGCGAGGTGATAGGAATGAGAGTATAGGAGTCGTGGGATGCTGGGAGCATCCTTGGTCAAATAAACCAGACATGGAAGAGTCTGGGAGGTAAGTCTGGGAGGTAAAACGTGGGAAGATAAATAAAGAGTGATGATGGCATCGAGGGAAAGAATTAAAAAACAGGTGCAATTCTGACTGCATTGATTTCTCAACAGGTGACAAGAACAGGCTGCAGCATCTCTTTCAAGTGACCAGTAAGATAATTAGCGCTCCAGCCCTCCGCTAAGCCCCGCCCCCTCGATTACTGGCGCACTATATCACTGAGAGATATTCAAAAGAAAATATTATCTTTTTATTTTATTTATTATTATTATTATTATTATTATTATTATTATTAGTAGTAGTAGTAGTAGTAGTACTAGTTTTTTGGGGGGAAATGTGTCTGTAAATATAAGAGAGAAGCAGAAGGAATGGTCTACAATATACATGTGAATGAAAGCTACATTAACAATATCATCTGCTGGCCGAGTATTGTGAATGAGGAGAACATTGAAAGCCGAGAAAAGCGCCAGACTAACCACGTTTTGAAAATTCACGTGAAGGATAAACACAAAGTAACAGGAATGTTCTTGTGCAGCTGGGTAAGTCACAATATCGTTTAATTTTGCTGACCGTATCGTTATAGTGCACCAAGCTCGTGTTAGCAAGCGTTAGTTAGCATTTTGCCTCGGAACAAATGAAGGTGTTTTTGTTTATCTTTGATGGATTCATGTGGCCTTTCACACCACCCATATCTGAAATCTCCCTTTTTGGGATTTCGGCCTAGTGAAGGTGAAACATTTCACACCCGTTTTTAGACCTTTCGAGAGAGCCGTACATGTAAGTACAGTAAAGACATTAAAAGCGGGGCTGTAGACCTAATTAGCTACGGTGCAAATATGCATCTCCTCGTGTGTTTTCACTTTGAGTTGCCATTTCAAGTGTTCACTATGGGACAGAGCTACTTGCAGTGTAATGTTTGAATCTCCTGCATCAGTTGCAGTCAGCACGTTCAAAATAAAATCACAGATATGAGAGAAATACGTATAGACAGGAAGAATTTTCACCATCAACAACTTTCTGACGCTGTTGCTTTGTGTTTCATGTGCAGCAACAATGTTGCTTTTTGCGATAATGTGTTTTATTAATAATCTTGAAAGCTCTCCATTGTAATAACTTGTTCGTGGTGACTAAAAAAGGCGGCATGTTGATGCAGAGGAAGAGATAAATGATGCATAAAATGCCCCTTTATATATGAACGCACACAGAATCTGAAGCAGAAAGCCCGAGTTGACAAAAAAGTTGATAACCATGTTCGTGATACTCAGAACTTCTGACTAGAACTCCAGGATTTGCCAAGCCAGCTCTCACAAAGAAAGCCAGGCTTCACTAAACCTGACTAGTAGTATAGCCCTAAGGTCTCGTAAGCACGCCGCTTTGGCATATTAGCCTCTGCTGAAAGCTTAACAGGCCTTCCGTGCATAGTCATGGTTGCTAACATAGGATTGGACAGTCTCCGTTTTAGGAAGGGGCTTATCAAAGGGTCGGTTACAGTGTAACTTGTAAAGCTCAAGACATTTTAAGGTTTACTCTTCATCTGGATGCCCAAATCTATGCTGCAATCGGCCAGGAATAATCATTTAATATCTCAAGTCACCATAATATTTAATACTTACGATGAGCCAGCTGATGATAAGATGCCAGTCAGCATTGCGATGGTCTTAGCAATGGCTGGACATGCAAGTTGTCACTTCATCTATTTATGTATGATTTTGGTACTGAAGTTGTTATGCTAACATCCCTGGTTATACTGTATGTTTCACCTGGCTGCAAGATGGATTTCCCCTTCGGGGGCAGTAAGGTTGAAGACATTTTGCAATGGACTCATACTGGACATTAGAAGGTTTTTCTCTCTGCGCCACTGAGGCTTAATGGCCAATTTGCAAGTAATAACATACTCACTGTTGGGTGCATGAGTTAACACAGCTGAACAGATTGTCCAACGCTACATGCTGTCTTTGCCAAAGAAATGCTTTCAGATGAATGCATGACAGGCCAGGCCAGCTGGACCTCTCAACGCAGCATGAAGGTACAGCCGCGGGTGACAGGAAGAGAAGCTGTGTCAGACTTTGGTTAGAGCGAATCGCTGCTGCAACATCAGACAGCCACAGCACTTCCACTATCAGCTTTAACATGTCCAACTATTATTAATTGGACATGTTGAACTAATTAAAAAATTAAGCTTCTCTGAATTGGCTTTTACTGTAGATTTCTGCTCAAATATCGTGTCATGCCCAAAAGTCCTTTGGATCAAAGTCATATTCTTTTTCATTATCTGTTTATTATTTTCCCCTTTCAAGTCAGTTTTTTTTTTTTCTTTTTTTAATTAGCGTTTAGACAAAGAGGCCGTTTTCCATCAAGGAATCTCATGGCCTCTCTTCATCAGGACCTGAGGAACCTTTTGCCCCCCTCTATAATTAGAGCATAATTCATGAGAGGATCCTTTGTGTTGCTGCAGCCTTTTATACCCCCATATAATCTTATTATGTATATTTGCACATGTGACTAATTTTTGAACCCTTTGTCTTTTCTAATATGGCTAGGAAGGTGTAATAACTTGGGGATATTACTGGAGTTATTTTTTAATCCACCATGTAAGGAGAAATGAATAAATCCGTGTATTCAATGACAAGAAATTTAAAGGACTAATACTGCTGAGGCTTGTCTGTAATGGTAATTGTGGAGAAGGCTTTTTGGCTTTTCGTCCTCACCAGATTCACCAACGATTGCGCCATCCCTGAGTCTTGCTCTGATTCTGAGTTAAACCCTGTTTTTCTGAACTCCTGAGGGACGCAAAGTACTTTGGCCAGAATATGCTCATGTCTCATTTGCATGATTTCTGCATCCAAGAAATCAAGATGGATTGTCTTAACATTGCTCAATAACTCCAGTACAGGAGACCCACACATGGCTCTAAACCTTTGGCACCAATGTTTCCTGTCCTCAGAGGAAATTTCTTCAACTGAGCTCACAAAGAGAACGTAAATATTGTCTGCAGAGCGCTGGATGCAGTTCAATGTATTCCTACAGAAGTTCAGACGGGCACTGTCAGAAAATGCATTCTGATCCGCTCTCTCTTTAGTAACACAAGCACAGCATGTCTTGTTGATTTTACGTTAAGTACAAATGATTCCATCTCTCTGTGTTGGATGGACTATAGACACTGCTTTAAGGAGTTAGCACTTCAATGTTGCATCCCCTCATCTGCTACGTTAAAGTTTTCTCTGTGATTAATGATGGGGCCAATTCCTCTTTTGCTTTTCTCCCTCTATGCAGACTGGTGAGCCATCCAACCATTTATTTTCATGTCCGCTCCATCCTGTAGCCTACCGCTTTTCCCAGTATGTCGGCCTACAGTCCCTCAGGGAGGCCAGAAACAGGTAGTTAAAATGCCCAAGAAAACATTGTGGCTACCAACCCTTCACAACTTTCAACATCTCACTCCTCTCTCGGTTCACACACGTCATGCTCCAGCTATGCTATTCCAAGATCCAAACTCTATCTCTTTGTGTGCTTTTGAACCTGAAGTATTTTAAGTACCAAATGCCTTAAAGAGCTTGATTTTTCACATGAATTATAATAACTTAAAAGTTATGTATGTAACAAAATTCAAAATAATCAAAGCTTGGATGGTACTTTGTTCTTGGTATCTGTAATTAGAGTAATAAACTTAACTTGTTTGCTAACTGGTAGGGATGTGACCAGTTTCAACTTTTATTATTGTTTTCCAGAAAAAAAATATGTTTTAAGCGACAAAAACATACTTGGGCAATGTCTTTGCAAATATCAACATCTTATTCATTCTGTATAGGTGCCTTTTTGTACATCTTTGTGAATGCAGGGTATAATACTGTAGAGTTTTAGATTTCCGTTGTATTTTTGACAATTTATTACAGTTCCAAATCATCGCTTTTTTAATTATTCTCTGTATGATATGAGAAGTAAACAAGAGACATGTATTCCAGAATCTGCCACAGTAAAAATTCCTCCATGTAGCACATATGCCAGTGGATTACTAGCAATAGATTACCACTATTGCTGTGTGGTAATCAAGATTGGGCACATTTTTTTGTACCCTCTTGCCCATTAAATGTTAATCATGTGGGACCACACCTCATTGAGCACACTGATACAGTCATCACTTACCCACATATCAGGTACCTGTGTGCTGTAACACTCCTTAAGTTTTGTATTCACAAACATCATTATGAGTTTATTTCCATAATACACTGACTAGTGGCCAGGAGACATCAGTCAGTCTGGTGTATAAGAAGGTCCAAGTTCCCTTATCTGAACTGATAACGCCTGTTCCTAAGACCACTGACTGTTTTTCGTTTTATGTATCATTAACCAGCAAACTGTCAACAAGCATGTGCCCTAAACAAGACAGGGCCTTTTTTTCACACAAGGGGCAGAACATTCAGGGTATTCTGATGAATGAAAATGGGACCACAGTCTGACCACACCAACTAAAACAGGGCTGGACGTTTGTGTTTGCTATGATCACATCTGTGCCACATAATAAAATAAACAAGCTGAAATGATTCGTTGTTTGGAGAATATACTACATTGAATATGAAAAAATAAACTAATGATAACAATGGCTGCAATCAAAAAAGTCATCTGTGCATCTTATAGATGGTGCATAAAAGAAGTTATTCCATTATCTCTTGATTATACATTAGTGGAATCTGACCAAACAAACTGTCGCTGGACAATTTGTTACATTTAAAAGCTTTGATTTGCCTTAAAATACAGGTAAGACAAACACAAGCAGACATTAAAATGGAGTCTCCCAAGGTGAGAATATATACAGTATATGCCTTTTGTTTACTCTCACCTTGTTGTCAGTGCATGGTACGCTTTCTCACGCGTGTTCTTTTCTCTCCGCGTTTATGCTCCCGTCGCAGTGTCTGCAGGACAAAGCATTAAGAGTGCCCTCATTATTACAACCCCATTAACATTGCATGCAAGAGCAGATCACATTAACAACGTGACAGTTCCCTGGAGCCTTTTGAGTCCATGGAAAAAAACTTGAGAGGTCCATATGCATTTTCAGGTAAGTTCTAACATGATATATGTCCAACAACGTATACTGCACACGCTGTATCAAGTATGAAATGAGGACCGATAGGAATGTAAATACACACTGCCCATATCAATACCTTTGGATCGACAATATGACATTGAGTCATTTGAAATGAACAGCTGACCCTATAGTGTATAAGCTTCTTTTCATGCTAGTAGTTGATTATAAAACACAATTTCCAAATATATCAAATGTATAATCTATACATTCATTCACTCCTTTTTTTCAAACGCACTTCCCAAAACTAGTATATATTTATGGTTTACAAAAAAGATATGTTTTATTTTCCTCTCATTAACATAAAAAAATGACTTAGTTGTTCTTTTTCTTTTTTTTAGGATCTTCTTTCAGGGCAAGCAAGATCCACAACTATTTTGTTCACAGAAAAAACATCATGCTAATAAAAAAGATTAATGACTGACATGACAACATAAATCTCATATTTTGCGCAGTCATGAAATACTATGGGTCTACTGAGAGATGACCTAGATTGCTCAGTAAACAGACCTATTTACATGAAATATAAACAAATTTCCAAAGTTTCTATAGAAAACTTTGGTTTAAAGTGTTTTTAAGTGATTAGAGTAGAATTATGGAACATTATATTCCATATTTGTCCTCATATCAGAACAAGAATCAGCATTAAAATGAAAGAATCATCACAGAGTAAGTAAAAGCACTTACTTACGTTCCCCTTCAGTGATGACAAGAAGCTGTCAGATTTTTATCCACAGCATGCAGATCGATAGTGTTGTCAGTCCAGCTTCCTCTCCTCAGTGTGATATCAGCAGATACCTGAATGATTTACGGAAGACCCACATAAATGTCACTTAGCCTTTCTTTTAATTCTGTCAGTGTGAAACTCTACAGAGTCTGTGCGAGTCCACTGTGTGCCTGTTGTCTGTGCTCTCCTGTGCTGTGTTGGTGTTCACCAGTATTTGTCAGAGTAATCCATTTGATAGCCTTATGTGTCCCGGTACCCTGTGCGTCACGTTATGCTCTTGCAATGTGCTGCGCCTCCAGCATTACAGGCAAAAGTGAATCTGAGCTGCATCTGCTCCCTCCCTCCCCCAAAGTATCCCCTCCCACTGGGTCAACCAGCCTGTCCCCTATAGGGCTGAGGGTGGAGCGTGCAGCCAGGGGTGGAGGGAGAGTGTTATACATACCTATGAAGTACATGAGATAGGGGGACAGAGAGAGAGCAATGTGCAAGCTTGTTTGGAGTTAATATTTTGATTGTGTGTGTTTGTGTGTGTGCATGAGACTGAGACAAAAGGTACAACAATCTTAAGTAATTTAATTCTGGTGTAGATCATCGATACATGCTGCTCATGCTTTTATTCAGAGCTCTCCCCTGTTATGCACTCCTTTGCTTTCCATCCCCTATTGCTGTTGGCAGACAGGGGCCAATGCACTTCAACCCATCCAGGAATGTTGATTAGCTGAGTCAGCCAGGCCAGCGGCAGGTACATACTTAGCTGTAAAGGTTAGTGCAAATGAAAAAAAAAGTTGCTGTCTGTCACTTTTAATGTCATTGCTGTCACACACACACACACTAACACGACGGTAAGGAAATACAGCTGGCATGCACACATATGCTCACAGGTGAACACAGTGAGTGGATTCAGAAATTAATGCATGCACTCATGCAAAATCTTGAGCACCTGCACACACAAAAATATAACCAAGCAGGCAAATGTACCTAAATTTATTCTGACAAGTAAATTGAAGTTTCCTCCTACTTTTCCCCTAAAACCCTGCAAATAACATGGACACAGTAGTTCATTGGCATTCTACAAGTGTTATATCATTCTTATTTAGTTGTCATCTGGCAGCACGCACACACACACACACACACACACACACACACACACACACACAAACTCAGGCAGCATGCGCTACCCAAGGGGCAATCTCTGTCTGTCTATTCCAAATCCACTGATCCCTTGCTAGCAGAGACTGGATCGTCCCATGATGTCAGAAAACCTGACTGTTTGCCTTCATGGGTGCCTCCAGGTTCACATCAAATGTCTCCCATTGTCAAAACCATTTCGTCTGTCCGCTGAGGAGGTGACGCCCTAAGCTCCCTGAGAATCACTCTAACGTGATTATCCTGGCTCCCCTGGTTTTAGAGGACATTTTGCCACCGAGCGCTAAAGCAGCAAAATTAATCCACAATCTACTTTGGCCCTTCATCAGCCACACATGACAGGAGCCAGAGAAGAGGGAGGAGGGAGCGGCAACACAGATAAGAGATAAGGCCAGATAATGATACATGCATAAAAATTTAGCTTGAATTTTAAGGTGAGAGAATAACACCGAAAAAAGACACCCAGTTTATTCAGGCGAAAATTAACATTCTCCTGAATGTCATGCTCAGTTAAAGAGTGCTGCTAAAGTTTAAAAAGAATGTTGAGGCTTTTAAATATCTCAATTTATGACAACTTTTTCCTCTGAGATTTCTGACTGGACATTCTTTTACATGGGGCTTATTTCCAGCCCCTAGTATTGAGCCAGAAATAAAAATGACAGCTGGTTTCCTCTGAGAGGGAGTCTCAGTCTTCTCCAAAGACCTTTCAGTGACTCTTCTCAGGGATCGCTCAATTCCAACAGAGGTGTTGACAATTGTAATACATCTTGCAGTGAGGTTATGAATCAGCCATGTGGTCAACCAGGGGCCTCCTTCTGCCCGGAGAAGAGGAAGAGAAGAGGACCGTCTTGGAAGACGCTGGACTGAATCCAGACACAGTCACTTAAGTTCAAAGTTTTTGGCTTTGTCACTTGACTCTATCAGAGACTGAAAACATGGTTACCATCAACCTCAATAGAGAGTGATGAGGCTTAAGTGAATATTCACTCGGAAGGACAAAAAGTCCAACAGAGCCATTCGTCTCTCTGGCTGTTGGCTGGCCTGAATTGGACCGTCTTAGGTTATGAAGTGCACAGTGTGCAAAAGAACAACAGGTCTGATTAAGTTGGCACTGAAAAGTTAAGAAGAATCATTAACTGTCAGCTGACCAATGAATAAGAGAGAGACTAGAAGAATTCGGGATTCATCTTTTGTGAATCCACAATAACCAGTAAAGGATACTGTGAGGGATGACTTTGCAAGTAAAGTGCAGCTATAGTTCTACCAAATGTCCTGTTATTGTAATTATTCTCAGTTATTTTCCAGGAGACAGTACATGTCGTGAATCAACAGGAATACAAAAACAGGTGCCTAATCCACATTAATGCTGTATGTAGTGCCACTGAATACTGTTGATGCTGATTTATAGCATGCTGTCATTTTTTTGATTATTTGCTTCAATCAAACTTTCAAACTGTTTCAAACTCTGTCACAAAAAACACGTCATTTCAAAGTCATTATATTGAGGTTGCAATGGAAAAAATTCCAGATGTTAGACGTCTCACCAAAAAAAGTGGAAAAAAAAATAGAATTTGCAGAACGAAATGTGCTGTGTTTTTGTTTTTTTAAGTTTTGAAAAGCAAAATCAATGTGTGAAAAGCAGTTGTGACTAGTTGTGCTGATGGCAGCCTTGCTTGTGTTTTGTTCTTGCACCGACCACATTCCTTGCTTGTGGAGATATCTGCAATTTGACAGCATTTAATGACTTTTCTTATTTTAATGCTGTCCCTCTCAGCTCTGCCACTCCTCTCCTCGCACTTCCTCCTCTCCTGTGCTGTCTATTTATTTGCCACACAGCAAGTCATCCATCAGCATTCAGTCACATTGACTGAAGGCTGAGATGATAGAGATTATATCATTAGGTTAAAAGCCGCTGTTGCATGTGGGCAACAGGGGCTGTTTTCAGCGACTGTAGCTCCTCTGTGGTTATTTCCCCTTATTTTACCCAATTCATTGAGTATTTTTTAACATGTGACTAGAGTGACTCTTGCACGTTGGTAGTGGCCAATCAGCTTGCTAGGCCACTGTGTGACATTCACACAAACAGAGTGCGTTGGGACTAAATCTAGCAGCTCAACACTATAGTTGCTGCTACTGATGGAACACTGGAATCTCCCCTCAAACTGTCAGCAGCTAAGCTGCTTTGAGCTCAATGTAGGCACAAGATATTCAAAGCAAAGCAGAATGTATGGAATAAAAAAGACAATGTTTCTGATGTTGCTCATTGTTTGAAATGCCAGTTGTGAGATTAAGCATAAGAATGCAGCTCTTAATGGGCTGAGTGTTCTATTAAAAAGTAATAGTATTAATTTGGCCTGCCTTTGAAATTTTCTTCTGGTCATTTAATTAACTTCAATACTATGTTTATGTCATCATTAATAACTAAGCAATTTGGAAGAACACAATAATGTGTTTGTGTCTGCAAACAGAAATCTGCCTACTTAAAAGGAAAAATTAATTTAGTTCATTCTGATTGACCATGACATTATCTGTGAAATTTCAACACATTAAGATGGAAAGGAGAGTTAATTTATCATGCAATAGAAAGCCAGAACCACTTTCCATTGGTGAATACAGCTATTATCTCTGTGTACTTTGTCATTCGAACAGCTGTGTGAGACATAGATGAAAAGCTCAGTGGCAAACCTGTTATACTCACTGCCAAATGGGTGTTAATGCAAGTTTATGAAGAAACATTTGATCCACTGGCCCTCACAGACACAGATGGATGACACAGGGATGCCAAATAGATAGCAGAAAGGAAGTTAGACCCAGCACTGCTGTATGACGATGATCTATCAAATCTTTGGCCTATGGTAAATTGCATATTTTGTTTTTATATATGGGAGAAAAGGAGCGATAACTGGAGATAACTGGTGAGAAGACAGAAGGCTTAATGTGTGCATGTAGAATGCTATGTTGTGAGCCAATCAGGAGGACCTGTCTGATCCAGGCATTTGAATGGATTAATGTGTTTCTATACCCAATCTATTTCCGACCAACTGTCAAAGTCCCTTAAAATGTTCCTTAAGAAAAAGGAGGGTAAACTGTTTTTGAAAAATGGGTCATTGTGCATCTCTTTGTGTTATTCAAGCAACATGTTGCATGTCACCTACTTTCCTCCAATAAGAATTGCACATGGACACGTCTCTCCTTTGGTATCACAAAATATCACAGCACACAATACTAAAGAAAACCATTATAGAAAAGCTTTGATGCAGGCTCCTCCTTTAGAGGTAAAGTCATTATAGTCTACATACCACACAGGGGTCCTGAGAATGAGCATCTTCTGCTGAGGGGTCTGGGCCACATGTGTAATTTCTGCTGTTCTTCAGCTTTCTCATCTGTTTCTTCTCTTTGTGGCCCCTCACTGTTTTTTTCTGTTCTGAACCCCTTACTGTTAGATGGCAGTCATGGATTCTATGTGTGCATACAAAACACACAAAGCAGATAAGGGAAGGACAAACAACTAAAAGCAAATACATTGACTGAAACGAGGACAAATAAACAAAAAGAATAAGGTACATAATGCACACAAAACAGATTAGAGAAGTCAGCGTTTAAGAGCAATGTTTTTATAGTTTATAGTAACTCAGCGCGAAGATGTTTTGGGAATATTTTGTTTTGAATTGCGAATGAAAGGTGTGTTTCAGGCTTTGTCTTATGAAGCATCAGATGTGGGATTCTGCAGTGAAAGCTAAGTTTGAAAGCTAAGTTTGAAAGCTCTCTGCAAACACTGTCCATCCACCCTTCCATTCCTGCAGCCTCTCCTTACCAGTGGCAGGGAACAGGAGAAATGGCATCGCCTGTAATTTAAGGGTAAAAAAGAGATTGATAGGGCAATTTGGGGGCGGGAGACCATCAGCCAGTGTTTACTGAAGAGAACACAAGACATGGTAACATCAGTGACATCACAAGTGAAAGATAGAACATGGCTTGGGAGAATTGTGACCACAGAGCCTGGAATGTGATCATCCAGAAAAAAACCCAAAACAGACCGCAAGCACAACGTGATGGATGCGGGAGGCAGCGGGGGCGTATGTGTACACAGTGCGTGCACATGAGTGATCAGCGTGGCGCATGTTTCCATTCAGAGTGAAGTTTGTTTAGAGTAACGTGAGTGTGAGAACTTAGTTTGCAGATGGAGATGCAGATGTGATGAATAGCGCTCTGTGTGCTTTGGGGTCTCTGGGTTAAATTGGCAATTTCAAGACTCTCTGAATTTCTTCCACTTTCTCAATGTCAGCAAACATCCCCTGAATCTGGACCTGCAGAGGACGTAGTAAACATATTAGTGTAGTGTCTAGCATAGTGTCTTTATATAGATTGTATGTGCAAATCCATTTGAAAAGGCGTATCTGCGTCTCTTTCTTTTGTGTGTCTGTCTGAATTTGAATAGGATCCCACTTTTACACTTATGTCTTTCTAGCTTTTGGAGGTGCTTGTAGTTAAATGTTGTTTGCTGTTTTCTTCCATTTACAGTCTTTAATTTAAGCTAAACCATCCAGCTGCCGGCGTATTCTGATTTTCAGTCGATCAAGGAAATAGGTATTAATCCTCTCATTTTATGCTCCACAATAAAATGAATAAAGTATCATCCCTACCATTCACTTAAATTAATACAGCTGTCTTTTTTGGATATCACTGGTTTTTATTTTGTGTCTGCTTTGCCTGTACATTTTTTATCCTGTTATATAAAAACATTCCTGAGGGTTTGTCCTGGTGCCTCTTGTTGTAAGAGTTTAGGTCCTATGCATTTTCCTAGAAATTCCATTTTGATCATCTTACTACCACGAACACACAGCAAACCTAGATTCTCCAGCAAAGGAGTAATTGTTGGTTTCTGGTGCTCTGGGCAAAATATAATTAAGCCACCATATGTAGTTCACTGTGTGCTCAGGACTTGATTGATACTTGGAAGCAAAAGGGAGAGTATATAAAAACTCATTAGCTCAATCTCGAGGCCACCTATAGCAGGTTACTCTGGCAATGTTTACCTGCCTTAATACAGTGCAGATTTTTAACAATCAGGCACGTGTCAGAATAGCAGCAGAGTAGAGATAAACACCAGATGAGCTGCAGCTGTTTGTTTAGACAGTTCTCGCAGAATCCTGGAACGTCCCTTCATAAAACCCAAAAGATAGACTGATTGTTACACAAACTGGAAGGGGCAGATGAAGGGCTGCAGCTGGGATTAAAAAGAAAATAAAGGTACATCAGTTCCAGTTTGGGAATACAAGGAGCCAGGAAAAGAGGAAACTTTAGGCCAAAGTGTTTTATTGAATGAAAACAGCATGAAAGCGAAGTGGTTTACCTACTATGTGGACTGAAAACGGAAGATGGATTGTGGCCCAGATGTGAACACACACATCTACATGTACACACACACACACATACACACACACACACATGTGTTTGTATGTCACAGCAAGAACTGGCCCCATCCGATGTGTGCGTTTTCATTTGCACGTCTGCATGCACGTTTCCACATACAATGTATGTATGAGGAAATGATATGCAGCATATCATGAGTGCTGACGTCATGGTGCTAATGATGATTACGATGATGGTGTTTATTTATCTGCAGACGTGGAAAAAAGGTTGATGCCGGTTGAATGAGTGCAGTGTCAGACGTTGCAGGGAGCCAAGCTTGAGCCAGGAAGATTGAGGGAGCGTGGAAGACGGAGAGCAGGTGAGAGGGGTGAATAGTTCTCTGTGTGGGCAGTGAGAGAAAAGCGAGAGCTTCTTGTGGTATGTTTAATTTGTTTCATTTGTCCTCAAATGGGCTTCTACATTGAAAACACTTGGCTTCCCCATTCTGTCATAATTTAAATGAGACCATTATGTGAATTATGTACTAAGTGTCATGCAATGATATGTTTCTGCATTCAATTTTACTTGGTAACAGTTTGGACACTGTAAGCAATGGCTGGCTAAGGGAGGGGGTGTATTAAAAGGCATGCTCCTGGTTATTTTACCGTAATGATTTATTATAGCCCAACAAACCACCTCCATGTGGCAGGCAAATCCAAGCTTGGCGAGGGCCTATATACTGCTTTGGACACCAGTGGAGGTATATTTAATAGCAGAATAAACCACATTTGATTTGCTTAATGGAAATTTATAAGTAACCATAAGTAATAACTCCACAAATGCCCAATTGTATTTACATCCAAGATTAATACAAGGTTTGTTTGTGTGCTTACGTCATATTTTTCCGAACTTCACCACTGACCACTGCAATGTAATCAGTCTACTTAATTAGACATATGTGTTGATCTGAGGGGGGTCATTAGGAAACAACCCATTACCTGACACTCTGCTGCGAGGCACAGTTCACATTGTGTGGGAATACGTGCTGTGTGTCCTGAGCACAGATCATGAGTGTTTCCTGAGGTTGAACCAGGATGCTTGTCAATATTCAACAAGCAGAGAGGGGGAGGAATGGAGGATAAGAAAGGGTCTCAGGGAGATGTAAAGACTGAAGGATTGAAGGAGATGTCATAGTTGTAATAAGGAAGCTTTATGGGCTTTCTTTTCTTTTTGTTATTCACTTTAAGGAGGAAATTACTTGGGGAAGTTGTGGAAAAACTGCCATGCGGCAGGCAGAGCTGTAAGCGATGAGGGAGGCCGACACCCCCACACAAACAAAAAGAATTGTCACACGTTAAAGAAGGTGTTTAGGAAGACGGTATTCATCTCCTGTTACAGTCTATGAAACATTAAGTGTGTCTGTGTCGGGAGAGTGTTTGTGTTTTGAGGTGTCAGGTTAGTGGCCACCCCTGAGGGGCCCTCCTCAGGAGTCTCTTCTAATTTCACCATTTTGTACCTGCTCAGAGGGAGCAAGGAAAGCTGAGACCTGCTGCAGGAGTTATGAGTGAGGATGCACAGGTGTGTCCTTTGTTTTATCAGCACCTGTAACATATGAGAGGCGTGACATTGACCTGGAATATGATCCATGGGGTAGGACTCAAGAGAAAAAATTATGAAATGAGAAAAAATGTCAGCCTGATATCTGTTTGTTCTTCAGGATACGAGTGTTGCAATTCATATAGCTCAAAGGCTGCTCTGTTTATATGTCAATAAAATATATTTTAATTCCTTTCTGGTTCTTTCATACGAAACCAGGATTAAGTTTAGAATCGAAAATTTGAAAACACTGTTGAATGTTACTTTGTGAATTTTAAACTAAGGAACGTGTAAAAGCTGAATTGCTGCACATCAGTGGAAAACATAAGTCGGAGGTTGGATTCTTGGTGCTTTATTCCCCCTGGATTTACTCAAAGACTGGCTTCAGTCTTCAGACAGCTAGTGGAAGGTGTCATCGTGAGACCGTCAAATCCTTTACGTCTTAGGTGGCTTCACACCGAGTCACATCAGGTATCTCCCTGATT
>KV751364.1:1006309-1045763 GCA_001698575.1 Mola mola
AGCATCACAAACACACAAATTCTCTCCTGCAGCCACCAGATCTCTTCCTCCTGTGGTGGGGAGGCAACATATACTCACATATGTTTGATTTTCATGATGCATGGTGTCATTTTAACACGAGAAGTATCACAAATTCTGTCGGATTAGCTATTTAGGAACACAAAATAAGCAGTCAAACCTTGTACCCTTAACCATTTGCGTAGCACCTTGAGAGCTGTTCTGATCCCATTCCTCTAAGAAATTTCACCGCAATATTATAGAAATAAAAAAAAAATACAAGTTACATAAACACCGCTATGCTGATTGTAAAATAATATGCTATTACAACACACTGAAAACCTGCACCACCTGTCACATTTAATTGCTGTCTCTCCTCCTCCTTGCCACCTTTGCCTACATCTCAAGAAAGGAAGAGGATGTAAAAATTTAGAAATAAGAAAGAGGGCATCTTGTCAGCCCTATATCTGGTAACTAAACCGTTTCCGGAGACACTGTTCTTAATTTTGTTGGTGCTATGTCATCACGATCAACTCTTCTGATGATGTGAAGTGTGCACTGCATTGTGAACATGTGTATGGCAGAGCTCCCATAGTACCATACAGTTCCTAGCAGGAGACTGAACCAGCCATTGAAGATGTAACTGGAACTAGAACTGTTTGACCATTCAGGCCAAAGCTCTTAGTATACCAATTTTCTGTTCCCTTGTCTCCTGACAGAAAGGTGCCACTTCGACTTAAGATGCTGAACAAACAATTTTTTGTCTTGCTGAGCAGCACGGCACACCTTGCATGAGTCCAGTTTATTGGCAACCCAAAACGACGATGCAGGCTCTGTCTTTTCTCCATCTGCTTCTGCTTAGTCTGGGCTACTCTCTGCTATATTAGGGAGTGAAGTCAGGTCTCCGACTACAAATAAAGCATCTCCTGCAGGCCTCTGTTCTTCCTGGCTCGCCAGCGGATATCCTGAATACAAAAGGGTTCATATAGGGTAGAGAGTAGCATAAACAATGCAGCCCGTCTCATAGGGTCATATGTTAGCCATGACATAGGCAATTAGCCTGAGTAACTCTGTAGCTATAACTATAAATCTTGTTATTTTTTTGTTGACATTGAAACCTTTTCTCAAGATTTAGGACATCTTAAAGCAGAGTATGATGTCCACGTAAAACCAAAGCTTTCATTAATTTATGGTATACATCCATTCATTGTTATATATCGTTCAGTGTTGTACACTGAATGATTGTAAATAAGAGATGTAAAGGCAGACAGAAAGAGATATATTTAGAATGTGCTCTTTGTGTGTCTTCTATGAGTTAGTTAGTGGAACAGAGCAGGGATTAAAGCTGATTAATGTATTGTATTTCCATGGAAAATGATCTGGTGATGCTGGGAGTTGACAGGGAACAAAAGAAAAGTGCCAAGTGTCACCCCTCGCTCAGTTTCTCTCTAGCATCTTTCATACCACCTGTCAACTGGAAGGATGCCCTCCCCCTCGCAATGTTGCTCCTTCACCAAAAACTGTAAAGTCACCCTTGAGACAGTCACATAAGCACACAGCTCATCTAAGTGTTCTTTCCAAAATTGAGTGTAATCATTGAATGGCTGATAGCGTTGACATACAACAGGAGAGTAGAAATGTTGGCTTACAGTATTTGGCTGAAAAGAGTCAGAGAGCGACACAGTGCAGCATGCCAGAAAATGAAATTGGGAAAAAAAGAGCTTATCCTGTATATAGACTAAACTCTTGACAGGAGCTCTTCCAAAAGCACAATTGTTTTGCAAAATTACACTAATGAGGTCATAGTACAATGTGAAAAATGAAGGCATATGTTGAACCCATAGCCTATCTTAAGATGGGCTCTGAGCCTTGTTTTTGTAAGATTAGTCAAGAGGATGATAGGAAACCATGGAAAAGGATGGTGGATGGGCTTTGAAGTGATTAAATTGAAGGGGCCAGGTATGCACACTTGAGAGGCTCCTGAAAGACACATTAGGTCTGGCAAAAAAAAAAATTTTGAAAAACATGTATACTGACTCTTTACAGAGCTAATGATAAAAAAAGTTCATTTTTTTTCCTGCAGGATACGAGTGTTGAATTTCATATAGTTCAAAAGCTGGCCTGATTATCAGTCTATAAAACACAGCTTCCCCTCCTGGAACCGCCACCTTACCGTGGTGGAGGGGTTTGGGTGCCCTAATGATCCTAGGAGCTAAGTTGTCGGGGGCTGTTTGCCCCTGGTAGGGTCACCCAAGGCAAATTGGTCTTAGGTGAGGGGCCAGACAAAGTGCGGTTCAAAGACTTCTATGATGGTGAATAATAACAAGGACTTGTGTACCCTGCCTGGAGGGATACTGGGACCCCGCCCGGGAGCCAGGCCTGGGGAAGGGATCCGTAGGCGAGCGCCTGGTGGCCGGGCCTTTTTCCATGGGGTCCGGCCGGGCTCAGCCCGAAAAGGAAACATGGGTCCGTCCTCATGTGGGCCCACCACCCACAGGAGGAACCATAGAGGTCCGGTGCTATGTGGATCGGGTGGCAGTCAAAGGCAGGGGCCTTGGCGGTCCGATCCCCGTTTGCTGAAGCTGGCTATCGGTACATGGAATGTTACCTCTCTGATGGGGAAGGGACCTGAGCTTGTGCGTGAGGTTGAGAGATACCGGCTAGATATAGTCGGCCTAACCTCAACGCACAGTTCGGGTTCTGGAACCAGTCTTCGTGAGAGGGGTTGGACTCTGTTCTATGCTGGAGTTGTCCCAGGTGGGAGGCGGAGAGCAGGCGTGGGCTTATTAATAGCTCCCTGGCTCTCAGCCAATGTGTTGGAGTTTACCCCCGTGGACGAAAGGGTTGCTTCCCTGCGCCTTCGGGTTGGGGAACGGGACCTGACTGTGGTTTGTGCCTATGCGCCAAATAGCAGTTCAGAGTACCCACCCTTTTTGGAGTCCTTGGAAAAGGTACTGGAGAGTGCCCCAACTGGGGACTCCATCGTCCTACTGGGAGACTTCAACGCTCATGTGGGCAATGACAGCGAGACCTGGAGGGGTGTGATTGGGAGGAACGGACTGCCCGATCTGAACCCGAGTGGTGTTCAGTTATTGGATTTCTGTGCTAGTCACAGTTTGTCCATAACTAACACCATGTCCAGCCATAAGAGTGTCCATAAGTGCACTTGGCACCAGGACACCCTAGGTCGACAGTCAATGATTGACTTTGTAGTCGTATCATCTGATCTGCGACCGTATGTGCTGGACACTCGGGTAAAGAGAGGAGCAGAGCTGTCAACTGATCACCACCTGGTGGTGAGTTGGATCAGGTGGCGGGGGAAGAAGCCGGACAGACCAGGTAGGCCCAAGCGAATAGTGAGGGTCTGCTGGGAACGTCTGGCTGAGGACCCTGTGAAAATGGTCTTCAACTCCCACCTCCGGAGGAGCTTCAACCACATCCCGGAGGTAGTGGGGAGCATGGAGTCTGAGTGGGCCATGTTCCGCGCTGCCATTGTCGAGGCGGCTGCTCGAAGCTGTGGTAGCAAGGTCGCTGGTGCTAGTCGTGGCGGTAATCCCAGGACCCGCTGGTGGACACCAGAGGTGAAAGGGGCCGTCAAGCTGAAGAAGGAGACTTACAGGTCATGGTTGGCCTGTGGGACTCCCGAGGCAGCAGACAGCCAAACGATCTGCAGCTCGGGTGGTCACTGAGACAAAAACCCAGGTGTGGGAGGAGTTGAGGCCCTGGAACAAGACTTCCAGTCGGCGCCGAAGAAATTCTGGCAAACTGTTCGGCGACTCAGGAGGGGAAAGCGGAACCCCGTCCACACGGTCTTCGGTGTGGGAGGGGAGTTGCTGACCTCAACTGAGTCTATAGTTCGGTGGTGGAAGGAATACTTCGAAGATCTCCTCAATCCCACCAACACGCATTCTGAAGAAGAGGCAGAGCCGGAGGACTTTGGGCTGGGCTCTCCCATCACTGGGGTCGAGGTCGCCGGGGCTGTCAAACAACTCCGCAGCGGCAGCGCCCCGGGGGTTGATGAGATCCGTCCCGAGCTCCTGAAGGCTCTGGATGTTGTAGGGCTGTCATGGTTGACACGCCTCTGCAACATTGCGTGGACATCGGGGACTGTGCCTTTGGAGTGGCAGACAGGTGTGGTTGTCCCCCTTTTCAAGAAGGGGGACCAGAGGGTGTGTTCCAACTACCGGGGAATCACACTCCTCAGCCTCCCTGGGAAGGTCTACTCCAGGGTGCTGGAGAGGAGAGTGCGGCTGCTAGTTGTGGTATACTGGAGCAATGTGGTTTTCGTCCTGGCCGTGGAACACTGGACCAGCTCTATACCCTCACGAGGGTACTGGAGGGGGCATGGGAGTTTGCCCAACCAGTCCACATGTGTTTTGTGGATCTGGAGAAGGCTTATGACCGTGTCCCCCAAGGTATCCTGTGGGGGGTGCTCCGGGAGTATGGGGTAGATGGCCTTTTGTTACGGGCTATTCAATCTCTGTATTGTCGGAGTCAGAGCTTGGTTCGCATTGCCGGCAGTAAGTCAGACCCGTTCCCAGTCAGGGTTGGTCTCCGCCAAGGCTGTCCTTTGTCACCGGTTCTGTTCATAATTTTTATGGACAGAATTTCTAGGCGCAGCCAAGCGGCGGAGGGAGTCGGGTTCGGTGGCCTCCGGATTCCGTCTCTGCTATTTGCAGATGACGTGGTCCTGTTGGCCTCATCGAACAGTGACCTCCAGCTCTCACTGGGACGGTTTGCAGCTGAGTGTCAAGCGGCGGGGATGAGAATCAGCACCTCTAAATCTGAGGCCATGGTTCTTAGCCGGAAAAGGGTGGATTGCCCACTCTGGGTCGGGGGAGAGTCGCTTCCCCAAGTGGAGGAGTTCAAGTATCTCGGGGTCTTGTTCACGAGTGAGGGGAAAATGGAGCGGGAGATTGACAGACGGATTGGAGCAGCGTCGGCAGTGATGCGGACGCTGAAGCGGGCCGCTGTGGTGAAGAGAGAGCTGAGCCAGAAGGCAAAGCTTTCAATTTACAGGTCAATCTACGTCCCAACTCTCACCTATGGTCATGAGCTCTGGGTAGTGACCGAAAGAATGAGATCGCGAATACAAGCGGCCGAAATGAGCTTCCTTCGCAGGGTGGCTGGGCTCAGCCTTAGAGATAGGGTGAGGAGCACGGACATCCGGGAGGAGCTCAGAGTAGAGCCGCTGCTCCTCCGCATTGAGAGGAGCCAGTTGAGGTGGTTCGGGCATCTGGTCAGGATGCCTCCTGGACGTCTCCCTGGGGAGGTGTTTCGGGCATGCCCATCCGGGAGGAGACCCCGGGGCAGACCAAGGACACGCTGGAGAGATTACATCTCTCGGCTGGCTTGGGAACGTCTTGGTGTCCCCCCGGAGGAGTTGGTGGAAGTGGCTGGGGAGAGGAGCGTCTGGATGTCCCTGCTCAGGCTGTTACCCCCGCGACCCGGACCCGGATAAGCGGTAGAAAACGAAACGAAACGAAAACACAGCTTCATTCCTTTTTGGTTCTTCCAGCTTCTCCACACGATACCATCAAAATCAGGATTCACGTTAGAAATAAAACTAAAGACACTAACAGTGTTTCAATATTACTTGATTTTTCAACAAAATGAATCTGTAAAAAATTGCTGCACATCTGCTGAAAAGTCTCAAGTTCAGAGGTTGGATGCTTAGTGCTTCATTCTCTCTGGATTTACTCAAAGACTGGCTTCACCCCTCAGAGATGGAAACATAAAAGAAGCAGTAGGAATGAGGTCAACACAAAGCTCTTTTTATATTGTCCTTGTCTTAGGTGGCTTTGTACCGAGTCACATCAGGTATGTCGATCAGAAATCAGGAAAGATGGAACAAACACAAGGGAAATGACTCGGGATTATATTTAACATCTACTGTTAAGTAAAAGATATATAAATAAAAAGGCTTGAATGAGTTTGGATAATATATAAATTTCTCATTTTGGATGTTTTACAATTGAATGTCACATAGCATAAAATACTTACTCTTTTAAAGTGTGTCTGGCAACAGGTGGTCTGCATAGAGTTGAGTCATTGGATGTGGATGGGACTCAAGAGATTTATTGGATTAAACTACATAAGTGTCGCTGGGAAATACGCTGTGTTTTGGCAACCTAGTGAACATATTGTTTTTTAGAATCGTGGACAGAGAGCTGGAGAGTGGGGGATTGCCGAGTTGTCAAAGTGCCAAGATGCTCCGATTTCAGAGTTGTAATCACATCAGGGCGGTGAAAATGAGGTTGTCATGAGTGCAACATGCATGCATTGATGTATTGTAACTCTGACAGTGCCATCTGAACTTGCAGATTCCCTTTTCTCACTGCAATGCTGCAGCAATGGTTTCATAGCCCATCAATAACCAATCAATCACTGCTTTTAACTCTACTCTTGCATTCCTTCTTTTCCAGGACATATCTGGCGATCGTGACACAGTGATCCTAACTGTTTACAATATATCAACATTCCCACAGAAGCAATAATGTATCATACACATTAAACAAAACAGAAATAGCTCCCTGAGCTCTCACTTTAGCAAGTGGCTTCCTCTGTCAATGAAAGGGGGGAGAATATTGCATGAGGTGGTTAGGGAAAAGTGAGAATGACAGACAGCTCCCGATTTTGACTCAATAAAATAATGCACCTCACACCGCTGACACCACTAGAATACCAGGGCAAGACCAAGTAAAGGGCTCGCTCACGTAGCACAGATGGGATCAGTTTCTCTGCTTGGATCTTAGAACATGCTGTCAGTAAGAAATGTGCTAATGTGCACACATGCATATAATATCTGCAGGGTTTTTGGTCATACAGATACACTACAAAAAATGTTTGCACATTGCAGTTTGCCTCAGATTTCCTTACCAGGGGATAAAATTGAAATTGGCAAGGACTTTTTGAAGTTTTACGAGGCAGAAGTTGTGTGCTAGAGTCATGTGCTTTTCAAATAAGTAACCATGTTTTCACTGTGAGCTCAGAATGAGGAGCCCCCTGAAACTATGTGCACAGGGCTTAGAGTGGCATCAGGGTGGCCAAGACTGTTATAACTGCATGGCTTTATGTTGGCTCACAGATTGCCTTTACGCAAGCTAATCCAGCTTCAGATGTTGGCGGGAGGTAGACATACTCAGATGAGCAATCATTCTGTAAATCAGAACAGTAAGTAAGTAAAAACTTTTCAGATGTTCACTTTTAGCAGATTTATAATATTACATCTCAAAAGGTGGTGATCTTTTTGTGTTGAAAGACGACTAAAAATGAAAACCACAACTGTGTGCAGTGGCTGATAAAGAGGCAGGCGGGATTCAGACATTTTAGTGGATCATTTCATTTGAAATATGGGGTGGTGGTGAAGTGTTTGAGCAGCTAACAGGCCAGTGAAACTATAACGGCCATATATCATACTATTCATCCTCCCCCTTCCACCAAAATCCTCACTGTCTTTCCCACCCCAACAAGCCAGTCTCCTTGGCTCTCTCCTTTATCCTCCAGCCACGTCCGCACTCTTCCCCTTCCTCAATCTAAGACTTCCTCTCTTCATCCGTGTCTCCCAAACAAACATCATCACAAACGTTTCCCCTAAACTGTTTGGTCATAATTGTTCTCTGATCAGTGAGCTCAAGCCCAGGTACCATAGAATAGCTGAACAGTGATATAAATTAATGCAACTAAACCATAATTTTTTTGAGGGGGGGGGTTGGCTGGCTGACTTGATGCAGTTGTGCTTGGCAAAGCCTTCTGATTACACTAGGTTAATACTCAGTGTGTATACAAAGTTTACGTTAGTCTCAAGCAACGAGGAGTTGCACTGGACTCTGCTTGCTGTACAGTGCATCCAAACACTAATTTGGGCCAACTACAGAAAAAGAAATGCTAAGTTTACATCATTCCTGCAAAATATAGACTATTTTAGCATTAGACTGCCCTATAAATGTGGAAATGAAGGTAAAATCAAAACAGGGCTAAAAGTGATTTATGCAACGTGTTAAATTGGCAACATCTGATACTAAACCAGTAAAAATCGCATTAGTCCATGAAGTAATAAATGCACAGCCTCAATCACAATCTCAACAGAGGCTTTATGAGTCAACACAGAGCTGCCACAGTGTGTTCTTCCGCTGCCACTGCAGGTCAGACAGCTTCACCACGTGTTTAACACATGACACATGAAGCGTTGGTATACACTGACAACTAAGAGAACGGGGAAATGCTACGTGAGCGCTGCTGTGTTCCAACACGTACCTCTCTTCTTGCCTACCTAAGAATGCCACTGTGACAGTGAGGCCTCTCCTCCACAGAAAAAAAAATAGCTGTAACTTACAGAGTTCTACCACAGCTTTCAAAGTGAGTGTTTTTACCCTGTTCTTCTTTAGTTATTTTTCAAACCACATGTTTCAATATTTTGTGCTTGACTCAACTTTTGGAATTATCATTTATCTCCAGAAGGCAAATGAGAAATACTAAAAATGTTGTTAAAAAGAGATATTAGAACGTGAGGAGTGAGTTGGAAGTGGGGAGGAGATGCCAGTGAAGCAGAGCTGCCAAAAAGACATTTAAGCTCTTAAAACTGGCCAACAACTGCAATGAGTGCTATGATGCTAAAACACATCTGCACGAGTGTGCATGATTAAAGATATGTTCTGGTGATGTTGGGAGATAACTGCTTAAAATATCGCAGTAATGCTTTTATTCAACCTTGTTGGTCATGCGCATTCTGAGGGAAAGAAACATATTTTAAATGATAATTCTCAGTTTTCTCCCGAAAACTGATGAGAACTTTTTTTTCTCCTACATCTTGTGCCATCTTACCATGCTAATTGTTTGGGCAAGATTTTCATTTGTTATTCTGGTGAATCAACTATTGCCCCCTCAGAGGTTTATACAATCACTGAGTGATGGCCCATAAAAGTCAAGTGACTGGTGGTTTGTTGCAGCATCTGCTTCATGGCCTGGCTCCAGCAGAGACTCAGGGCACCGTCGCAGCTCAGGAGGGAGGGGGATACCAAGAGATGAGGGAGTGTCAAGGTTGAGAGAGTGCAGTTAGGGTGAACATCCCAGGCGGAAGAAAATAATGAGAAAAATGTGGTCCAGAGTGGCAAATCTCTTACTGAAAGTACAACAACAAAAGAGTGATTCTAAATGAAAATCAGAGATGTCATTTAAGAACCAACTTGCTGTCTCTATAGAGTGAATAACTGACATGAAGGTGGCGGGAGAGAGAGAGCTAAACAACAACCGATTGTAGGAGGCCAAGAAACACACATAGTAACTCTTTGCACATTTATACACGGTGCATGAGGGTGTATGGTTGTTGATTCCCAAAGACAGCTTCAGCTTTTTTTTTTTTTTTTTTTAAAAAAGGAGCCTCATTATAAAGGATCACTTCACTCAATATGCAAATGCTCTACTGGAGCGAGCAGTTTGTAACTATCCCACAGAACTGGACTCATGATCAATTGGACAGTCCTATTACAATGGGATGTGGCCCTGGGACTGCAGGCTCTATCAGAGAAAGAGATGGGGCGGAGATCATTTGTACAATATATGTGAACAGCTGGGCACTGCTGAGTGATACACCACTATAATGTCTCCTCCACCTCTTCCTGCGTCTTCTGGCTCAGACAGACCACAGCAGTATTTATTGATATGACTCTGGTCCTGCATAGAGCAAAGGATTCTTTGGTTTAGTAGTTGAAAGTATGATAATGGTCTGTTTGTTCATTAAATTGGGTTAATTTCAAAGAGACAGAGGAATTTGTCAATCTACCCATCAAAGACTCTTGCATCCCATTTTCCCTGGAGCTTTTCGCACTAGTCAGCATAGTAATAATATGAATAGTGCTCCAAGAATTACATTTATTCGTTGTTGTGCCCTTGACAGGAGGTGTATGTACCAGAGAGCAGATAAATATAATTGTGCAAAACTTGTTCCAGGCTGTCACCACCTAGTGATGAAATGCAAACAGCAGCTTGTCATCCAGTGTTGCAAGAAAGACACTGATGTAGTATGAAATTATAAAACAAACACTAAGATCAGTGAGATTTATCTTATTTGGAGCAAAAGATCTTCATCCCTAGCAAGAGACCGAGCAGAGCTTCTTCTTTTGAAGGTGAGGCAAAGAATCAAGATAAATCTTAACAGGTCTTTGCAATAAAATCTTGGTTAAAATTACTTTCCAATTTAATAGATTGCTTCAATAAAAATTGATTATATTTTTGTTTTAGCTTTAAAATAAAGATTGCTCATATTAAAACATCCGTCATATTCAAAAATCACTTCAAGGTAGAGATTATTTCTTTAATGATAATATTTGTGTTACACAGTATATGTTGCCATCCACAGATATAATAAAAAAATGTCCTTTCACAGCAGACGTCAACTGCTTAACTCTTGCCTGGTGACTTGAAGACAACAGTCTTTCGTGATCCCAACTCAAGCGAAACATTATTATAGCACAATTGTAACAGTTATGTTTTGACAGTAATTACTTAATGTGCACCTCCACTGATGATACAATTTGTACGAAAAAGCTGCATACACAACAGACAAAGCAATTATAGCAGACAACTTGTTGTTTTGGTTACAGTATGAGAGTGAGTACAGTATAGGAAAAGGTGCCAAATGGAAATTGCAGATTTTGGAATAAAATCTGTAACATACAGTAACTACAATTTGAGCACATAATGTTAATGCTCGTCCACAATGCATTCTACATTGTGGATGAGCATTGTCATATCAGGAACCAACATATGTTTTGTAACTGATACGATAAAATAAACAAAAACAATGCTGCATAAACATTCTGGACAGAGATTTTGAAATGCATAAACCTGATAAAGTCAGGAAGAGAGTCAGGAAGTGCAACCTACCACCACAGGGGGATTTGTCATTGACTCAACATCAGTTCAAACAGGCAAACATGTCATTTTTATATCTTAAATAGGCAGATATGGATACGAGGTTGTGCATAAAGTGACTTCATCAGTATTCTTGATGTCAACAAGACAAAAAAACCAAACAAAAAAAAAAACAACGGTTCTGATTTCAGTTAAAAATTCTGCTATGGAAACAGACATGTGTGGATGTCTTCTCTCATACTGTACCCCTGTTCAGTCAACAGGTGCAGACACATGTTCAATGAGCAAGTTGCAAGCAACAGTTTACAGTTATGCTGTGAGCTGGCCTTTACTCTGAATGATCCTCATGATGGACTGGACCACCTCTGATGTGGTGCCCTGGCCCCCAATGTCAGCTGTGTGCAACTGCAATAAAAAACACAAAACAGGACGCTCACAAACCACAAATATGCTCTAAACTGAACAAAAATTAACAGGAAACAAATAATTAGGAAGATAAAATCCTACTGCATGTTAATGGCCACTTAATTTTCTTTTTTTTTTTTTTACATTCAAAATACATATCATTGCTGAAAAATTCAGCCAAAGCAATCTCCTGCCTTGGTTAATAAGCATATCTGGTATTTAAATGCACTCAAAGATTGCCACAAGATGGAAGCTTTGTGATGTTGAAAAGACACAATGCTGCTCTGTGTGAGTATACGTTGTAAGACAATCTAGGATGCATGCCAGATCTGCCACTAGGGCCTGTACACCTGTCTCCACAATAATGGCCCATTAGCTTTATACCAGCCAAACAGCTGAAGGGAAAGGCCTTAAGACGAAGGAAGACGTACCCTGGTTTCATTCATGGTGGTGAGGATTGAGCTTCGGATCAAACTTGCGTAGTTGTAAAGCCTGGAGACATTTATTGAATTAGTTTTGATACTGTTATACCACAGTCACAGAGTTACATCTCTGAGAGACCTAATAATTTATCTGGAAAAGCTTACTTAAGGTGGTCCAACATCATGCAGCTGGCTAGCAGCATGGCAGTGGGGTTAGCGATGTTCCTGTCTGCAATACTCTTCCCTGTGTTCCTTGTGGCCTGATTGACCAAAGTTTGAAACAAAGAGGCAAGAAAGAGTTGCATTATGTCAGACACAGACTCTCTGAGTCACGTATGACAAAAATACAGCTGCGAGTGTCCTACAACCACAAACTGCCAAACACTCACTGTTTCAAAGACAGCATAGTCACGGCCATAATTAGCCCCAGGCACGAGGCCAGGCCCTCCCACCAGGCCTGCACACACGTTGCTTACTACATTCCCGTACAGATTGGGCATCACCATCACATCAAACTGCTGGGGCTTGGACACCAGCTACAAAGGCAGATAAGGTGACAGCGGGCTCATTTAGCTTTAGCAACATTTAGAAACAAGTTTCAAGAGGTGTGTTATTTAATCTATCACCTGCATGGTGGTGTTGTCCACAATCATGCTGTCAAATGTGATGTCTGGGTAACCGGAGGCGACTTCTCTGCAGCACTGCAGAAACAAGCCATCGCCAAGCTTCCTGTTGGAGGAGAAAGGCCACCCTCAATGTTCCCAGCATCAAGAAACTCAAAATTAGAAAACTTATAGTATTGCATAAGACTCAGGAGGACAGACAGCTTATACAAACAGACATTTACGTCAGAGTAACTCACATGATGTTGGCCTTGTGTACAGCAGTGACCCTTTGACGACCTTTTTCCCGGGCCAGTCTAAAGGCATAGTCAGCGATCCTGAGGGAATTGTTCCTGGTGATGATCTTGAGACTTTCCACTACCCCGGATACACTCTTAAAGTAGACAAAGAGGAGAATGAGTGATGAGTGATGAGTGACAAACAAAGTTCATGTATAGGATACTGTTAAAGGAGGATTTCTGTATTTTTCAACCTCAGATCTATTACCAAAACTTTGTTGTTTTTTTTTACTTTACTGCAGTATGCAGTTCATTTGTGATTAGTGCAACAAGGTCATACATTGAAACAGCAAGGAGCATGAAGGAATGTCAGAAATAAGCCCCCTTTTCAGCACTGACAACACTCAAAACTTCATTGCAAGGTATTTATCACTATATGCTGATGTTCTATTGAAGTATACTGTACATAGTAAGTTTCCTTATAAAAATATTTGATGACTCAAATCAGTGCAATGTTGATCAAACTGTCAAAATGTTAATGAAAAACTACAGTTACCACCTATCCTTTGTAAACTTTCACACCAAACAATTTACATGTACGTCGTTCCAGACCTACATGTAGAGAAGACCATAAAAGGTGTTCAAGATGGGCAACTATTCCTTATCTGACCTAATGTAAACTATAGTCACAACCCCCCTGCACATGTTCCTGAGTTATAATGTTAAATAATGGAAAGTTACATTATGACATAATTTTTTTGTTTATAAAATGTCATTGAGAAAATGTTTAAGTATGACTAAAAAATTGTTTTGTTAGGTCACAATGAACGTGACCTTTGAACATCAAAATATAATCAGTTAATTCTTGAGTCAGTGTTTTGGATAGAGCCTAAGATAACACACATAAGAGAATGGGACAAACAACATGATATAAAAATGTCCAATTTCAAAAACATGAGATTTATCTGGCTTGTTATGTGCCAATCCGTCAAAATCCACAGGATGAAAGGTGAAACAGAGAACTGCAGCAAGAAAGGGCAACAAGTTTTTCCAGAGGGCCATGCTTACTTAAGTGAATGGCTGCAAACTAGGATGGTTAGAAATTTAGGACTTTGGGCATAGCATGCTAGCCACCTCTACCATACAGCTTTCAAAAATTCACCTGAAAGAAAAGTTTGCTCTGATTCATGAGCTTGTATCTTAGCTTGTAGCTAGGCTGAATGGCTCACTGTTCTGTAAAAATATTCTTCCTTTCCTGCAATGACAATTTGTCATATAGTAAGCATGCTTGGTTAGAAATGTCTCTTGAAGTCTTGGCCATGTTACTCTCTTGATACAGTATCTCAAACATACTGATTTTAAACTGACTATATGTAAAACTTTTAAGAAGTCTACTTTTGTTTTAAATATGGCATTCAGAGAATATTTCTCTTATTATGAGAAATATTCAATATTCAATGTCATTTAAGGTGTGTTAGCTAGAGTCAACTTTCGGCTTTAGTTTAATCTGAATACAGACACGTTTTTATTGCCAACATCTGGCCATATAAAAAATTTGAGTGGTGGGTGATATTACCAACCTATCCGCCAACTTTGGGAATTGAAGCTGTTACAGTTTAAAAGTTCCAAGTGTTTTTTTGGACACAAGAAAAAGAAATATCTTAACACATGCACAAGTGCACCAGCAATTTCACTGATGGACCCTAAAGAAGATTGGTGACAAAGAGAGACACATAGAAGAAAAAAAAAAAAAAAAAAAGGTATTTAAATAAGAGTATAGCTGTGTGTTTCAGCAGAAAATAGGATTGTTTGGTTCTCTGTTCTGGCTGACCTCGTGCTCCAGACTGCTGTACTCCCCCTCTGTGTTTTCCCTGATGATCATGATGTCAATGTTCTTGTGGCGAGTCTGGACTCCAGGGAGGGACTGGCAGTGCATCACATTGGCAAACAGATCTAAGCTTGTGCTGGGGGTGAGGAAAAATAAAATAACAGGTCTATGTCAGGTTACTGGTACATTTTAAGTAACTAAGATAAAACACTAGTTTCAGCGGAGGAGCATTTCATTAAAACTCTTACCGAAGGAGATTGTTTCTGGATTTGACGGAAGGCGCCATAGTATGTTTGGTTTCTATGTTACCTATCGGGGAAGTAATGTCCTAGTTAACTTAAGCGTTGTGGTCTGATCATAAACCACTAGCTACTCACAACTCTGCTCCCTTTTACATGCGGGTAATGCTTGTCACAGAGAAAACAAGGGGTCTGCATACCTTTAAGGGCAACTCCATTTCGACGGATGGCAGTGATGGCATTACTGATATCATCCTCGGTCTCCAATGCAGAGTTGACTTGCACTACCTCAAAGTCCACCGGAACACAGCTGAACCTAGAGCACAAGCACACAAACCACATAGTGACCAAAGCTTCATTGATGTGTAGCCAACACTCTGAACAGGGTTTCATTTAATTCAGACCAACCTGAAAACCTCCCTGACATGATTGAGCAGCTCTGGACCAATTCCATCTCCAGGTATGAGGGTCACAGTGTGCCTGCCTCCATACTTTGCAGGAGGGGGCTGTAACATTGGCATTATGGAGATTAAAAAAAAAAACAGCACTGAAATGAAGGTCAACCCTGATGGCTTTGAAATGTGACTCTAAATACTAATAGCTTATGGTGTTAGTGTGGTGGTTACCCGGTACTGTTAACTGACATGAATGAGATTTCAAAATGCCCTCTAGCCACTGCACTCTATTCAATTACAAAACAAATATCTAGCTATAATTACTCTGCTGTTATTTTCAAATGTATAAGTTAGTTAACATTGTAAACATTGTAATAGCGACAGTAACATAACAAAAATATATCCTGCCATTGTGGAAGGAAGGAAATTATGGCAAAATAATTGGAATGACTTTTTAGTTTGCAGTAAAACCAAAATCATAGTTAATAGGCTAAAAATTCAAAATTAACAATGAACAGAGTGTGAAAGTAATTTTATGAAGTAAAAAGCTGAGGCATGCGGATGGAAATATTATATTACTAGAGTTAATTACAGAACGTCATTATATTGTGCGATTTTTAATGTTGCAGGGTATTAATATGTCAGTAAATGAAAATTACAACGGAATCACTAATCCAAATATATACATTATATGTAATTGTGCAACATGTAACTCGAGAAGTTATGATACCATTTTTTTCTATCCCAGTGAGAAACTCTGAAACTTGAATTTGCTTATGCTGGTTTTTAACCAGTTTATTCAACTAACCCTGCAGAGATGTGAGACGTTTGTTATAATTGTTAATTGGCCTGGCTAAGGCTATAAACCTTCAAAAAAAATAAATAAATGCAGAGAAACAATGCAATAAATTTTCTTCCATTATCAAACATAAATATCAAAAAAAAAAAAATGAATTTGCTGTCATGTGCTTTAAGTTATACAAATAGCTTGAGGTTTATGGATATTAACTGCTGCTGGTGCAGTAAATAAAACAATGGAGATGTTGCAGGCAGGTGTATGGGATGCAGCAGGGAAGAAGTATGTTCCTGTCTTGGAGCTACTAAAACGCACGGCGCTATATTGTACATTTATTGTACTCACCGCTACCTGATCTGCTATTTTAGACTGCATTGGATGGTTACGGTTATTAGAGTAGCAGAACACGTGTCCTGTTGATATTCCATAACCTTACCAATACTGTTGTATACTAATGTTGACAGTCTGGGTGTTAGTATGTATGTCTTTTCTACATCACACTAGGGCTTAAGAGTTGAAAAGGTGAAGTTCGTTCAAGCATGTGAAGTTATGCATTGTACTCTTGATCACATCGACATGAGGTACTTACGATGTTTTCTCCCTGTGGTTGAAGATGGACAGTGACAGAAGCAGAAGGACGACAGTCAGTGTGAGAGCTATACAGAGAACCAAGTAACAGCAGTAGCAGCAGCAGTACAGTCATAGAACCTCTGCAGTATGAATATTCAGCACTCCCAGCATATATATCAACAGACACTTTTAAAGCTTTTAAAGTAAAAAAAAATAAAATAAAAAAAAAAGACAACATAAAATCCTACTCATTACAATACTGAAACACACGCAGGCAATCTGATTCACTCACTGTAAACCTGGACTTCTTCCTGTGACTTGACACGGTTGTTCCAAACACCTGAAAAAAAAGAAAGTTGATTTGGTGTGTGTTTGTTAACTACCGGTTAAATAACGGTGTGCTTTTCAGAGCAACATTAATGTAACCGTGTCAAGTCAATCTCGGCGTTGTAGAAAGATGCTCGTTAGCTGCGAACCATATGACCTTGTACTCATACAAAAAAAGTCGGCTTTGATATTAAGCTACACAATAAAGACCACGGCCGGCGTGACAAAAGAGACGTGTTTTGTCTTACTTTCACCGTGCCACCGAGGCGTCCACCCCAGAAAGGATTGATGATTTTGGCCACTGACAGCATAGTACTGTAGGCAGCCATCTTGATTCGGAAGCCGCAGTCGCGTGCGCGTAGAGGAGCATTTGTGCTCAAATTTTTTCTGTCACCTTAAAATGTACTCACTTGTGGATTGAAAGCTTTCACTGCAACGTACGGTAGTGTCATGTAGTGTATATTTGTGTCACAACATAAATATATATATATAATGCTGAAACGCAATTTGGCCACGTGACCCTCTACACGCAGCCTCAGTGGCTGCGGGCTACGGGCCGGTAACATGTCCGGAAGACAGTTCGTTTAAGTATCCAGACCCCAGTAAACAGTCGCCTGAGTGTTTTGACTTGAATATGGGTTGTCATTGAATGTTGCTTTTTGGAAGGAGAACGTCCATGAAGAAACAGCGCAAGAAATAGTCAAACGTTCCGGTCGGCAATAGAAACAGCTCTTTTGGGTTTTTTTTTGTTTTTTTTTAACCATTAACTGCATTCTCGCAAGGGTGACAAGCAAACGCAAGACGCAACCGATGCGTGGAAACATAAGGTCCATCCGTCCGTTTTGATTCTAAGTGCGTATAAACCGGCAGTTCTGTTGTCAAATCGATTCTTGTTGTCTAGTCTTTGAGGCGCTTTGGGTGCGTGTCCTCTTTTAAAACGTCATTTCTGCAGTGCCATCTTAACTGGCTGCTATGTAGCACCGAGGGAACGTTATGTCTGCTAGACATAAAGTACTGTTTGAAATGAACCACCAGCTAATCGTATTGCAAAGATTACGATTTGACTGTTTGAATTTATGTTCACAGATAACATTTTATTTCTAAAAGAATACACCCTTATATTCTTATTGGTATCAGAACTTTTTAACTCCCTAATATTGGTATTGGCATCAGCTCAAAATATTGAACATTGGTTGGGCACTAAATACAATTGCCTTTAATTAAATTGCGTAGCTTTTAAATTCGTTCTGTATTGTAAGTTATATTCTATATTGTTCCGTCCTTTTAGGTTTTACATTTCAAAACTAATACATTTAGGCCACCTCTAATTTGAGGGGTACCACAAAGTATTGCATTAACCATTTAGGAATGAGGATTTTTTTTTTTTTTTTTTAGATGTGTATTTTCTTGTTTTTTGTTGTACGTTATTTATTTTTTTACAGCGATCCCGAAGTTTCTTCGCACTTCTTGCACCGGCTAAGTAGAGCCATCCAATTTCATTGTAATGTACATGTGAATTACAATGACAATAAAAGGTTTAAATCTAAATCTGAAAAGTAAATGGGCAGTTCGCTGACCAGCAGTTTCATTGCCAGCTGTGGTCTTTCTCATAGTAATGTTAAAATGTTTTGGGAGCAGATCCAGTCTCTGGTCATTGTTTCTTTGTATTTTCACGTTTGCTGCTTGTGCTGCACCTGGAGTTTAATTTCATTGGAGGTGCACACATTTTGTGACATTGTAAAAACAATTTGCAAACGTGACTGAAAAACTAAAAAACTGACTTTTCCTTTTTTAAAAATCTCTATCTAGGTCTATGAAACTGTGAAACATGAGATTAACAGGTGGGTTACGTATTATCTTTTCTACTTTTTTTTTTTTTTTTTTCGTACATTCCAGCAGGACATTGTTGTCCAAGGCAGTCCCATGTGTATTTAGCCTGAACTGAAAAGCCCTGCTTCTTTTGTCAGGGCCCCTGAGAGCTGTGGCCGTGCTGCTGCTGGTGGGGCTCACCTGGCTGCTGGCAAGTGCTTTATTTGGAGGGGAGGGAGGTTCATCTGTGCGACATATCTTCAGCGGTAAAACAAGATGTTCCCCTGGTTTTAAGATAATGAATGTGAAAATTTTGGGATCTTTTTTTGTGTTTTAAATCTTTACAAATGTTATCTTTTATCGTTGGTTGAACAAAACAGGCAATTGGTTATCACTGGCTATATTGAAACTAAACAGGGCAATTGATCAAGACAAGTTTTAAATGTTGGTTTAATTTTAATATATGTTTGTCAACAGTCTGTATAAAATGATCCAACAAAGCATTATTGATTATTTGAAAATAGTTTGTTTTTTTTAATTTCAGGTACAAGTGAGGAACCAACACCTGGTAAATAGAAACGAAACTGTATAATTTGACCAGTTGAAACTTTCTCCTCCGGTAAAGTACTACAGTTATGATGCACCACTGAATAATTTATCATGTGTTTTATCAGAACCTCGCCCTCGAAGATATAAATGTGGACTCTCGGCTCCCTGTCCTGCAAAACATTTGGCTTTTCGCCTGGTGTCTGGTGCTGCCAATGTCATCGGGCCCAAAATCTGCCTTGAGGACAAGATGTGAGATTTAGTGTTCACAAGTTCCTTTTGTCCATCTCTGCGTTTCCCCTGCTGTCTCATTTTTTTTCCTTTCTTTTTTTGGGTTTCACACTGTTCTTTCTTTATCATCCTTGCTGTCATAATCCGGCTACCAGGTCTGTCTGGGGAACTTAATGCAAGTATTCTTTCAGTCTGTTTAGCCCTCATTTCTTTGATTTTTTTTTTGTCCGCAGTCTTTGTCCTTTTTATAGTCATCATTGTATAAGTGCGTAGACAATTATCTTGAACTGTGTCTTGTGTTCCTGTCTGACAGGTTAGTGAGCAGTGTGAAGAACAATGTTGGCCGAGGACTAAACATAGCCTTGGTCAATGGTAAAGGATTCTCCCTCCATCTGTTAAACAGATTGTGCCTCATTATTTATTTAAAGCTCCTGTTAAATGTGCTAAAATCTGACTAATGTTTCTTTTCTCCAGGGGTGACAGGAGAGCTCTTGGACACAAAGAACTTCGATATGTGGGCAGGAGGTAATGGAAAACCGGACAACATAGCGCACAATTGTCGTCTGGTGTATATTTTGGCTTTAAACCACAGTTCATTGCTCATCTGGTGTCTTTCTTCAGATGTTTCTGACCTGTTGAAGTTTCTCCGACCACTCCATGAAGGCACGCTCGTGTTTGTGGCTTCTTTTGATGACCCAGCTACAAAGTAGGAATCCTTGACGTGCTATTACTTCCAGTCCAACAACCAGCTCTTTTCCCCTTTAGCCACACCACAAAGCAAATGCTCCGCATAGATTGTTATGTAAAGCTAAAGTGGAATTACAATTTGAGAAGAATGAAATAATGTGAAATGTGCTACTGCTGCAGAGAAAAATGATTTTAATACTAAACAACAGCTGGTGCTGTCACCTTTACAGCCAAAATCAAGAGTCTATAATTGAATGTGTCTTTTAAAACCTATGAAAAACCTGTTGCCTAATATAAGTCACGGAGAACAACCTGGAGTCGGTAGACCAGCCATCAGTGAATAACGTCATATGAGTCTATAGAGTATATGGGTTGCTTACTTAACAAAGTGGTTAAAATAGTCATGTGAAAATCTGCCTTTAAAGTGGATACATGTAACGCACACATTTTCACAGAAAATATGTGTGAATAATCAATAATCATTGAATAATAATTTTTACATTTAATGTTATCTGATTGCTGGTTAATTATTATTAAGCAATGATGTCTTGCAACATAAGAAAGTGAATACGGTCATAAATTCTTCCCTTTGAACTTCAAAGATTTTATGGTTTAAAAACCGTATCTGGGTTCTAAGTGATTTGAACCTTTTGTTCTAAATGATTAGTGTCTACATTTATGTACAGAAAATTTGACACTTGCAGCACTTGCAGTAACCCTGAATCCACTTAATGACTATTAACCTGCTACCTTATGTTCGTGTAACAGATTGAATGACGAATCTCGGCGATTGTTTGAGGAGCTTGGGAGCACGGCAGTGAAAGAGCTGGCCTTTAGAGACAGCTGGGTGTTTGTTGGAGCCAAGGGCATTGAGAATAAGAGCCCCTTTGAGCAGGTTTGTTCCTGTTAATATTGATTCCCAACTGAGTTTAAGAAGTTCAAACTGTATCTTTCCTGTGTCAGTTTATAGAGTACAATGCAAAAATCATCCACCTCATAGTCTTATTTAAACTTGTTACTTTCAATTACAATGTTTCCTCCTAGAAATGATTTAAAAGTATCAATTAGAATAAGAAGAGGATACATGTATCGATAAAACCGAGTCTCACAACATTAGTGCTAGAGTTTACTGTAGAAATTAAATTACAGTATCTCACCATATTGCATATTTAAATTCAAATGTTTAAATTTGAACACGTGATTAATGGACAGTTTTGAAAGTAGAAATACCTGTGCCAACGCAGCTAAATTACCTACAACATATGCTACCCAGCAATAAATTCTTAGCTTTAAAAGTATTTTTTTTTTTTTATTGGTGAACTTATATGCTTGCTTTCTACCAGACTGTGGTATTAGTAACAAAATGACACCAGTTACAACTCTCTCTATGTCAATTCCTTTTAGAGATTAGCCAAAAAATGTGTTTATCTTCTCAGTTACCTCGATCTTTTAACCTTCTAAGACCAAATTTTAATCATCTGTAGTCAGTGCTGTCAGTTGCAAAATGACAACAGTTGGACCTCTCTTATTTAATTCTTTCTCCAAATCTGGGAGTGCCCTTTGACATTTGGCCACCAAAATCTAATCAGCTGTGGGTTGAGCCAAGACACAATTTTGATTGAAAATTTCCTCAAAATTGGTCAAGTAGTTCTTCCAATGTAACTTTTATAGAATGAGAGGCTGCTCATAATCTTTTTTTTGTTATCTTTGGTTGTTCCCATTAGCGTATGAAGAACAGTAAGACCAGCAACAAGTATGAAGGCTGGCCCGAGTCTCTGGAGATGGACGGCTGTATCCCTCTGCGGGCACCAGTAGAAGGATAATTGTGCGTCATTATTGCTCATGCAGGAGCAGCGGCAGCGGATCCAAAAGACTGTCAGAAAGCCGGAAGACTGCCAAATGACAGAAACCATCAAAGACATGGGCCACAAACAACATTTTATTTTCCCATTTGTGTGAGGCTGCAATGGATAGTTGAGTACGTTTTAACTTTGAAATCAATCATCAAATTTTGATAGATTTGTGGACCAAAAGACAAAATTCTCTGATTCCAAGTCTTTTAATATTTTATAGTTTTACCCCTCTGTGAGTAAACAGAATCTCTTTAGGATTGTGAGCTAAACAAGACACTTGAGTGTCATTTTGGGCAATTTTGTGATATTTTCTTGACCAACAAACTAACTGATTAACGCAGACAAGAATCATTGAATTTTCACAGAGTGAAAATAGTTGCTACCAGTGGCCCTACTCCTGTTCAGAGGCATGAGCTGCAAACATTGTCTTGGGACTGGATATATTTAAAGTTGCTTGATCCTGGTTTTGAAGATCAAGATGTTCATTAAGCTTTGTGATCCACTTGAGATGCTAAAGTAGCTTTTTAGAAACAAGCGACCATTGTAGGAAATGGATATATTATGTCTCTGCAAACTTGCTTGTAGGGCCTCAATATATTTGAGAAACCGGGATATGAAGGGGTGAATACTTGCAGCACTTTGGATGTTCAGTAAGCAAAAGACACACTACACTTCCGGTTAGGCATTGGGAAACCTAAAGCACGTAGGCACAGGAAAGTTATGGTATAGTAGAATTTTAAATGTTGATTGAAGTGGGAATTTGAGCATATTTAAAAAGAATAAATTTGAATGAATATATATACATCCTGCAATTTATATTTCTGTAATACTGCCTAGATGTGCCATTGTGTCTGTAGAACATGTGGCACTGCAGTTATTGCTTGCTACATGTTTACATTTCATTAGATAAATTTTGCCTTGATCATAACACTGCCCATGGTTTTTATGCTGTTTCAGGCCTTGGGCATCTTTCTATCAAGTGCTTTTTCTAAAGATTCAATCTAAATATGTGGTTGCGTATTTTGTATTTTATTTTTGAGTGTTTCCATCATACTTTTTGTTATTACAAGTCTAACTCATAGACAATGCATAAAGTAAAACTCTTATTTCACGTTTGTGAAATAATAGTCATTAGTATAATAGTCATCGTTTGTGAAGTCCGCCTTTGCTGCTTTTGTCTTGTTTATTTCTTTTCATGTCTAAGTTAAACAGCTTTTGTACAAATCATTGAAGTTTCTTTGTACTGTGTTGACAATGTCAATAAATAAAAATGTCCAAATATTTTTGCCCCCCACCCCAATGGTAATTAATGGCACCAACCGGTGGCGTAGTTAAAGTCATCCACCTGAGGGCGACAAAGGTCCAACCCTCAGTGCGGTTACTCAGTTCATGGAGCTCAAGGCAGTTGCCTCAGTAAGTTAATTTCAGGTGGGGATAAACACTGAGGATTGGATGTAGAAGAATTTCAGGTCTGACGAAGAATTCAACGACAGGATAACATCCTGATGTTCTCTGAGAACAAAGACTGTTTCGTAGTAATGACAAACACGATGAAGTTTCAGCGTTCCTTTAAAATATATTGTGGGGTCTTCACTTGTGGGAAGAACATCGTCATTTACAGCGTTATAGTTACGAACGTGCACTCTTAAGGTCTGTGGTTAATGTGTTTCCAACGGGAGGGACAGAGTTATGGCAGTATATTGCTCAGAATTGATAGCGTGGCCCCATTGCCATTAAATGTGCTTAGTTTTTTATTCCTTATTTTCTTACGGTATAGCACAACATTTAAAATGAAATGTGTATTATTGATTTCAGTCTTACGGGGGAAAAAATAGGTCTCACCATCAAATTTCATTCTACACGTAAGTACTGCTGAGAGATGCTTTATGTTGCAAGTGAGTATTTTTTTTTCAGTTAGAAATACTCATATGACAGTAGTTACTAGTTACTTTCCAGATCTATAATTTACAAAATTAAACAATGAAAATCTGAACATGAATATGGTGTCTTTTCCTTAATTACACAGCTTAAGGAGTCGCCTATAATCAGACATTGCCTAAGAATTTTGATATCCTGATCAGTTTGGATACTAAAAGGCTACTTCTGGATTTTCAGCAGGCAACGTTTCTGAATACAGTCTTTTCAACGTTCGATAAAGTCAATACGCGGTAGAAAAGCGGTTGGACGCTCGTTTAGGTGTCACATATTAGACTGTCGCGTGTTGGAACTTTACGGGCAACATTTGAACGCAGCATCAGTTACGTACCGAGCCGTGGAAACAGACACGTTTCACCACTGCCCCCTCGCGGCGGAGTAAGCACACTGTCGCTCCCGCTCAGTCGCCGGGATCGCGATGAGCCCTGTGGCGATTGAGGACGGGCAAACGGAGCGCGCTCGGCACACACGACAACCTGCAGAAGGCCGTTGGAGCCGTGCGCTGTAAATTATGTACATAAGTTCCGGATATATTCGGGTAAACGTGAATGGCCGGTCGCACAAGTCGGAGCCGACAAACCGAGCAGCGAGCGGGAGAACCCATAAACCAACGGCAAACGTCATCCTCTGAATCGGAACATCAAGTGCCCGTCCGTCACACACACCGAGAAGCTCCGGGAGGCTCGACGGCTCCGCTGGGGATTTTCAAGCCGTCAACAGCGACCGCGGCGAGCGACAAAACATACATATACAAAAAAAAAGAGATAAAGGGAACCACATTTTTTTCCTAATAATTTTTTATAAAGGTTTTTTTTTTTTCAATTGGTGTAAAGATAATTTCGTAAGCGCGCAGCCCAGCGTAAACCTCCACGGATGTAAAAGGCAGAAGAGACATTTAATTATCCAGTTACGTGAGTTAGCTAGCTCTCCTCGTCTCTGCTCGCATAACGTTACAGCCCCGGACCACCTGCGATGCCTCATTGGGGTGAGTGCTTTTCTCTGCTATTTTAATTAAAATGGTAATAACATTACGTGATTCCTGGACTGCTCGTCAGTGGGGCATTTTTATTGTTCTGTTAAGCCTAATAGGCGCTAATAAGTTGCTCATTGAACATTTCTTAGGCATTTAATAGGCATTCGTTCCCAAATAAACGATGCTGCTCATAGTGTTTAGCGCATCATTTGAATTGGTTCGTCTCCGGTGATGTTCCCCTTCGGGTGGAGATTACACTTGACGTCTTCCACCGTTTGCATGGCGTTCTAAAAGTCAGTTGAGCTACCAGCTAGCATCACTGTGCCATATGTACCGTGGCCTATAAATAACACTCATCACTTGTATTTTGCTCCACAGCCAGTGAGTGTGAAATGTTCACATCTACAGTTGTGTCTGGTAAACTAACGTCATGCATCGTCTTCTCATGTGCTGCACGGATATTGTGTATTGGTTTTGAAGCGCGTGACAGCTCTTGTGGGAGTGATAGCTGTGTGCTGAACACATTAGGGAGGATTTCCTCTCCTAGAAAGACTGACAGCTGCTAAACGACTGGCTTCGCCCATATCTGAATAATCCATCAACTGTAAAAGTTCAGAGACCATTTGCAGGAAGAGTGTTATGTTTTGATACGAGCTCCAGGAGTACTAAACTAGTTTATTAACGTGTAATCCTGACTCATTATTGCCTGATTAAGGAGCCTCTCTCTCACCTGGATTAGAGGAATCCTCTGCTCTGGTTCGACCCACTGAGGGGAATGAAAGACAACAAAAAGAGTGGGGTTGGATAACATATTGTCTCTCTCAGCGAACACTACTGTGTGTGTCCTACCTACACTCCGCTCCCCCATGCTTGACCTGGATTGGACAAAAGTCCTTGTTGTATTTTCGGCCTTGAGTTTCTCTGGGGAGACCACAGTCATGGTGCGTATGATTCTGGCGGTCAACATTTGCTACTTTTCCTCAGATATCAAACTGCCACCTAGTCTTAAGATGCACGGGGAAGCAATACTTGGATTTGGACCTAATAGGACTTGTGCAAACACTGAGTAGGAGGAGAAGTCAAAGCAGGTTTAACGAACATCAACATTATCTCGCTGAATGACGCACACCGTACACTGCTTTTAAATTACAGTGCTTGATAATGAGTCTTACTCTTTTAAAATAACTTGTACTACTCTGACTCCCCCATATATTACATAATACTTTTCTTAAAATTGCAGTTGACCTATTGAATCACTCAGTTTAAGAATGAACTTCCTGCTTTTCAATGCAACAGCAGTAAGACAGAGTCAGCTCTTTCAAGATTTACCTGCTACTTACAGTGATGCGCCCTGACGTTACAACGGCAGTCATGCCTTGTAGTCATGGCCTTCCTGGAAAACGGAAGACAGTCTTTGATTTACCCTGCCACTGGGGGTCAAAACCTGAGCTGCAAAGTGTAGATGCAGACCTGTTATCTTTTTCTGTCCCTTGTGTCCAACATAATGCAGCTTCCATCTCCCCATAAAATCTCTGTGGTACTAACGTAGAAATGAGTAAAGACTTGTTCAATTTTGAATTTTTGAATCTTGGAAAATTTGTTGTTGCAGGCAGGGGTTGAAATTTGAATTTGATATCGATATAATCTGCAGGATGGAATAGCAGTGACGGACTGAAGCTTTCTGAGGGGTTGGAGAAAAATAGATATAAAGGGTACCAGCTGAAAGTGGTGGGCCACAATATCAGGATAATGTATTTGTAAACAAAAAGCTTACGCTTAAAAATGTTTTACGTGATTTTGATGATAAAACTACACCTCTGGGATAAAAACAGAAGGGAATTAATATCTAGTTATGCGTTTATGCATCACATTTTCTGCACTAGGGGCACCCAATAGTGATGAGTGACTATCTACTACTCTTAAAAAAAAACAACAACTTTTCTTTGCGTATTCCTGACTCCTTACCTGCCTTTAACAATGCTCACTCAGTCAATCAACAAGTCCATGACATCAAGCAAATAAAACAAATTGAATAAAGTGCAGTCAATAAACTTCAAGCAATAGGAATGTAATTCATGATGAACTCAACTCACAATTCGATATGATTCATGATTTTTTTTTTTTGTGCAAAATGAGATTTAAGACATTATGAATGAAAAAGTGTGCGATTATTTCTCCGACTAAAGGGAAAAAAAATACTGTAATTTTCTTGCTTCGTACGGTTAAGGAATCACTTTTTACTGGTGAGGCAGGGAGGTAGCTCCATAGCTCTGCCTGCCCCGCCCTTTTAGTCAGGATGACTGTCCCTTTTGGTGGGCACATTGAAGTGACCGGAGGCTACGAGTTACCATGCAAGTCACAGTGTACAGCATCAGGGCAAGCCGCTGTTTAAAATGCGTATTGTGACTCATTTAACATTTAACAGGCTTGATGCGTGACATTTTTTTTTTCTAATTTAATTTCATCTGACTTTTCAACTGCATTGTGACATTCCTATCAAGCAGATAAGGCTCTCCTCTTTTTAATCTATGTTTTAAGACGACGTTTATAAGGGGATTTTAAATTTGCTGAGGTGTCTTATTCCAAAGTTTCAGGGCTTCATCTATAAATGCTTTATCACTATAGATGCCCCAGGAACATCTAAATTATCTCTCTGTGAAGATCCCATGAGTCATTTTAACTCCTATCCAACTTAGATTTCAGATAAATAACCCTTGGACACACCATGAAATGCCTTAAAAGTCAGATCTGTAAGATCTTAAAACCAGTTCTAAATCAATAGTGGGAGCCAATCCATGGAAGCTAAAACAGGTGTAATGTGGTCACATGTGTTGGATCTTGCTAAAAGCCTTGAGACTGAGTTCTGACCAACCACAACACAGTTAATAGATTTTTGCTTGATGCAAATGAAGAGGCTGTTGCAGTAGACAAGGTGAGAGGAAACTGGAATGCACAGGCATGAAATAGATTTTTGGAAAGATAGCAACAACAAGACTGAACAAGTTTTGTTATGTGCTGCTCAAAGTTTAAATTCCTATTAAATAAGAAGGCAAGATTCTTTGTGTCAGGCTTGATGGGTTCCAGGAGGGACCTACCAGGTAACAGAATCTGTTCGGTTGTCCACCTGAAACCAGTTACAATGATCTCTATATAACTTAAGTTAAGCTGCAGAAAATGTTGTCCACTTCACATTGTAAGCACACCAGGTCAGTGGCTCTGACAGGGAGGTAGAACTGTGTGTCATCAACATAACAATGAAAGGAAAGACTACACTTATGCATAGTCTTTCCTAGTGGAAGCATACACAGCAACAATAAAATTAATCTCAAAACTGAGTCTTAAGGGACACCATAACTGACAGGAGTAAAGGATGTCACGTGTTTTTTCATGAAGTCACCAAACCTTAACATGTATGAAGGAAATTATTTCAAAGCACAGACAGTGCTATCGTCCTACCCAGTACCTCAGCCTGTCTCACTTTCTGATAATAGAGTTGAACTCTCATAACCTTACAGTGCACCTGACCTAACTGATGGGTAGGAAGCACACCTGTCACAGTATCAGATTTTCAGTGTTGTGTTATCATGGCCCAAAAAAATCACAATAGCAATATTACTATGATATTTGAAAAAGAAAAAAAAAAATAACTTTAACCTTGTTTATTGTGTTTTTATGAATCACACTTGAAATTTGACTGTTAAAAGGTAGAGAGGCATGGTGACCATAACTGTACCATAGTATACAAAAGAATAATTTAACTGAAGGAGTAGTGAAAATGCAACCAGATGATCATTAATATTGGTATATATTGGATATTGGAAATTTGCAATTGTTAAGGCTAGCCCGTTTATTTAAAGTAAAGAAACGTTCTTGTGCATAGACTAAGTACTTAAGTGCAGGAAGAACAGCATTTTGACAGTTTAACAGCATAACACTCATTCACCCTGCTCTGCCTTAGCCCTCCTCTGTCAAGGCTCGCTGTGACATTGGACATACCATCGGAAACTATTCTTATGATAATGTAATTTCCAACCTTTAAAAGCATCTCTCATCTCCTCACCCCTCCTCACCCCTCCCCTCCTCCTCTCCCCTCCCCACTCCTCTCTCCCCCTCGCCTCTCACAACTGTAGCTGCTTTTGTTCTGGCAAAAATTTAGCTATAGTCACTGCTTTCATTCAAACAAACATTGGCACATATTTTATCAGGCAAAATCCCCCCAGCCCCCTTTTTTGTCTGTGCCAACCCCCTCTCTTTATCTCTCTCTTGTTCTCTTTCACACACATTTTTCCCACCCCTTCTACTAAGCGGCCCCCCCGCTTCATCTCTCCTTCCCTTGGTCTCTGTTTGAAAACTCCTCTATCTGCCTGCTCCCCCCAACTACAATCCTTTCCTGTTCCCTTTGCCACTTTTTATTCACTCTTTTCATATGCAGGTCCCCCTCAGTTGCAAAAATGATGTGGTCTGTGCACACTCACATACACACACACCCAATCTCCTGCCTCTTCCTTTTTCCGCTGGTCTAATTCTTTAGCAGCAGTTTGGTTCTAGGGGATTAATTTGTGTATTTCCACAATGTGAGGGATGAAAGAATGTGAAGTGGGCACATACGGTTGGATTTGCTATTTTTAAAGTTATAGATTGTATAGGAGATGTGAGTCTTCTGTGAGTTCATGTTTGTTTGTCTTTTGGTGCAATAGAGAGGTAATGTCAGTGTTTTGCCTTTGCCGCAAAACTTAAACATGCATAAGAATAAGTTCTACCAAAAAACAAACATGGCCTTGAGCGGGTTTTGAGAATAGAACAGACATCACATCTTTGACAGTCATGAAGCAATGGTGTCACGATGATTTCCACTGAACATTTCAGAAATTAGTTGGCAGCTGCAGGTGTGCCCTACGCAAGAGCCTCACAGAGGCCTGTAGGGCATCAGTGCAGCATGTCAGATGTTCGGTTCTCATAAACTGGAGTGGAGAATGAAAAATGATTCTGACGTGTGCACTTGATGTGTGCCCCTTTGTGACGTTGTTTTGCTGCCATTGAGAGCTATCGCTGCTTCAGCTCTGACTTTGAATTTGTTATATTCAACTTTTGGTTTGCCACTTTTGCCCACATGGGCAGTTGCTTGATTATTTGCCTGGTGTCAGGAAATTCCTTTCGGTATTCTTTCATTGAAAGGCTACATTGGGTTTAGGCGCAAGAGAGGGTTTGCTTTTTATGTGTTTTTGTCTGTATATAAAAGATAGAATGAGTCGGAGAGAGATGAAGGGAGACAAAAAGAGTGAAACACAAAGTTTGTTCTAGTCTGCTGGTGTGTGTCTTACAACTGTATCTGTGTGTTTGGAAGGGAAGACTGCATGGGTGTGAGAGACAGTGATGGTGTTGAACGTGTTTGACGTACTGTGATAACTCGTCCGGTATGTGGCTTTCATGGGAACTCCTTGCCCTGGGGACATAGACGAGCTCCTGTTTAAAGGGCAACTTCCCTCTCTTTATCGGCTGGTGTTTTTCTGCTTTTATGTCCCCTACATCCTGTCGGCCTTTACCTTATTTAGTCTCGCTGTACACTACAATATGTAATACCTTGTGACCTAACTCATCTTATTGTCCAGGTATGTCACTGTGCATAAAGTTTTAGCAAAGTCATTTGTTTTGTTATTTTTATTTATTTTAGTGGTGACACAAGGTGTTTAAATAGGAAATAACTTACATTTGATCAATTAAAAAGTCTTAAATTACTATAAGATCATAAGGTAGCTTTTTATTAGTATCAGACTTAATAGCAGGTGTTCTTTGTGGCAATATTGGCTTTACAGAATTTTACTAAAACTGTGTATAATCATCCTCATTAGCTATATTCACTAAAGCGAAAACATAACCTCTAATTCAGTTGACAGACATAAAATCTCTTTTGAATTATATAACAAAGCTCCCCATACAGTATATTATTTTTGTTGAATTCTGAAATTATGTGTTCTGCAGGTAGCTACTGCCTTAATGCTAACAGTTGTCTCTTCATGTGTGTTAATGTGTGCATCTCTGTCTTGGGAATGTTGCTGAACTGGAATTCTTTCGCTTTACCCAGAAGCCTCTTAGCAGTTGGTCTTATATCAGGCTATTGTGTTCTTGATTTGACTGACAGCCTCCTCCGCTTGAGTCTGGAGAGACAACAGACTTGATGTGAGTGTTAGTGACCACATTATATTAGAGAAAAGAGCTGCTGTGAGCCACTAGATGAACCCCTCCGGTGGTTTTGGTGGGCTTTGCTCATTAAAAGTGAAGAAAGGGTTTAAACTTACTGCTGTAACTTTAACTGGGCCCGTCTGTCTGTGCAGAACACATTTCAGGGGCCTACATAGACTGTACATATGTGGTCCTTCATACCAAAGAGTGTGTAAATTTAGACAGTGGTATTGGTGTAAAGTATGTTTTGAGGTGTAACCTCATATGCAAAGTGAGTTTATGCCCTGTCTTACTTTTTACTTTCATTTCATTCACCGTTATCTTCCCAGGACATTTCTTCAGAACAGCACCTTTGCTGTAGATATCCATTAGCACACTCTCTTTCGTTAGTTCAGGGGCTTGATCACAAATGGTGACTTTGTTCTTTATTGCAATTGTTAACCCAACCTCTCTTAGATATCGGGTCCAGCGTACCTGCAGGCTGGCTGGTGTCTTTATAAAACAGCCCTGAGGGAGCCACCAAGAGATCAGTGGATTTCTGAATGCAGTGGAGATATAAAATTCAGAGGGACAGATAGAGAGTTACACGGGAGATGTGAAGATAAAGATGCCAACACTATTAGAAATAGGCCGAAAGACAAACAAAAGCAAACCTCAATGAGTTGCAGAATTACGGGGATAATATGTTCAGTTTTACCTTCGGCTGGCAATGGTTATTGCGCAACATTAAAACTGTATGACCCTGCCTAAATGGTTGACTGGGAATCCCTTGAGCAATATTGTCGGCTGATGCCTGTGCTGATGGTAATAATAATCATAGTTGTGTATATTTATTTATGAGCCCTTTGTTTCATGTTGTAGGGTAGCCACTCCATCATAGTTCGACAGTCCCTCTGCGTCTGAATTATTTACACTGACCGGCCCATAGTACATCTTTCATATTTAATGGGTGATGTTGGGTACTCCTAACTACAGCTTTCTTTTGACTCATGGAGCTGTTGAATGCAAGTTTCACAAGGCACTGATAAGCATAAGTCATATGTAATTCTCACCCAGCTGGTTTTTATTTGATGGGCTGCTATAAAAGTTTAGGATTAGCCCATAACAAAGATGAAGCTTTTATTTGGCAGATCAAGCAGATTAAATTGTTGCTCTCCTTTTTGGCTTTTGAGATATTCCCTCCATATATGGATACAAATTGGGCTGCTGGAGTTCACTAATGAGTTTGAATTGACATCTTCCAATGAATTACCTCAGATCACTTTGGCAAATAGTAGTGGAAAATAACCATTCAAGGACATCTCTGCTCTGAGACTTTACCCTGTATATGATCAGCGTACACACTGTACCAATGAAGGAGCTCTTCAAAAACTGTACACTTAAGGTACTATTCTGTGTTTGTTGAAGTTTTGTTTCGCTATTTCTAGGCTATCAACACTGCACCTTCTGAAGGAAAAGACAGTGTCCATTTGCAAGAATTGCCAGTGGCTGGTCTTATAAGAAAAAGCTTACCAGCTCTTGGGTGAAATGTTTTAACTTTACATATCCTATCCAGTTTAGAGAACTGGGCTGCTCTGATTTACCTTACACAGGAGTTGTGTTCTTGTGAAGTGCTACTGTAGATGCTTGTCCATTTGGCCATTTTATCCTTCTAAAGCATTGGACATGCATTTTTAAATATGGCAGCAATGTGAACACAATTATATTCCCTGACTCTGTGAATATTAATTCTCTGTTACGTTTTTGTCTTGCAGGGTTTACTTGAAGATAGTGAAGCAGCAAATGGAAAAGAAGAACTCTGAAGCTTTCGCTACAAGCCTGAAAAAGAAAAAAAAAACGTTAAGACAAAAATATTTTTGTGTTTGTACAAGCTTGGACAATTGGGATTTTACTGCTCCCAAGTAACGTAACTGAGTGTGTTTTAAAAAAAGATATAGGATATGGTGAGGACGAAGTGACAACTTAAGCTATTCTCTAACAGCTGTTGTCCAACTTCCTGTGCCACTTTAAAAAAAATCTTCTTAAAGGAGACAGAAAGACAGGGTGGGAGAAGGTTTTATCAAAGACGGCTGTGAGTCACCTGCTACAGTTGAAGAAAGGCCTGCCAGACTAGAAAGTGTGAGTGGGTGACCACAGAAAGAGAGAGAGACGGGGACTGACAGAGAAGCAAAAGTTTGTTGGAGGAGGAGGAGTTCTAGGAGTGGGAAAGGCCATTCCCCATGGCTACTGACCCAGGAGAGCCCACAGGCACCGAGGATTCTGCTGAGAAACCTGATGGACAGAGGGAGGAGGACACGGAGCGGAAGGGTAGGTCTAGCCCACAGAAGGAGAAGACACACAGCACCCCTTCAGACTTCCCCTCCTCCCAGACTCAGGAGAGGAAACCAATAGCAGGAGAGGATGGAGGAATCCGAGGAAGAGGAGGAGGAGGGGAATCCTGCCTGGTGGGGAACAAAAAATCAGTCCGACTAATTTCATTCTCCACGCCCTCTTTACTAGTTGACACTGATCAGAAACAACTTAGGAGGGAGAAGCGCTTCTTCAGGAAGAGTGTGGAGATCTGTGAGGAGGACGATGAGGTGGAGGTGCCCCCAGAGGCACCTCACAGTGCCCCTCACCTGGAGCTGCGCTCCTCAGACTCAGTCTTTACCAGCACTACCCAGCAACAAGGGGTTGTTTCATCATGTGCTGCCCTCAGCCATGACCCATCCTGTCCTGGCTCCAGCCAGGAGCCTGGCAAGGATGCTTCCCCCTCCGCACCTACCCAGAAGGGGAAGGAGCGGGACCATGAACAGGAGGAAGAGGCAGAGATGAAGGCAGTAGCCACATCTCCTGGAGGCAGGTTCCTCAAGTTTGATATTGAACTAGGCAGAGGGGCCTTCAAAACTGTGTATAAAGGCCTGGACACAGAGACTTGGGTGGAGGTGGCTTGGTGTGAACTTCAGGTAAGACAAACTGTTCTCTTTTTCTCTTTGATGCCAAATAATCAACCATAATTGCAATTTTCTATATTCTGCTATAGCAGGCAAAATTATCTGCAAAATAAACCAAAATAAAAAATGCATCTGAATAATCCAGAATGTCTTACACGGCCCACAGAGGCAAATGGAAATACTTTATATCCGTAAATAATAATTCCAATTAGTGTGCTTTGGAGAGCTCTAAACCAAATGTTGTTCTTTTGAAGTGAATCCTATTAGATGTGTCCCAGGAGCTATTTCTTCTGAAATCTGAAAATATCAGAATGTTGTCTACTTACTATTCATACTGTGAGACTGCAGTTCAGTGGAGAATGGGGTGAAAAGGACGAGCATCACTTGTAGTTGAATGACAGCACAAGTGAAAGTAAAGGCTTTGCCTTTTCTATGACTCTTATGAATAATAGAACCATGGGATGTCAGTGCTTCTTCTTGTTGTGATAGGGTATCCTCTTAGAAACAGCATTTTCTACAATAGCCTGAATTATATTATCTCATTAAAGAAACTTTGGATTTTAGGGATCACTATTAATTTTAGGATTGCAATAATGGCATTATTTTAGAATAAACATTTTAAATCAGGCAAAGCATCTTGGCAGATTTACAGTGCCCGCTCACTCTGACCTCGTTATTTAAAAGAATAAAGTTTCTTAACATGTACTGGGTGGCACAGTGGTGCAGTGTTTAGCACTGTCACCTTGCAGTAAGAAGGTAGCGACTGGACAGGCCTTAGTGTGTATGGTTGTTTGTCTTTTATTTCAGCCCTGTGATGAACTGGTGAACTGTCCAAGTTTTACCCCCCCCCACCCCACCCAGCATCACCAGGGATTGACTCCAGTTCCCTCTGCGACCCTGCAAAGTGAAGCTGATAGAGAGTGTGCATGAATAGTAGATAGTCAAGCACTCAGTATACATCACATTTTAAAATCAGAAGGTCATGGTCTTATTTTAAAGTTGATGTCTACATTTTATTGATAAGTAATGATTGCTCAATATCTATTTTCAGTTACAAATGATTGAGTAAATGTATTTGTCTTCCTTCCTTCCATTGTACAACACTGGGTTTCTAAAAAACAACAACTTTTTATTTATCTATTTGCTAAACACACAGAAAATAGTGTATATAGAGGTACTTCAGTTTACAATACAATATTTTTTAAAAGGGCATTACAGTTATTTATATCGCAAAATACAACCAGGAAGTCTGCTTGAGTGTAAGCAATTTCACATCAAAAGCTCACGTTGTCCATCAACTTTCTCTGTGTTTGAGCATCATTCATCAATGATGCATCTTTTATTGTTGCAATACGTATCTTATATTATCATATCATTGTAAGGTAGGTAGTCTGGAGACTACATTTGGAGTAATGATGTAACGCTAATGTAAAAATTCAGAATTATCAGTGAAGCAAAGTAACAGAGTACAGTTTTCTCAAGAACTGTAAATCCAATTTTGCTTCAATATCACCATTCTCTGCTACTTCATACTTCCACTCCACAACATTTTGGATGTAAATATTGTACTTTGTACTCCATTATATTTATTTGATAACTTTAGTTACTACTCTTGTAAATACATTCAAATTGAATTGCTGAATATTGGATCTAATAATCTTCTAGACCATTACTCCCTAAATTAGACAATTTTTTATCATGCTGAGGCTACAATACATGTCAAAGCTGACCCTTGCTTATTGTGCAATGTAACGAGGTATGAAATGGAAATAGCCATGGCATGTGACAGTGAAATACTGAATATAATTTTCTGAGCACAGAGCTGGAATAGTGGGAACAGTGTAACAATGTAAATTTAATAGCATCAACCAGGAGTGTGACAAGCTCATTGTCATGCATTAACATTGCAGTGGGAAGAAAACAATGAAATGTGATAAATGTATAACATCAGAGCTCTGCCACAGTCTGCATAAACTGGAGACAGTCAGATGTATCATGCTGAGGAGTAATGGACAACATTGTTAGATAGAGTGTATTCAGCATGTGGTGGGAGACAGACTTGTGGAGGAGAGAAGAAATGCATCCTTCTGACTCTTGGCCCCACAATAGAGGGCAGTGTTATGGTAAGCCATCCGATTTGACTGTTGGCTTTGTGTGAGAAAAGTCAGTCATGTGTTTTGTTTGGAGTTAATTCCAAAACAAGAGCATTGGCTAATCCTTGAGATCAGGCCCTGTCTGCTGGACTAACAAGCAGCCTTTTCTGGTTTTATTCTAACACCTAGTGAATCAGCTTCACATCAGCTGGTGGGCTTGGCTGCTCAACATATAATACTACCGCAGCTCCTGTCCAGTCATAGATAATTACTTTGTGTTCGCTCTTCAACTTCTTGCTCACCTTGCACAGTTAGAATGTCTTGCCTTACATAATGTTGTCTTATATGTATTTTGCTAGCGGGCAGCATTCTTTCATGACACTACGAACTAGAGTATGACAGAATCCAAGGCTGGTAAAGCATTTATTTGAAATTTGACAGTAGACTTTGGTTGATATGAGCACCCATATTAAATTCAATTTTTTCTCCATAAATGCATTGGGTCAGATTCATGCAGAAGTTTTTACTCGTTAATTGTTAAGAAGGCAATTACTGGCTACGTGTGTGCATGTGCGAAAAACAGGAGATGATATGAGTCTGAAAGAGAGAGAGAGACAGAGGGGGAGACGTGGAACCAAACAGAGGATTACCACGGCATCCTTCCCAGAGAGCTAAAGCTAACTTACCACATGTTGGGAGACACGCGCACAGAGCCGCATGCACATACGCAAACGCACAGATGGCCCAGTCACAGGTCTATAGACTGATCCAGTAACATTCTAGTCACTTAGGTCAATTGATCAAACTACTTACCAAAGCTTACACATGTTTCAGTGTAACATGGTGTAAGATTAGATGATGATAATCAAAATAATGATTAGATAAGATAAGCTTACTACATTAATAATTAATTCAAGCAAAAATGTGTTGCTAGCAGTTTAGATGAATCTCAATTTATGATGATAATATATAAGTTAATTTTCGTAAAAGCCAGACACCTTAAGTTCACCCAATTCTTCACACGCTTGTAGTTTTGAATTTAACAGCCATTTCCAGTTATAAGTGTAGGTTCCTGTAATCAAACAGGAGACAAGAGTCTTTCGACACATGGGCAGGAAGTCTTCTGACGAATGAACCAAATGCAATAGAAAATAAACAGTCAGTCCAGTATTTGATACCATCTCTGCTGTCATTAAAGACCCCAGCCTGGGCACACCTAGCTTCTATCCTGCTGTGTGCACAAAGAGAGGGAAGCCTGGGGATTAGCTGTCCAAATTCAGCTTCAGTGTAATTAAAAGTTCCTAGTGTGGACACAATCTCTCTTCTTTCAGCTGCCTTCCTTTTGGAATTTTACACCTAAAAATGCAGAATTATATATCTCCTGTGCCTTTCCATTTTTGTAATTAATTGCTTTGAGTAGATGTGTGCATGATGTTTTACATCTCTGTGTTCAAGCTGTTGTCTGTCTGTGTCAACATACAGTATGTCACTGTACGTGTCTGCCTGTCACCTCCCCTCTCTCTACCTCTCTCACATTCCCTCCCTCTGTCCATCTCTCCCTCCATCACTTTTTGTCTGTGTGAGTGAGCATGCAGAGTGATCCAGGGGAGTTAATTACAGTGGGTGCCTGTAAGGCTGGAACAAAAACCCTGCACAGACAGCATAACTCGTGCAGCAGAAACCAGACTGGTTCAACCCAGTCCTCCCTGACTGGTCCAGCTCAAATCAGCTCAGTGCAGCCAAGCCACACTCAAAGGACGACAAACACTACAGCAGCTTTTCAGTCTGCAAGACTGAAGCCTCTCATAATAAAAATTAGGACCTTAAATATCTGATATTTAAGGTCTACTAGGTTGTCTACTATAAATACTTAACTATGTTTGTAAGTAAAAAAAAACCCTGCAGAATATAATCTTTTCATCTCAACAGTCAGTGCAAGCTGAGGAAAGGTGTAACAAGTAGAAACAACAAATGGGAGGAGCTGGAGATTATTTATACTTATTTCATGACTATGAAGAAAAACTGTTGGGTTATCCCAGGTAAAGCTAATAAAGGTGATTGATGCATGAGTAAAATTAGGGGAGGCAAAATCAGATGTGCTGCAGCTAAAATGACTAGATGGGGATGGAATCGATCTAATTTAACTGTCCTTAGGCATGGTCAAATAGGGCACTGACAATTGGCTAGATTCGTACCTACATGGCAGTGGAGATTCAATTGATATTGAATGTTTTAGACATAACCACATGACACTGGTTTGAACTGTCTAGGCTAATCAGAAATAATAAACCCAAAGCACTTGGGATAAAGTTACTATTATGTGATCATTATCTAAACCATAATACAAAAAAGTAAATGAAAAGAATGCAAAGTCCTCTGAGACAGACTATAGAGTTCATTTTTGAGGTAGAATTGATGTCAACTGATCAACCTTTTAACACCTTTGTATATGATTAGTAGGACATAGGTCCTAAAACATATATGTTTATTTATGTGTAGTTTCTTGAATCTATCATCAAATATATTTCGTTTCTATTATGCCAGTGTATGTCAGTACATTATGTCACTAAAGTTGCCTCTACAACTGTATAACATAGGTACCATATCTATAAAACAGAGATACTTGCTAACAAGTAGTGCATTAGCTAAAGGCATTTATGAAGGTTAGTGAACTTGGCCTACTGGCCTGGGATTCTAATCCGGGGTAAGGGCCAGTCCGTTTCCAGCAATCCATTTTGTTAGTCTGACCTGTTGTAGCTTACAGTAATCTAATTTTAGCCACCCGCCACCTCAGATTTTCTGAAGCTGACATGCTTACTTCTATACCGCAAGGCCATACACACTAAACACTGCCTCATAAATGTACAAATATCCACCTACAGATATCTTAATAATCCTCTATTTGTTGTTAGTGTCCTAAAGATGTCCTATTTTCCCACTGTAGCTGTGACACACTCCTCTTTCAGGTCAAAGTGTAACCATGGAATCCAGCTCACCTTATGTAGTCTGTATGACATCTGATACTCTCAGGGCGTTTGCCAAAATAGTTGTTTTAGGACTCACGTGCTTTGGCATTCATGACCCAAGCCTTTTACCATCGACTAGACGGTAATAAGTACGCCATATCCTGTCAACTTCCTGTTTTATGAGGCTACTTAACCTGTAGCTTGACCCTCTACTGCACCAGATGATACACAACCAGGTCTTAGGTTTTACTTCGTTTACCAAGTTGTTTTACTTAGCTCCCGGTCACTGAGACACCATTTGACAGACAACAACATTACAGACCATATTGACTGTGCAGCCTGGACATCATGTCAGAAACTAATGAAGGGGTGTCCACATTGAACAAAAGTCAAAAGTGTTAAGGTATTCATCAGGATGACTGCCCCTGGAAGTCCAGGGAGATAACTGCACTCAACAACAGCTTTCTGGCCTTTATTAATACAAACACAGATGCATGTATTTATATATATATATTAATCATTATGCTTATTATTTTCAAATCACTAAATATTTAAA
>KV751364.1:1052708-1072064 GCA_001698575.1 Mola mola
TTTATATTTACCAATACTATTTTCTATTGATTTTATATTTAGAGAATTTAAACACGTGTATTTATGGTTTGAATAAAGCAGATGTAATTGTAGTAAGAATGCAGGCAAATACACACCAATTCGCAGCTAATAGAAGGCATGGAAATAACTTTTTAAACTGTTTTTGTACGGCAGAACAGAAAACCTACACTGCATATCATGCATGAGTCCTAGGTTTTATAAATAACCTATGCACCAGTTTTTAACAGAGGGATTAGTCAATGGCTGTCTCAGTTCCTGTGGGATGCTGTCTGTGTCAGTGAATTAGATAACTGCTGTGTCCATTCTGTCCGCCATACTGAACAAGTGTAGCAGATGCAGTGAAAATGTGGGTTGTTTTTTTTTTTTTTTTAAATCTAGAGCTTGGGTGTTGTCTCAGCACTGCTGCTGTTCTGTATTGGTAGTACCATCTAGTGGCAGTAGGTGTTAGTGCACAGTAAAGACATGTGGCAGTTGGCAATTAATGGAACACTATTTGCAGCTTTTACACCCAGTACATAGGACAAGCTTTTCTTAACCTTTATGAAAGGAATGTAAGTGTTCACTTCAAGCCATATAACTTAGTGGGTTTGTGCATCTCACATCAGGACCGCAAGCTGACCAAGGCAGAGCAGCAACGCTTCAAGGAGGAGGCCGAGATGCTGAAGGGGCTTCAGCATCCCAACATTGTCCGCTTCTACGATTCTTGGGAGTCTGTGCTCCGTGGCAAGAAGTGCATTGTGCTGGTCACTGAACTCATGACTTCAGGAACACTCAAAACGTTAGCAGAACCTCCTTACGCCCACAACATATTATTGTTTTCTCAATTATGTGTTTTGTGCAATCTTTAATGTTTTTTGTCATTTTTCCACTGACATATATACTATGTGTGACATGATCATGTAAACTCTATTACTGATTAACTACAGAATATTTTATTTTGACATCAAAATCCTCGTTCTGTTCTCTCTGCACAGCTATCTGAAGCGCTTTAAGGTAATGAAACCCAAGGTCCTGAGGAGCTGGTGCAGGCAAATCCTGAAGGGACTCCACTTCCTTCACACCAGGACTCCCCCAATAGTCCACAGAGACCTCAAGTGTGACAACATCTTCATTACAGGCCCCACAGGCTCAGTCAAGATAGGTGACCTGGGACTGGCCACTCTTATGAGAACCTCCTTTGCCAAGAGTGTTATAGGTAGGCTACATAAGTAGATTAACTATTTACAAGAACAATGCCAGGCATGTAGTAGCTTTATCAGCAAACTGAGTCAGGCCTTATAGATTTACTTTTCATTGCATTGAACACTGTATTTTTAGAGAGGACCTCAGCTGCTTATGGATAAACACTTTTATTTACTTTAAAATCCATGTTGCAGCACTTGATGACTCCAACTTAATCAATGAACTATTAAGACCATTTAGCGCAATAAAAATTTAATCCAGGAAGCAAAAAAAAAAAATCACTGTGAACATTTTTTAGTTTCATTTGTATTTCAGTTCTTCCCTTCAGCCGGTCTTGTTACTGACTGTGAATCACCATCTGATCTCAACAGGAACCCCAGAGTTCATGGCTCCAGAAATGTATGAAGAGCACTATGATGAGTCTGTGGATGTCTATGCCTTTGGGATGTGCATGTTAGAGATGGCAACTTCAGAATACCCCTATTCTGAGTGCCAAAATGCAGCTCAAATCTATCGCAAAGTCACAAGTGTGAGTCTCTTTAACTGCATTGCTCAGCACATTTGTTGTAACTAATGGTGTACACCTAATACTTGAGTAGCTTATTTAAATTAATATTCAATCAAACTTTGTGCCTCAATGGTGGAAATGGCTTTAATTAATATATAAAATAACCCAAATACCAATTCCATTATTAATAGTTATTTTATTCTTTTCTGCAGGGTATAAAGCCAGCCAGCTTTGATAAGGTGAATGACCCAGAAATCAAAGAGATAATTGAAGGCTGCATTCGTCAGAATAAAAGTCAGAGGTAGACTGGGTTTCCCTTTCAGAACATACCACTATCTCATGCAGAAATCCTGATTAGGGAATCCTTAAAAAATGGTGCTTGTTTCACCATCCTTGTTTGTTTTAACAGACTCTCCATCCGTGACCTCCTGAACCACGCATTCTTTGGGGAGGACACAGGAGTCCGAGTAGAGTTGGCAGAGGAGGACACAGGCACTGAGGACTGTCTGGCTCTCCGTATTTGGGTTGAGGAGCCCAAGAAGCTAAAAGGGAAGCACAAAGACAATGAGGCCATTGAGTTCAGTTATGACCTGGAGAATGACAGCGCTGAGGAAGTGGCTCTAGAAATGGTGAGACAAAAGGACATTTCTGAGTAAAAAATAGAGTTCATGAGAGTCCAGTGTGGGATGAGGGTTAACTGGAAAATGGTTTTGATGCTTCAAAGCTTGAAGTAAAGTCAGTTGAGGGAAATTTTCAGCTCATTTATCAGCCATTTCAAGGTACCTCCTTCTGACCTTGATTTCCTCAGCCTACCAGTAGTCATTAAACTTTCTCTTTCTCTCAGGTAAAGTCTGGATTTTTCCATGAGAGTGATGCCAAAGTGGTAGGAAAATCCATCCGGGACCGGGTGAATCTAATCAAAAAGTCACGGGAGCGTCGGCAACAGCAGGTTCTCCAGCAGCAGCAGGGCTTTGATGAAAGGAGGGACTCCACCCTCACCTGTCCATCGTGCCCATCGTCACTCGGGCCAGGGCCAGCTGGACAGACAGGAGGAGGAGGGGGAGGAGGAGGAGGAGGGCAGGAGTCTGAGGAGCTTCCTGAGGTGGACCAACATGTCAGGCAGCAACACATTTTCAGTGGGACAACCCCTAATGTGCCAGGTAGAGTATGCACCTTCATGATATATTTCATTTTATAAAAAAGGCTGCAATGAATTAGAAAAAGAATTTCAGTGTGTTACATTTTATGATCCTTGTCATTTTTTATTCTTTTTATATCAGAAGGTGAGAGCATTGGCTCTACCAGCTGTGAATCTTATGCAAGTGGACAGAGTCAGGCATACTCTCAGCAAGGAGAATCATACATCCACTCTCAGACTACTCTTCCTGCTACAGCATCTGTACGTCTATTCTTTGCTTTCACTTTTGTTCATGAAAAAAAAACAAGCTGATCATTTATTTTTTTGAAACTGAAGTATTGATAAATCACATTGTTCATTAATTGTCTTGCAATACAGAGTAATAGTACATCGGCTCATCCTCAAATGATCCCCATTGGTGACAGTGGAAGTGTTCCAAATTTGCCCATGGGCCAGAGCATTAGTATGTCCAGCATGTCCATAGGCCAAAGTGGAGGAGGACCCGTTGGCCAGGCATTTCTTCAGCCCAGTACTATGGTTCCACAGGTATCACCAAGTGTCCCTCAACAATATTTTCAGGTGAAAATGGTGATGTTACTAATTTGTATTAAAATGAAAACCATATTTACAGTGAGGCTACAACACTCAACATTATTGCTATTAGAATTTAATTATTGTCCAACTACTCTGTCATTTTATTTATTATTTTGGATCGTTTTTCCTTAAATAACTATTTACTTAACCCCAAATCATCCTTATAATCTGACTGTTACAGGATTTTTCCCAGGATATTATTGTAAATGCCAGATAGTCTCTGTTCAATATACTGTGTATGACTGTGCTCTGCTCGTTTTTTCCTGACAGTGTTTTTCTCTTTTAAAGCACATTTACTTTTTTTTACTGAATTTAGTTGAATTTAGTGCATTTCACAACAAGGCAGCCATCCACCAATGTAGGAAGTTGTGGGTAACCCTGTTGTTCAGATTAAATGTGTTGATAATTGATGTTCCTTGCCAAACTTAATCTTACCCTATTTTTTCTACTACTTTCTTTTTTCCTTTCTTTCAACACCGATCATCATTCCTTCATTATCACTAAATAGTCACAAACATTCCCCTCAGATGCATTTCAAACTGCTACATCCCATGGGTCAATGGCCCCTTCACAGTCATACATACCCCCTGTTTCCCCACAAGCGCCCATTCATGTTCTCACTGCATCTATGTCAGTCAGTGATCCTGCTGGTCTAGCGGGGACCACTGTGCCCCTAACTCAGCAAACCCAGCCCCCTGCCACTCCCATTCAGCTCACTGACATCAACCCCCAGGCAGCACCCCAGCAAACACAGCCTGTTATGATCCCTCAGCAGACTATTGTCCAACAACAACAGATAGGGATGGATCCCCAGACCTCAACCCTTCAGCAACAGCCGCAACAGCAAATGGAGGCCCATGCCCATCTACTTGAACAACAAGTTAGTACCATGCAGGCACCAATGGAGCAGCATCCACAGAGCCTTTCGGCTACAGCTGCTCAGACACATCAGCATGAGCCTCAGCAGCAGGTGTATGTACAGCAACCTGTTCCGCCTGTTCGAGCAACTCCACAGCAGAATGTACTACCTACAGTTTTGGAGCAGCAAGTTGTGTCATTACCACAACCAGGGGAGCAACCTCAGGCTTATAAACCTCAACCAACAGGGGATAGTCATGAGCCGATCATGTTGCAACCACAGCAATTACAGCAAGAGCAAACTCTGTCACAACAGCAACAAGCTTTACTGCTTGAGCAGCATCAGACGTATGTCCAGCAACAGCTTGATCAGCACAAAGCTTTGCTTCAACAGCAGCAAAAACAAGTCCAAATACAACAGCATCAACTGGAGCAGCAGCAAGCACTTATACAGAAGCAACTATTGGATCAACAGCAACAACAGCAACCTCAACAAGTGATTTTACAACCTAAGTTAGAGACACAACAACAGCCTCCAGTACAGCAACAGCAGCAGACACAGCAATATCAACAAATTGGACAACATCAAGCTGGAATACAAAAAGAACCAGAAAACAAACAGCAGCAACAAATTATATCACAACAGCAACCTCACCAGACTCAACAACAAATGGAGCAACATTTTCAGCAGCAAGCCTTACTCCAAAAAATGGAACAACAGCAGCAGCAACACATACTTTTACAACAGCATTTACAGCAGCAGGCTATTTTACAACAGCATCAGCTACAACAGAAAGCTCAGCTAAAGAAACAGCAACAGGAGCAGCAACAAGCGCAACTCAAGCAGCAGATAGAGCAGCAGCAGCAGCAAGCTATGTTGCAAAAACAGTTAAAACAACATCAGCAACAGGTCTTGTTCCAACGGCATGAAGCAGAGCGAATACAGCAACAGGCCATAATGCAGCAGCAGATTCAAGAGCGGCAACAAGCAGCCATCATTCAACTTCAACAAATGGAAAAACAGGAGGCTATTTCTATTCCTCAGAGTAACAGTGAGCAGCAGATTCAGCAGCAGCTGACTGATATACAGCATCCATATATTCCACAACTAACCAGTACTCAGTTTCCCCTTCATACCGCTCTCACACAGCAGCAAGCAGTAGAGCAACAACAGCAGGCAGCATTGATCCAGCAGCAACAGCAAAGCTTTGTTGGCCAGCCACAGCATCACCCCTCCTTAGTGGAACCTCATATTCCTGTTGGAGTTCCAACAAGCACTGATGTGATTCATCACCAAAATCAAATTGTCTCACAGACCCAGGTCCCTAGCCTAGTTCAGACTACGCAGATTCCTGTCCAGACGCCCGCGGCTGTTACAGCTCCAATCCTTACCCAGCAAGGACAAAAGGAGTCTTTGACGCAGGGACAGGTGCCACTCCAGTTTATAGCACAGTCCACAGTCCAAGCAGCTCAGGCTATGATCGAAGCCCAAGTAACTCCCCAAGCATCAATGACCCAAGGGCAACCCCAAGTCATCCAGACCCAGCAAATTCATTTACAGACCAGTTATCCAGGACCTTTCACTCCTATAGAAAGCCAAGTATCTGCTCAGCAATTAATACAGACTCAGCCTCAACACCTGACTGTTAGTCAATCCCTGCCACCACCTGGCCAGTTAACAACTGTGGACATGCAGACGATGGGCCAACAAAGCCAAACTCCTATCCAACCTCCAGCTGCAATTACTTCTACTCAAAGTCAGATCCAACATGAGACTCTTGTTCAACAAAATACTCAACTGTCTGGGCCCATGCAGCCCCAGCTACAGCAACAAATTCTAGGGGCGCCAATTATACAGGTGCATACTCAGACTCCTGGTGCTCTTTTGACTTCTCAATATGTACCTCAGTCTACGCACCAATCTGGAAGTGTTGGACCTACAGCTGGAAGTGTTGCACCTACAACAGATCTCAGTCCTACTATTCACCCTGTAAACTTTGTGGCTGCTCCTAATACTGTGCAACAGCAAGCTGGACAAAGCTTTACTCCGGGACAAACAGCACTCCATCCAGTTGTTCAGGCCCAACAGCAGCCTATAGTAAATTCTGCTGACTCCTCAGTCAATGAGCCGATGCCTCAGTCTATCGGGCAGTACAATCAACAGCTGCAGAAGCTATCAAAAGCACAGCAACCACTGGTTCCATCTTGTCCACAGGCCCAGTTACTGGCACAGCTCATCCCAAATCCAACCAAGCAATCACTTTCTGCAAAGCCGGCTTTGATTACACGTGAGGAAAGTCAGCTGTCAAATGCACCTTCTTCACATGCAATGACCCATCTCACGGCACAAGTAGCCTCGAACAATGTGGCTGGACCTCGGTCTCAGAACATGACTCTGCCCCTCTATGGCAATTTAGTGGCATGTATGCCTCCATCTCCACAACACCAAACCAAGCAAATGCTGCCAGCTCACACACACACACAAACCAGCATTCAGTCCCAAACACACTCCCAAACACAGACACATGTTCAGACACAGGCCCATTCACATACTCAGACACACACTGAGACACCTATTTCTGATCAGCCAGTCCTGCCCCATGCTGTCTTTCCTGCAACACAAATGCCACTCAGCCCCTCTCATACCTCATGTCTCCCAGCATTACTACCATCTCTTCCATCCCTATCACACTATCATCCTGCTGCTGCCCCTGTGTCAGAGCTGCCTACATCTCCTTCAGCAACCCAAGTAATCTTACCAGAGCAGGCTGACTTTATACCCACCTCCCCTCCACCTGTCACTGCTCTACAATCGCTTGATTCTAATGCCTTCAAACTGCCCCAGACCTCGCTGCAAGACTGTGACCCTTCCCTGCTGGGCATTGCTCAGGTACAACAAGAATGATTAGTTTTCTGTATTAATTAAGAAAATTTACTTTGCTGAAATACTGGCAGAATGATTGAGTGAATGATTGATTTGAAAATGCTTTAAGTGTGCTTTTTTGATTCAAACTAACAAGCTTTAACTCTTTGAATATGAGTTAATATGTAGAAAAGCAAAATGTGGTAATAAATGTAATATTGTCCATTGTAACACTATAGCATAACAGATTAGCAACAGCAATGGATGTTGCTAATGTTTTTTTTGTGTACCTGTTTGTCTGTGTACTTCTTTGTGTGTGTTCGTTATTATACAGGATGCTCTATACCTGTCAAGTACAGAACGTCATTCTTCGTCAGGGTATGTCTGATATCCTTTGTGTCTGATGTTAACTGTGTTTATCGGTAATTGTCAGAAGTCATGCGGTATGTCTATTCATCCAGGCAAGAACCTTGGCATTGATACCAGGAGATTTTGAAAGTTTTAATGTAAACATGGCAAAAAAAAAAGTCTGAACATATTTGGACCTCATGTAAAATTATATTCATATTCTAATCCTAAACATATCTTAATTTCTGTAGAATATATCACAGACATGAAAAACATAAGCGTCAGGTAAAGGGCAGTCTTATCTCTTTCACTCTGAACCAGTTTATAAACAAAAATCACACGTCATCATCATCATCGCAGCAAAGTCCACCTAGAAGGGTAGGCGTGATAGTAGCAGCTCTACAGCAGCAGTACAACCATTACATACTGCAGACACATCCTGTGTGGCCTGGCCATAAAGGATCTTGTTCATCTGTTTTTGTGGGAAAGTTTCATTCACAAAAATGTTATTATTGAAATGAAGAAATTCATAGCACAGACAATTAAGTCTTCCTGTAAAAGACCAATACAGTCACCCCGGAGATATTTAATGGGATGATATTTTAACCTACAAAAGGTGATGGACCACTGTTGTGTACAAGAAGATACATGATGATCAACAGAGATTTACATAAAGATACTGAGGAAGCTGTTGGACTGAGACAATATGCATGCCCTCTATTGTAAAATATTGCATGTTGTGCAATATGCAAACAAATGTAAGGAAGCCACAATGGTGATATATTGAACAAAGTTATGAGGAGTATTATTTTTTGCATTAACCTTCCATATTTTTGTTATATTATCATCATTATCATATTTAGCATCATATTTAAAGTCTATATTCATTATCATTTTAAGAAAAATTCAAATTCAATTGGTCAATGCCACAAAATCACTTTTATATTTCAAAATGTATCCGTGAGTAGTTCTTAAATCAGACTTTCTGTATGTCTATCGCCGACATCTACCAACTGTTTAGTGGTCTTCCCATATATCTTTGTAATGCATTTAATCGTATGTTTGTTGTGCTCTAAATATTCAAATGTTCAGCAAGCCATTCAAAATATATGTATTACATATACTGTTTGTATTTAGCTGTTAGAATATCCTCTCATTTTTAATGAGTCGTAGAAAAGACAGTTAAAGTATGTTGCTTGCGCATTGCCTTAGATCCTTTCATTTACAGGACAGTGTGTAAGATCCCTGCTACCTTACTGCTCACAGGTCTGTTCCAGCTAACGGAGAAGAATCTCTTCAGCTCTTGGCCAGCGGGAAGTTAGAGAAATTAAAGAGTCAAAGAAGGGCATCCTGTCAGAGACCTGAGAAAGTTTCACACCAATTTCAGCTAACCATGCGCCAGGTAAAACAAATACGCACCTATACCGGTAAATTTGTTCTGAATAGATTTGGAAAAGGATAAGTATATCAAGATGATTTGTCTTGTCCTTGGTAGGTATCTGGCAGTGGGGACAATATGGTGGAATGTCAGTTGGAGACTCATAGCAACAAGATGGTGACATTTAAATTCGACATTGAAGGGGATGCACCAGAGGACATAGCAGATTACATGGTCGGCTGTATTAGCAAAGTATATGTTGCTTGCTAAAAAAAAAAAATGGCCATTCTATTACTTTAACTACTGTTTGATTGCCTTTTTCAGGTTGAGGAGGACTTTGTCCTTGATCTAGAGAAAGAGAAATTTGTTGAGGAACTTCAAGCCATAGTTAAGAAAGCACAAGAAATTCTTCAAACACATTCACTAGTATGTTTATTTGAATAATTCTATCAATAGCTTCCCTTTTCTGTTATTTTTCTGATTTGATTGAATATTGATGCATTTAAATCCTAATTTTTCTATTAGACTGGCTCAACTGACCAGCTGCATGTGAGCACTCCCACTAGCTCTTCAGGTGGGTAATGAATACATTGTTTCTCAATTACAAAAAAGTACCTGCCAAAGTCAGAAAAATCTGTTAGTTTAGGAATTTGTTATAACATGTAAAAATGTCCTTATGATTGTCAGTGGATTCGGTGACCTATTCTTCCCCAGTGGGACGCTGGCGTTTCTTTATCAACCAGACCATCCGTCATAGAGACTCGCTATCTAACCAGGGAGCAGCCACACCATTACCCACTTCAGAGACAAGGATACCTCAGTCTCCTAAAACAGAAAAAGGTGAGTTTTGCCCAGGTCTGTTTTGATAAAGTAGCTTAAGAAAGTACAGTTAAAGAGGACATTTGTAAGATCCAACCTTTTTTTTTTTTTTCAAATTTAAAATGTTTAAAAGAATTAACTAACCTTATCAACATATTAAGAAAAAGTGACAGTTATGTTACTATGTCCAATATATATATATATGGTATTGTAGCCACTGGAATTAGCACGCTAGTAAATGTAAATTTGTAAGTTCATTAAATTTTATTGTGTATGCAAATAATGACAAAAACTAACATTTAGTAAAAAAAATGTCTCAGCAAACTGTGGCATACATATGAGCAGACACTATGGACAAAAATTGGCACAGCATTGTTGGATTTTAAATATTCTTGCACTCCTATCAGTTAGAATTTGTTAGAACACTGAATTCTTGTTCCCAGCATGTGGCTGGTATTTACAAGTTGCACCTTTAACCCCAAATTAAAATGTACTTATTTTTCCTTTTTATCTGAGTGCCTCAGGTTTTAACAAGACTGAAGTAACAGCATAATAAAAACTAACCATGTTGCCCTCTCTGCAGCCTTAGAATGTGAAGGATCTCAGAGTCTGGAGTCCTTGCCTGGAATGGCCTCTCCCCCATGCCCTGCTCTTTCTGTCACCTCACCTCAAGTCTCTTCCATCTCAGCCCCTGCCTCCATGGCCCCCTCAGCTCTGGCTTCTAACGCCACTGCCTCTGAAAGCATTTCTGCACCAGCCTCTTTTCTTCAAGCCTGTGTTCCTATTGTTGCTTCAGGTGGTCCTGAACTCCTGCCCACAGCTTCTATTGACCAAATGTCCAGTACTCCCTCATCCATAGCAATAACTGCTGCTGCTGCTAACCTCCACAACTTGGCCACTGCTTCTACTGTTATGTCTCCCACATCTACCACCATTCTTCCAGATGTACTATCATCTCCTGGAAGCATTTTAGGTCAAAGTTTAGGGGATAGAGTTACAGCAGTTCCACAAACATGTATTCCTGTGGAAGACCAGGCTCCAACACCTTATCAGTCCCCTCCTGCTGCTGTTGATGCAGTGATTTCTCCTGCAACAAGCCAGCTTGGCATGGAGCAGCATATGACACTCACCCAGGTGACTCAACCAGCTCCACAACAACCACAGACACAACTACAGCCTGCATTACAGAAGCAGGTACCTACAGTCCAGCAGCCACTGCAGGCAATGCCACAGCAGGATCTGCAACCACAACATCAAGTATACCAAGAGCAAATTCAGCTGCAGCAGGAGCTAACCCTGCAACAGTCCCTCCAGCAGCTACAGCATCAGCAGCTTATGCAGAAACAAGTACCGCTTCAGCCTAACCTCATCTGTAATACAGAATTGTTGCAACAGTCTGTGCCCATGCAGAAGTTTCTGCCACCACTGGCCCTGCAGCAGACCCAGAACCCCACTCCTCAACACCAAACACAGCAATATGACCCACAGTTGCTGCAACAATCTCAGTTACAGCAGTTACCACAGAGGGTTATGCCCCCCCAAGCTGCTGTCGTGCCCCAACAGCAGGGACACATTGATCACCAACAGCAGCAACAGCAGCTACACCTTCAACAGACAATGCACTTACAGCAACAGCAGCTACAACAGCATCAGCATCAGATATTTATGTCTGGAAATCAACAGTTTATTCAACAACAACAACAGCTTGATGTTAGTCATGTACAACAACAGCTAATTCCGCAACAAGCCCAAGCCGCTGCTGAGCCGGCACTACAACATGTACAGTCACAGCTGCAACATTTGGAGCAGCAACAAGAGGTGGTTATAGCCATGGAGACACCACAGAAACAGCAGCATGTAACGCCGCAGAAGCAGTCCTCCTTACAGATGTCAGAGTCAGAGGTGTCCACAGGAGAGACAAGTGTCACAGAGGACACATGCAGCTATTCTGCCCCTTTTCACCCTTGTTCTGACTCTTCTCTGCCCCCTCTCCATCTAGGTACTACTGAAGCCCCCTTACCCACCCTCTCCCTCACAATGACACCATCACCTGCTCAGCCATCCTCAGTAGCTGAGTCAGACAGTGAAGGTCCCCCCAAAATTGAATATGTGGACAACCGCATAAAGACTTTGGATGAAAAGCTGAGGACCTTGTTGTATCAAGAATATAGCAGTGGGGCAGTACTGGCTGGGGGAGCTGCCTCTGGCAATACATCAGCTGCCTCCACATCAGCAGGAGGGGATGAGTCGTCTGAGCCACAGTCAACCCACCACTTGTCTTTCCCCCTGCCTGCCTCTTCCTCAGATACATCCCCTCGCTCCTCATCGTCCACTACATCCTCCACCACATCCCGTTCCTCCTCCACCTCCCCTGACCCAGAGAGAGATAGGTCAGGAGAGGAAGCTTCCTTAGAAGTTCCCAACATTTCAGAGGTTCTGCCAGTGGAGCAACAACCTGGTCCATCTTTCCCCTCTCCCTCTGCCTCGTCCACCCCGCCTACCTCTCTACTGCCTCCCAATCAGGATGACTCTACTGGGCCCCAGCGACCACCTGTACCAGGAGAACCAACTGTTCTTGTGAGTGAATGCCAAAGCCTTGATTTTGAATAAATTCTTTATAAATTCTGTCTTTCACTAGACTGAACTTTGATTTTGCTGGTTATATTTTAGTATATAATGTCATATGGTAATTTTTTTCTACAGTTTCTTTTCTCTCCATTTTGAATGTCGTAACTATGCAGCCACTCTCACTGACCTTAACTGTTCCAGGCTGTGCCTCCACACTCTGACACCAGTGCCACTGGAGACGTTTCGTGCCCCCCTAATCAGCAACCGATTCCCCTACGGCACGGACAGCAGAAGCACAATGCAGGAGGTGGATATTTTGGCCTAAACCTCACATGTCCTAGTATCAGAAATCCTGTTAGCAAGAAATCCTGGACTCGCAAATTCAAAAGTTGGGCGTGCAAACTACGCCACTCCACCAGCTTGTTCAAGAAGCCCAGGGTCCAGCAAGGTAGCGTCCTTTTAGGGAGCGAGCGAGAGCGAGAGAGCGAGAGAATGGGATGTTGGGGCATGGACTCAAATCTAATATCTAGTACTAGTTTAAACATAGTAAAATAACTTTCATAACTATCAGGAATTAATAATTGTTCATGTTAAAGTATGTTAATGTTTACAGCTAATTTAATCCTGTTGTAAACTGACAATAGTCTCCATTTAATATCAGTGTTGACATCACTACATACATTGTTGTTTTTTGTTTTCTTTTTGAACTTCTTTTTATGAACTTTTTATTTAATTTGATTTTCTTGGAAATCTTTCTTTCTGCATGGGGTTCTCATGTAGGGGCAAGAACAGTGGAAAGTAGTGGAGGGTGGAAGGAGCGCACAGTGTAGGAAGACCTTGGCATCAGAGAACTAGTGCCCATCCCAGTGTGGATGAGCTCTGGAATAAAGCCCAGCTGTGCCGATGCCACGGACAACCCCCCCCATTTTTTTTTTTTACTCCAAGTATTCAAGCACTGCAAGCAGCAAGCATCTCACCTCCTCTGCCCCACCTGCTGGTGTAGACAGCAACATGCAACTCGCGTCATAAGCAGATAAGATAGATGCTTAGTTGCTAAGCTGATGCTGACATTCAGAATTTGTGTATGGTTTCTGTGTCAGCTCAAAAAGCAGACCATTGCTTTTTGAGACTATCAAGGAGTTATAGTCAGGTTCTGTTTTATAGGGTTTTCATTTGTTGAAGAATTCATCAGTCATGTCGCATGTGTTTGTATGTATACGTGTAACAGGAGCTCACAGCTTTTTTTTGGCTGTAAATGCACAAGCATGAGTGACTAATGATGTTTTTTTTTTTCTGTAAGTAACACTTTTATCTGGCTACCTGTGCATATGTTCGTCCTAAATTATGCAGTGATTATTGCTAATCTAGTAATCCCAAATATACAACACACTGAACATTATCACTTCGGATCTGAGCTCAGATTTTAAATGTGATACTGGACTTGTGTGGTATGTGAGTGGGAACACAGTGAGTCAGTGTGAGTGAGAGAATGGATGTGTGGGTGGGTGGGGGTATACTCTTGTTAATACGCAACTGCTATTTCACAATATGTTTTTGTACTTAATGACTAACTATAATTATGTTTTTAATGAAACAAGCACCACCCCTTCCCACATACACATTACATTTTCTCTACAGCATGTTTTTTTACATCAACAATAACTTTTACTCGTCAGTTTGTTGTTTGTAATTTAGCAAAATGACTGCACCAGAAGTCAACATATGTTAACACATATTAAAGAGCTACATGCAAGCCATGTAAGTCACAAAGTTAATTAAGTGTGATAATGCTGGGTGATTTCTAACACTGTGCCTTTGTGTTCGTGCCCCATGTCTATCTGTGTGCATCTTTATGTCAATCTGTCGTACACATTTTTCCTTGTTTGTTGCTTTCTGTGTGTCATTCATGTGTTCTTTATACATGTGTTTCTGTGTTCCTGTCCTGGGATCCTTGTTTTCCCCTTTTTTGTTTTTCATCCCTATCTCTTTATCAGAAGGACATTCCAGCAGTCAGGCACTTAAAGAGGAGAAGGAGGTGCTGACCCTAAATCCACCTCAGTCACGCAAAGGACGATTTCAGGTAGGATCAATGACTGTTCTTTTTCTTTGCCACTGATTAACCTCAACCATTATTACTGTGTGGACAAACAGTGATGTTTCCCACATGTTGTGCCATCAGGTGACTCCAGTGCCCCACTCATCTCTCCCAAAGGATACTCTGTCAGGCCATGGTAGTACTCACAGGAAAGTAGGACGCTTCTCTGTAACCCAGGCTGAGATTCCGAAGGAGGAATGGCAGACTGACAGCTCCCCAGTGTCTCCTGATTTGGAGAGGGAGAGGAGGAGATCTCGAGCGAAGGAGGGAGAGAAAGAAGACTGTAAGAGGACCCCAGCTATGGCTCACCCGCCTCGAGGTCATGGGCACAACCACTCACCCCAGGGTAGCAGCGATGACGATGATGATGAGAGTGAGCTGGAGGATGAAGACCTGAGAAAAGAACTACACAGGCTCAGAGAGAAGTATGTCCATAAAGGGAAAGATTCAATACCATTATTTTAGAAATTGCAACTTTGTTACTTCATTTATGAGAATATCAATGTCATGTATCCATTTAATGTTTATTCTTTCCTGTATAAAAAATGTTAGCACTTTTAGCACATTTTTGTTGTTTGCTTAAGGATTTTCAGTTCAGGATATGTATTATTATTACTATTGTTCATTTTTCCATGTCATGATTTTAATAACTTTCAGAATTCTCGCAACTTTCTCCCAATTTTCTATCTCTGTAGGCACATCAAAGAGGTGGTATCACTTCAGGCCCAGCAAAACAGAGAGCTGCAAGAACTGTACAGACAGCTTCGTTCCCTCAAAGACCAAAGGCAGAGTTTGCCTGCCTCCCTGTCCCGAACCCCTCCTCTTCCCACAGCACTTCCTGTCCTCTCTCCTCGTAGGCACAGGCCAGCCAAAATCAAGCTCCGACTTCGGCCTCACTCTCACATGGACAACAATGGAGTTACACACTCTGGTGAGTCTTTTATCGAGTCTTTACTTCTCACTTTCTTTTCTCTGTTGGTTGCTCTCTATGTAATGGTTTCTCGATTCTTGTTGATGTAGGAATTCTGCAGTCAAGCAGTTTCTCAGGTGGTGAGCAGAGCAGACTGCCCCAATACTGGAACCCGGATCACACCTTGTCACTTCCTGCTAAACGAGGTACTGTTTCTTATTGATACATCAACGCAACACATAATCTAGTGATGGCACAGTACCATGACGCATCTCTTAATTTGTCCACAGATCCCAGTCCCTTAAGAAAAAGCACATTCACAGATGAGCTGCACAAACTTGTTGATAATTGGACAAAAGAGACAGTGGGCTCCTCCCAACCCAAGCCCTCCCTGAATCAAATCAAGCAGATTCAGCAGGGGCAGGAGTTAGGAGGCTGGGGCCAACAGACTGAGGTAGGAAGAAATAACTTGCAGATAGTTTGTGGATGTTCTATCATCTATATTGTGGACAAGTGAAAGACAGTGTGCAGTTGATTCTGCTGAGGAGTAGCATTTGAGGCAGAAAGGGCAGACATATTGAAAATGTACATTTTTTTAACAGAGCAGTTCTTTTTTTGTGCTATAATATCCCCTATGTACTCATTGCTATATTCCGTACAGGTGGCTCCACAAGGTTGGTTTCCAGTGGCACCATTGATCTCTCAGGCACCCCCTGCTAGTTTGCTTGTGGGAGCACCTTCTCCTTACACATGTGGAGGGAGCCTGTCCACCTTGCATTCTCCGGGACAACCACCACCACAAACACACATGGCTCAAATGCCACAGATGCAGCAAAGTTTACATCTTCATCAGTCTCTCCCCCTTCAGCAAATGACCTATCAGCAGTCCTCACTATGCCAGCAGATACAGCAGCCCCGGATGCAAACCCCCATACAGCCTCAGTCACTACCACAAACACCGTCACCCATCACCCAGCTGTCCCAGTCACCACCGCGAAACCAACCTCTGCTGCCTTCCCAAATTCCCCCGTCACCAGTGTCCGCAGCCGTGCCTCTGCTGCCTGGCAGTGGCACCGTCGTACCTATAGATAGCACTGCTACTACTGGGGGGACATTTTGCTCATCTTCCTCATCCTCCTCCACCTCTTCCTCTTCTTGCTCTACTGCTGCTCTACCTTCCAGTGCCAAAATTAACTCAGCCCCACCGCCCTCCACTCTTCCTTTGGGACAGAAGTAAAAACAAGGCAAAGTGTGAGTTGAATGTGAGGTTGCATGAGATGGAAATACTAAAGTGAAGAACGACATGAAGAAGATCAATTTGGAGTGTTAGTACTGTGTATGCATGAGAGAGTTGTGACTACATTGAATATGTGGATTCCTGTATACTTGTGGATGAAATGGGGAGTGAATGTAAGTTTATTGATTCCAGTGTGTACAGACGGGATAAAATGGAGCACAGCAGCTGGGGTTAATGACTCTTGGTATGTTTGGCTGATGTAAAAATTCTTAAATGTAGGATTGTGTGCGTTTATAAGTGTGTGAGAGTGTCATGGATTATATGAGTACATATCCCTTATGTCATGTTACATAAATTAACATTGGTGTTTTATTTCGAATCCAACTCGGTTCTCTTGAAGCAGAGACACAGAAAACTTTTTGGCGGCGTTGACATTTTTTTCGATTTGTCAATGCTTACAGAAAAGGACTATCAATTTTAAAAGTGCAATTAGCAATGGTCATCTAAATTGATCAACATGTATTGTATCCATTTGTCTGAAAGGCATAAAGTATTTTTGTAGACATTGAAGGAAACCAGACACATAGAGAATCTTTTTCATGGTCGTTATGTAAACTTTTAAGACTGTAGGTTTACAGCACAAAGTGTTTTAATGGGCAATGAAAAAAAAAATTAAACAGCATGCTACACAATAGAGCACGGCAAATTTATCACAACACGATGCAACCAAACACTTACAGTTAGTGCACTGGTACAGCATGTGCTTCTGTTGTATTGTTTTTTGTTCAGCAGTTGATAGATGCCAACAGTCTTAATTACCTTAATGCAATATACATTCAGATTAATTCATATATTATGGTAAACTGAAATATACCTGGGTACACTCAGTCCAAAACCACATGACCTTTACACCTTAAACTTAACTTGCCTGAGTGCAAACTAATGGCACTTGCTGTATAATCATAAATTACACAGTAACTATTTGCAGTTTACTGAGATAATTTAATTTAGCCATGAATATTTGTTTTCTGTATGATATGCTTACACAATAGACACTTTAAGCTGACAGCTTGAGTTCTGCATATCAAAATACGTCACAATTTCATGCTGAGGAGGAATATGAAAAAAAAATTGCCAAGTTACAAAGAATTACAAACTAGAGAGACTATAAAGGTTTTTTGGTTATTGCCTTTTAAAGTTACAGCATTTTTGTGGGTGAGTGTTTTTCTACGTAAAAGCTTTGTAATAGCATTATGGTATATTGCCCACAAATTGCATACCTGTTTTGTTTCATTCAAAGCGGCCTCTCAGATGTCATTTGTACCCAGATAAATATGTTTACTAGCCTAAGGTTTGGGCTTTTAACCCCACAGAAAATAAAACAAGTGAGAGGTTAGGCCATATACCAGTTTGATGTCTTACATTGTGGAGAGATACGCACTTCCCCATTCATTTATGAATTATTTGGTATTTGGCCATTGACTCAACTGTGGGCCATAATAATGCTTGATGCACACTGAAAAGGGTTTCTTTTATTAAAATAAGTTCCATTCCTCTATTTCTAAACTCACTTCACTTACAGTGCAGGAATAAAGCGTTATATGTCAGCAGTGGATATATTATCGGGTGTTGATACATGTTTTGTTCAAATAATTTGTCATTACTCAAAGCAGCATTTCTGTTATATTAATGATATAGAGATTTTGTCACACCAAATACAGGACAGGTTCTACTGCTAAACATGAATAAAAAAAATAAACACCAAGTACGAAGGAGGAATCGTTAAATGGGATGGCTCTTCAAAAACCGCAAACTGCATAATCACGAACCTGATTATTTTATTTGTTGCTTTTCAAGACAATCCACTTTGTCACTAAGATGTAGTTTATTATTAGTGACGGTGAACTACTGTGTTGTCAATCTGATACTAACATGTTGACTGCAAGCTGCAATGATCATTATTCAGGATGTGGAGCTGACTTTGTCCTTGAAGTGTTACCAAATGTTATCTAAAAGATAAAGATTATTTTTGTATTTTGAAATGGGGTTGTATAAATTGTAAAACTGTGTTCTCATCATTATAATTCTGAGGTTGTTTGAGATTAGAAAATACTGGTTTTCATCCCTGTTTACATGGGACTCCCCTGCCTTGATATACCTCTTTTAAGTCCTGACTTGCCAGGGGTCATTTAAACTATTATTCGGAGATTTTTGACGTCTTTTTTTTTGTTGTTGTTTCAAATCCAAAAAATACAGCACGAAATGATATAACCCTGCTGGGCTGCAGATCAGATTTAATCAACTTTAAAATCAATGCAACGTGAATCTGGGGAGTCCCAAAATGGCATTAATGAGAACCAACAGTAAAAGGACATTTGCGCAAAGAAACCTCAAAAATAAAGTAGGTGATTTAGCTTCTGTAAATTGTAACTAATTCAACTGTTGATTTTATTTATGTTTTGTAACTAATCAAAATAAATGATGTTAAACATCAAATTATGTCATTGTTTTGATGTTATAAATTATACAGTTGTAAGCTACATAAAACAATGTGGAAGTTTGAGGTCGGACCTCATCACAAGACCAGTATGAAAAGTAGCAAAGAGCGTTTTAGATTTATACAACACTTCATGTAAAATAAAGTATATTTTGCAATTCTGCCAGCTATTTTCTATTACAGATTACTAGTATGTAGATTTTAATACATTGTCTTTCTTTTCTTGTTAGAAGCACTGGTAAAAGCACCAGTAAAAAGTCAAAATCAGTTTGCAAATAATCAAACTTTCAAATAGGGATCAGTTGCAATTACCACACTGTATGCTTTGGAAGTTCCAGAC
>KV751364.1:1076869-1100257 GCA_001698575.1 Mola mola
AAATGACTGTAATATAAAAAGAAATGTTACAATTTTGACAACTAAGCTTGCATAAGAACATGTCACGTAACAAGCCACCAGAAATGTCTCCAAATAAATATAAATGTAAACTTTGAATTCAGACTATAAAATGCTGAAGTAAATATTATTTCAATGTAAGTTAAAAAGGAAGAAAAATGTCTGAAGTGATTCAAAGTTAACTCTCTGTACTCAGGCTTTGGCAGAGCATGATGTGGAAATTCCAGAAACCATCAATACTCAGATTCTAGTAAAGGACCTGGCCAAGGAGATTCGTCTGGTTGAGGTAATTAGAATGATAACTTAAATTTCTGCATGGTTTTTATTTTTTTATTTTTGAAATGCCTGCCGCGTGTTTTTAAATGTTTCTATTATATTGTTGGTTTTCCCACCTAAACTATACTTTTATCCGTTGATAGGACATCTTCCAGCAAAACATTGGCCGCACTGGACCACAGTTTCCTGGTTCACCACTCTCCAAAGCTCCCCTGACCACCTCTCAGAATTCAGGACGCCCCCCAGGAAAAAAGAAGGGACCCAAGCCCAAGGAGGTTGTAGGAAATCTCGGGCCTACAGGAACCAAGAAAAAGAGTCAGAAAGGGCTACTGAAGGCAGAAGCAGGAGAACTTGACCTCATTGAGATTCACACCAAACATACACTTAAAAAATTTCAACCTGGCAAATCCAAAAACAAGAACAAGGTATATTTCTAATGACCCTATGAAATTTTTATTTATCAAATTCATCATTTTTTTGTGTGAATGTTGCAACATCACACATGTTTTAATTTCTTACATCTTTCAGCTGGATTTACCTCTGGAGGAGTTTGAAGGGAAGTTAAATAAAAGCAAACTCAAACTTGTGCTGACCAATGGAAAAATTCAAGGGTAAGCTTTACATTTTAGCTGTGTTTGTGATTGTGTCGTCCTGCAAAAGCTTTTTGGTACTTACTTGCTGATCTGACTGTAGTAAGAAGGATGGAAGCAGTAATGGTGCAGGAAGTGCTGGAAACTACAAGCATCTTGCCATGGAAGGATCCAGTTTGTCTGACTTGGAGACAGAGGATGAGCTGCAGATTGATGAGACCCCTCCTCCACGACGCAAGCCAGCAGGTCCTAGCAAGAAAAAGAAACTAAGTGGTGAGAATTGGACTTAAAATAAAACAGCTTTGGTGTTGTATCTTGTATAAAAGTTTGCCATTGCTTCATCAAAGCTTCTCTCACTCCCAGTCTCTCAGCCCCTTGCTCTTTGCTCTATGCATTCACACTTTATTACATAAAAAATGTGAGTTTCCGATGCATTAATTTATTTGTGACACATTCTCTATCTCTTTCTCTGTTTCCCACACATAAAAGGTGATTATATTACATTTATATTAACATATGCTTGTTTATTTAGTGACCCGTTTTAGCATTTTATATATTTTGACAGATGGCAATGCACAACAGACCTGCGTCGTAAAATGGGCTAGAGAGAAAGAGAGTGTTTGTGTTGTGTCTGTGTTTTGAAAGAGAACTAAGGGGGAAAGCAAATTACACAACTAGTTGTTTAGTGAATAAATAAGGTGGAGCGTTGTTGATCTGAAAAATAACTAATCAGAAACAATGTATTCTGTAAGATATTTCTAGTGTACAAATTCATATGCAAGAGAGCATGACTAGGCTTTAATTGCTTAAAGCTGGTGGTAAAATTGGAGGAACAAACAAAAGTAAAATATATTTTGAAAGTAGCCAACCAAAAAAATGATTCAACCCCTCAAGTCTCTCTTTAAAGCCACTTCTCCAAGACGAACGTATTTTTTTGTATTTATGTCACTAGCCATATCCAACTCTGCCACACAAGAAAGCACCTAACTTAATCAAAGTGAACATAAGCAACAACCATAGTTACTGTTAGTACATACTGATGTGATTATTGAGGGAAATTTTGGCTACACTTTCTGCCATGCATTGCTAACTCTTGCCTTTTAACTTCAGGCTAGCAGTTATGCACAAGGGTGTTTGGATAGGAGGTTCTAGTAGACTGGAAAAGTTATTTTTGCTTTGCTCTTTTACTCATTTATTCATGTTTTTCCTTACTTTGTTATCTGAAGTTTAGTAGGAGTATGGTTTTACAGTTCCACTTTTTTGTTCTGTATTGTAACTGTTAAAATGTTCCATCAGCAGCTCTTCCCAGGAAGCTGCCCAGAGCCAAACCATGCTCTGACCCCAATCGCATCAGGGAGCCTGGAGAGGTAGACTTTGACATTGAGGTGAGGATATTATTTGATACACCAACCCGGTTTTCTTTCAGCTATAGCAGCCAGGACATGTCAGTTTAAAATTATATTTACTACACACAATTCATAGGATAGCTGGAATTCATAGCTGGTTAATTCTTTCTATGATAAACCTTACAGTTTCCACTTCCAAGTTAAATATCCAACTGCTCAGAACTTAAAAAATTCCTTGTGCATGTATGTACATTTATGTGTCACCTTTAACAGCTGATGCTTGTCTTTAGTATATAATGTTTAAAAGCGGTTTAATTTCTTGCTCTGAACTGGTCTATGTCACACACTATTGCTAGGAGATTTGTAACTTACTTGAGTAGAGTTTTAAAAAGGTGCAGCTTTTGTCCTTTAACATTGCACTATGGTGGTTTTACTCTTCCTCCCTGCAGTAGTAAATATTGACTTGTCACAAAACTCTGTTGATAATTCTGCATTACACACACACAAATTTTAAGAAATTCTTGACAATAAATTTCACCTGCTTTTGTAACAAAAACACCTTTATAATTGCTCTTTTGCATATACATGAATTGAGTCCTGAAGTTGTTTTTTTTTCCATTGTTTATTGTGAAATGTGTCAGGCTTTATCCACAGAGATAGAGGAGGTATTATTACAGCACTGGTTAAATAGTAACAATAGTATGATTGTGCATTTTGCTTCAGGAGGATTACACGACAGATGAAGAGGCACTGGCTGCCCACGGAGTAAAGGGTGGTGCAGGGGGTATTCTGGATTTGTTGAAAGCTAGCAAGCAAGTTGCAGGATTGGACTCAGCGACACTCAGGTAAGATGTACTTAGATTCATAAAAAAAACTGTGGTAGGTACATAAATACTCTAATTTGAATGACATGATCACTTTATTGTCGGACTGATGTATCTACTGTATCATGTATAAATATGGACACTTATTCCTTTTTTTGCAGGCTATAATGAAAAAAAGAAAAGTCCCATATTTATCTCAACTGATATATTGATTGTAATTATATTTTTTCCATTACTGTTGCTATTTGCCTCAGAACTCCAGTTCTTGTCAGGCTCTAGTTTGTAGGTATGAATATGATAATAACTTTTGACCTTTAGATACCAATGGAAAGGACAATTTGCTTAACACTAGCGAGAATAAATATCTCACTCCATTGTTGTATGAATCCAATAACCCTTTGAAACATGTAAAGTTAACCTATTTATAAAGACACTATGAGACTAAGATATTTTTTAGGGGGTTTGTTTTTGAGATGGTGAGTGATTGCTCCACTTTGTTCTCCTTTCAGTGAGGAAGCCCCAGCTTCTCCCAGTACCCGTGATGCCATTCAGGGTATGCTGTCCATGGCCAACCCCCCATCCTCGTCCTCATCTTCCTCCTCTTCATCCCCCTTATCTATTTCTGGAGGACTTACAGAGGGATTGGGGAAGATCAAGGAAAAAGGTGGTAGGCTAGTGTGGGTGACCGGAGGATCTAAAAAGACAGGGAGTACTGAGAAGAAACCCATCTTTGAGCGGCCTGGAAAACGACCAATTAAACGGCCAGCCCGTCACCTTAGTGATGAGGAGAGTCCAGATGAGCAAGAAACCCTGGGGACCTGTTTTAAAGATTCAGACTATGGTGAGCAGATCAAGGTCAAAGTTCTTAAGTTTATAGTTCCTTTACATCATGCCATCGTGTCATTGTGGTGTTCAAATTTTTGTTTAGTGTACCCATCACTGGAGTCTGATGAGGAGGACCATGCAAACAAAGCTAAGATGAAGCGGAAGAAAAACTGGGATGACACACCTTGGAGTCCGAAAGGTAATTGGTTTGCTGAAAGCAGCAACCCACATCACATTTGATTATTGATCTCATAATAATTTATCTATATTTACAGCCAGGGTGATGCCCACCCTTCCCAAACAGGATCGGCCAGCTAGGGAGGGGGCTAGAGTTGCATCTGTAGAAACTGGTCTTGCCGCAGCAGCTGCCAAACTGGCACAACAGGTGAGTTAGAAAACAAAGGCTGTTTGTGAACTTTTTGCAAAGTGAATAATGTGGTAGGGAGATATGTTTCAATTAAAGGAAATGTTTTGTATTTTGCATGATTCAGGAACAGCAAAAGCCTACTAAACGGAAGTACACCAAAAAGCAACGTCCTCCAGCTCCTGTAGTCACATCTCCCCCTATTCAGACTGAACCAGCCCCACCCTCACCACCACCTGCTCCAGATTCTGCACCAGATGTCAGCCCAGACAGGAGGATGGATTACTTCTCTGCTAGTCTATTGGACCATGAATATACAGCAGGACCAGGGCCTTTTGGACCAGGAGGTCCTAGAGGTAGTGGAGCCATGGCCCCTGGTGTATTCCTCACTTCACGCCGACCTTCACTGTCTCCGCAAAACAGCAGTTCTGCGGCTAGTGCATCCCCTGCAGGTTTAACCAGCCAAGGAACATCAGGAGTTGGTCAAGGTAAGCATAACCCTGAAGCACTGGCAGCATATTTTCACATCTTTTGCTGCATATTTTCTTATTTATTTTTCTCCTTCACTGCAATTTAGGGAGACGCCCAAAGAAAGGACTTGCAACTGCAAAACAGAGACTTGGAAAAATTCTTAAAATTCACCGCAACGGCAAGCTTCTTTTGTGAGAGGTGCTTCAACTGTGATTGAAAACTTTTAAGTGGGAATGAAGATCATAGCTTTTGTTAAAGTAGGTCAGAAGGAAATAGACATAGTGATCTATATTTTGTACTTTAGATATACTTTGTTTACTGTTTCATCTGTTATAGAACCTCATTATATTTTGTTGTACATTATTTAGTCTGCCCAGCTAATTGGCAACTTGATTTGGCACGCCACTTATCCATTTAATCTCATACCTTTTGACATTGGAAAAAGAAAACTGTGACACGAATTTCAAAAAAATGTTAGTTGCACATTTAATTAACAAGTGTATCAACCTAGTAATTTTTTGTTTTTGTTAGTGTATTTCAGTGTCTCTATTATGCAAAAACATTCTTCTGTCCATCACGTTTTTAAAAGGGAACGAAAAACAACATAATTATTTATTATTCAGGTAAAATGTAATGTCCATAGCCCACACACAGTTATACATTTGTGGTGTTGTGTTGTTGTATTTTACCTCATTAACTTTATGTGGTATAATTATTACAGGACACCAATCTTTACACGCAGTTTTGCAAAAAATCCACTATATGCACATTGTCAGCCCAAATTCTCACATATACTTTTGGAGGGGTGGGTCCAGTGAATAACGTTGAACCAATTTTCCTTCAAATACTTAAGTTCTACACATAAATTAAAAAGCACTTAATTGATGCCAAGAATAACATTATACAGTTCTATTTATTCAGTTCATATTTATTTAACAGCATTATGCCATCTCTTAGGTTTTAACATTGAATGTCTTCTTTTTTGTCCTTCCTTTTAATTTTTTCCAACCACTTAATACCTGTATAAAATATATCCATTGCTTTGTCAGATTTTTTTTTTTTTTTAACAGTTTAAGTTGCCGTTGTAAATATTTGTAATATTTGTAATTTATATAGCTACATTGGAGCAGAAAATAATTTATGAGAGGTTAAAAGAGACTTTGGTTCCCAAAGTGTTGGCAGCAGTCTTAGGCCAGATCTAGAGATGTCAAATTTAGATTTGACTGTGTGAAAAAATTGTGAAGGTTCGGGATTTGAATTGGTATGTAAATATATGTTGTAATTTAAGTTCTTTTATAGTTCAAAATGGAATTTTTTCGTAAATTGTACATGATACATTGCTGTATTTGGGAAAAAAACATCTTAAATAGTTCTTTTTTATATTTGTATGCAGTAATTGTCATGCATGTTGTCTTCTCTGTGTAATAGTAAAAGTGTTTGAATTTAAAAAAAAAAGTTTGGGTTTTTTTTCTCCATCCATTTAATTTTATATCAATTATCACTGACTATCGTTCATGCATTGGTAAGTACTGTGTAAGCAAAATTTCTTTGTCAAATGTATCGTAAGAGCGCCAAAAATTTGATTAGTGAAGCCAATTAATGTTTTGCTCTATTTTGATCTGCCAGACAGCTTTTTTTGGGTTTAATAAGCTGTTTTAGAGACTTTTCTCTGTTGGAAAGTCTTTAATAAGATACAACAAGTAATATTTTGTTGTATTTAAAACACATACAGTTACTAATTACTTAAAATGAAATTACAATATAATGTTGATAAACAACTTCAGATTTCACAATTAGTGATGGTTACAGTTTTTTGTATGAATTATTGTACAATTTTCAAAAAAAATTAAAATATTCATGTTTCCAATTCTGAACACAACTTTTGGGTTTAAATGCATTCGTTATTGAAATGTTCAATCTTCATTTCCTATCTGGTCATGAATTTCAATACACTTTCATAATAAACTGAATTAAATATATTTTCATAAATCTTTTTTGCTTTGTGCTTTCCTGTGCACATTTAAGAAATTGCTGGCTGGAAATACCAGTCATCGGGCAGCGTGCTCCTCTGTGCTTTGGCGTCGCTGTTCGTGTTTTCTACATTGAATGTAGTGTGTATAGAAAAGGTTTCGTGCAACAATTACAAGGGAGTGCCGGGGCGAACGCTGCAGCAGGTATTCTCGCGAGATCCTAACTCTTCTACCACTCGCTAGTGTAAGATGGAGACGCTAATGTAACACGCATTCGAGGTAAGTATAATCTAATGAACAGTATTGACATGGGTTTTAGCTTACTGGTTACGAACATACCTTCTTATTAGGAACTACTGTCGATGTTTTGCACCCGCCACTGCTTCCGAAACCTCATAATTGTCTTTACCAGGGAAGAGTACGAATCATAAGCTGCGTAAACCGCCATTTTTAATTTAGCAGTGACACTACTGATGGAGCATTGTACGGCTTTAGCTGCAAGCTAGTTAGCTCGCGCGTAACTCACAAACATTCACGCCACATACTTACACTCGCTCATGTTCATTGTGTGTGTATGTTAGTCAGAGCAGTGTCCTCGTTCAGTGGCTCCTCATTTTTAGGAAGAATTATTCTAATAATTATTGAGTCAAAATGGGGCCAGGTTGCAGATTCGACTTTTTGTAGTCCGCTAAAGCTAGCATTTAAAGCTGAATTTGACCCGAAGTATCTTTAACTAACGTTAACTAGTGTTGATACTGATTCAGGATCCACACTATTATTATCCTGTTGTTTATTATTAGTGTGTTTGCTGGTTGTCGGCATCCACACTGTAGTTGGACACTGGTTCTTTATTTCTCCACTTCCCCCGCCCGTTTCACATTATATTTTTTTCCGCATATTGAAACCAATCCAGATGTTCAGCTCTTTAAGAACATGTGTTGCTTGTATTTGTATTTTTTCTATCTTTTATACTTTTTGGAACTTTTTCCTGCAAATTTAAATTTCTATATCAATCATTTTGGCTGTAATGGTGCTGTTGTGACCTGTGACTTTCTTTTGATGATCTTTTATGTAACTTAAAAGACTTAACAGGGTATAAGGACTAGAGACACTTTGAACGATGGATTTCATCTTTTAGCTTTTTAAGTAATTTGCAATTCAGCTAACATGCTGCCACTGTTACATATCAATTTACTTTGTAGCTGTTAGGACTTTTTTGGCTCTTGATTTCACATTTCTGCAATTAAGCAAATGCCTTTAGTAGTTTCATTTCAGCAATCAGCATCCACAATTATTTTCACCAGGAAATGCTTTTTTCACTAGTTTGGGCTAAAAATGACGGTTGTCTGTAGTTACCGTCAGTGTATAGCCTTTAACTTCACTACTGTTAGCACCACCACTGACCCAGACTATCTGTTATCTTGCTGTAGCTACATTACTTCAACAATGTTGGCAAACTGACAACTATTTGCATGTTACATCTAATCTAGCTAAATTGGCGATGATAAATGAGTAAAGGACTGTAACTTGTAATGTTACCTTAATGTATCATCAGTGGTCGTTGCTGTGTTTAAATTGAATCCATGGTGGCTGTCAGCATCTTCCTTGGTCCTTGTCATCCTCTCAATTAGCAAACAGTGATGATATTACAATAGACTGATGACAAAAATTGCCTCATACTCTATGGATTTATTCAGTAAAATGTCTAACTATATGATTTGTGGTAGGTCCTTAATTGGTACACTTTATTTGACACTAAAAGCTTATAAGGCACGGTCATACATAGCTATATATTATGAATTAATAATATGTTGATTAATGCACAGTGGTGCAGTGGTTAGCGCTGTCACCTCACAGCAAGAAGGTCCTGGGTTTGATTCCCGGGTCAGGGTGCTTCTGTGCAGAGTTTGCATGTTCTCCCTGTGCCTGCGTGAGTTCTCTCCGGGTACTCCGGCTCGCGACCTCCCTCACAGGATAAGTGGTAGAAAATGGATGGATGTTGATTAATGTTGTCATTGTCAAAAATTGTGGAAAAGTATATAGCAAGGTTATCAATTTGCTTATTTTGTTAGTCCAATTGTCCAAAACCCAACAACTTTTCATTAAACTACAATATATTAAAAAAGGGGATAATAGCAAACATTTAGCTTGCAAAATTACTTGACTCTTTCAATGTACAGTCAGATTCCACATTATAGGATACAAATTAGAAACCGAACGACCGCCTAGTAAAATCAAAAAATGTGCCACACTATATATAAATGCACATAGAGTATCCAACTGATGTAAAGGAGACAAAGACCTGTGTACAAACACCTTCACAATAATACTGATAATAATTCAATAATATGAAGACAAGATTTTAAAGGGCTTTAAGATCTGAGTGAATAGGAAAAAAACAGAAGTGGGTCTATAAAGGTAATCCAAATGTAGGAGTTTACACATTCTAATTTATATAAAACACATAATATTCATTGTAGATAATAGTGCTGGCAATCCTAATCTATAATCCAATTTGAATTTCAATCCTTATTTGTTGTAATATTTTAATTACAGTATTTCACAAAAGTGAGTACACCCCTCACATTTCAACAAGCATTTTATTATGTCTTCTCAAGGAAATAGAAATAGAACTATGAAACTTAGATATACTTTAGAGTAGTCAGTGTACAGCTTGTATTGTAGTATAGATTTACTATCAACTAAAAATTAATAAACACACAGCCATTATTGTCTAAATAGCTTGCAACACAAGTGAGTACAACCCTAGTGATACCTGTACATGTCGTTCAAACATGCAATACCCCCTTTCCTATTCGTCATGTTCACGTTTCTGCCCGCTTGACTGACTTGACTCTTGTAAACCGTTCATTTCACTTTTGCTGCTACTCTTATGTCGCAGATTACTTGACACCTTTCTCAACCCGCTCCACCCTGCCTGCATTTGCTTCTTCACCTCTTTACCACACTCCCTGTTGCACTGAACCGTTTACCCTAAGTACTTAAACACATGGACCTTTTCCGCTTCTACTCCCTGTAACCTCACTGTTCCACTCGCCTCCCTTTCATTCACACACATTAATTCTGTCTTGCTACAACTGACTTTCATTCCTCTTCTTTCCAGCACATACCTCCTCTTCTCCAGGTTTTCTTCCACCTGCACCCAGTTCTCACTACAGATCACAATGTCAGCAAACATTTTTGTTCATGGAGATTCCTGCCTGACCTTATCTATCAGTCTGTCAAACACCATAGAAAACAAGAAGGGGCGCGGGGCTGATTCATGATGCAGTCCTACCTCCACCTTGAAGCCCTCTGTCATTCCTAAAGCACAACACCTCACCACTGTCCTACTGCTCTTGTATATATCCTGAACCAGTCTAAAATACTTTTCTGCCACTCCAGACTCCCTCATACAGAACCACAGTTCCTCCCTCTGCACCGTCATAGGCTTTCTCTGGATCCACAAACACACAATGCAACTCTTTCTGACCTGTATATTTCTCCATCAGCATTCTCAAAGCAAACATGGCCTCTGTAGTGATCTTTCTTGGATGAAACCATACTGTTGCTCACAAATCATCACTTCTCTTAGCCTAGCTTCCACTACTCATCGTTGTGTGGCTCATCAACTTTATCCCTCTGTAGTTGCTACAACTCTGCACATCACTCTTGCACCAGTACACTTTCCTCCATTCGTCAGGCATCTTGTCAGTGTCCAAGTTCATGTTAAACAGTTTTGTCAAAAACTCCACTGCCCTCTCTCTTAGACATTTCCATATCTTCAGCCTTTTCAACGTTTTCTCACTTTACTAATCTTTCCAACTGTCTGTTTCCACCTCTTCCACCCTTCCTTTTCTCTAATTTTCTTCATTCATCAGTTCCTTGAAGTACTCCCGCCATCATCTCAGCCCACTCTCACTTCGTAGTATGTGTCCATCCCTGTCCTTAATCACCTGAACCTGCTGCACATCCTTCCCAGCTCGATCCCTCTGCCTCGCCAGATGATACAGATCCTTTTCTCCTTCCTTAGTGTCCAACCCCTCATACAACTCATCATACACCTTCTGTGTAGCCTTTTCCACCTCCCTCTTCGCCTTATGTTGCATCTCGTTGTATTCCTGTCGACTCTCTTCCGTTTTCTCACTATCCCATTTCTTCCTTTCCAACCTCTTCCTCTGAATACTCTGCTGCACTTTCTCATTCCTCCACCAAGTCTCCTTATCATTCATCCTCTGTCCAGATGACACACAAAACACCTCTCTACCTGTCTCCCTGATCACTGTTGCTGTAGTTACTCAGTCAACTCGCAGTTCTTCACAACCAACCAGAGCCTGTCTCAACCTTTGACCTTGACCCTTTGATCCTCTGCTCCGCCTTCGGTTTCTTCCTCACCACCAGATTTATCCTACACACTACCATCCGATGCTGTCTGGCTGCACTCTCCTTTCACCACCTTACAGTCTCCAATCTCTTTCAGATTGTATCGTCTACACAAAATGTAGTCTACCTGTGTGTTCTTGCTTCCGCTCTTATATGTCACCCTGTGTTCTTCCCTCTTTTGGAAGTAGGTATTCACCACAGCCGGTTTTTTTTTTTTTTGTAAAATGCCCTACCAGGTTCCTTTCCTTGACACCAAACCTGCCCATCACCTCCTCATCACCTCTGTTCCTTTCACCAACAGGCCATTGAAGTCTACTCCAATCACCACTCTCTCCTCTCTGGGAATACTCTCTACCACTCATCTAACTCACTCAGAATTTCTCTTTCTCCTCCATCTCACAGCCAACTTGTGGTGCATAACCACTGACAACATTCATCATCACGCTTTGAGTTTCCAGCTTCATGCTTCATGACCCTGTCTGACACGCTTTACACCTCTACAACAGTCTCTGCATACTCCACCTTCAGGATCATGCCTACTCCATTTCTCTTCTCATCTACACCATGATAGTACAGCTTGAACCCTGCTCCAGTGCTTCTAGCCTTGCTGCCCCTTCACCTGCTCTTTTGCACACACAAAATACATTTCTCTGCATTCTTCTTTGCATCATGTCAGCCAGTTCTCTACCTTTGCCCGCATCATGCCAACATTCAGAGTTCCTACTTTTTACGCCAGAGGCCTTTCCTGAAACAAAATTCCCCATTAATCCGAACTTGGGTCCGTCACTAGAAATACACTGTTTTGTGACCCTTAGTGGCTGGTTTTCTGACAGTCTTAGCTTAGCTTAGCTTATCACATTTCTTTTGTAGTGAAATTGTGGTGATGGTAATTGACAGGAAAAGTGAGTGTCAAGCTAATTACAGTCAGCTTTGTTGTACATTCTCTGGTAGGCACTCACAGTTTCTAGTGTACAGGTATGTAACATGAGTTGTAACTATTTTGTAAATTGCTGGGCATCTCAACCTCTTTTTACTGTAATTTCCAATCTCCATAGATTTATATGATTCTCTGTGTCTGGAGTTTGACACAGTCCTAGCGACTTCATGGTGCATTCAGGTGCACTTAAACTAGTTTGAAATCTTGTTGCATGGCAAAGGATAAGTGCGCCAACAGGGACATCATATCGCATTCATGTGCACCTCATAAAGCCAGAAATCTATACACAAATGGCCATAGAGACTGTTTAAAATGAGAAAGTTAACTAGGATAGCGCTGTTGGTGATTACATTGACAATGAAATATTGATAAGATTACATGTTTTAAATGATTCTTTTGTTTAACTGTAAAAAAAATGTTTCCTCCATTATATATTTTTTCAGCGAATATTTGATAACTGAATTTGAGAGATGACTATAATAAATCTAGTGTACATTTATTTATGTATCAATTGATCAATTGAAGAAAGATCAAGAGACGGATATCGGCTGATATATCGGTATCCTTATTTTTTTCCCTCCCTAATATTGTGTTGTGTGTTGTATTTTTCGGTCTTAAAAATTGCATATCAGTCGGGCTCTAGTAATGATGTCTATTTAGCCTAATTGAAGACTTATATTACAAATATTGTGAGGTTACCAATGGCAGATCTGGAAACGGCAAATCCTGTTACACCAACGATGCTTTGGCCGGCCCCACTTCAGGCTGCACTAGCAACTCAGAGGCACAGTCACATTTGATCTCTTAATGTTGAGGGGGTTTAAAATTTCGATAAGTACTTTTCATCGCCTTTTTTTTTTTTTTTTTTTTTTTTTTAAATATGTGAACTTGTTAATTGAAATGTTTTTGAAATTACTTGGATTTTCTTAATAATTAATAACTTTTTGTTTTATCTGATTTTATTGTTTTCAGATACATAAAAAAGAAACTGCAAAGCAAGCCAAGGATTACAATGGTGAAGTTTTTCAACCCAAACTGTTTGTGGTATGTACTGCTAACTTTTTTAGTATACTGTATAAAAGTTTAGTTTTAATATATGAATACATAAAGAATACAGTGATTTGCATTAAGTATTTTTCAAATCCTGTAACATCCTAATAGTCATGTTAACCACTTTTTACAGTTAATATATTTTCATGAATGCATGTAATAAACAGTAAGATTTATTTTGCCTTTTCCACACAGAAATGTAAAATGTGTTATGTCTATATATTTGTGCATGTCTGCACAGTCAAGGCATGAAATGACCAAACATACAGAGCATCTTGGACCACCATTATAACCTCACGATAGACTAAAAGTCACTGAAGGTCTCAACCTATGTAACTTGTCGAGCCCGGTTAGCATCAGAGGCTGAGATAACATCTGAGCTAAAAGCTATGTGTTTTAGGTTGATATTTCAGACTTGAATTATTTGGATGGTAAATGCATTAGTAAATGCATAAATTGCAAAAGGCCAGTGGTCTTGTTAACAGTTCCGTCTGGGCATTCTTGAATGTGAGTCAGCTGTTCAGCACACTATGCTGAATTTTCACATCTGCCTCCAGCGTTGGGCTGTCAACACATGGAACGCATGAAATGATTCACCATTTTTTGTTCATGAGTCATGATTCTAAACTTCTAAAAAAACTTTTTGTTTTTTCTGAAAAAAAAATCGATTTTAGACAAAACATAAATGAAAAGGTGTCCTTTTATTATTTGTTAGACAAAAAGGACAACAGACTAATTTTTCATGTCTGTGCAAAATTGGAAAATCCATTTACACTCGTTAGATTGGGGGGTTATGAACTTTACAAATGGCAAATCAATGAAAATTTTGTATAAGAGAAAATAAAAGCATCTGTCTCTAAATTTGTAACATCAGGGACTCCTAAGCAACTCCGCTCCCCCTCCCCTCACTGTTTCTGCTCCGTAGCTCTGCCCCGTAGCTCTGCCCCATCCCTTTAGACAGTCCTATCGACATGTTGGCAGCTGGTTCTTGGTCCTACCAATGTGGCCAAAACCGCCGTCCGTCATGCTTCCCTCATTGAAATGACTGGAGGTGGCAAGTTACTGTGTCACAGTGTAAAAAGACCCTAAAGCAAAATCACAGTATATAGTGTCACCGTCATCTGCTGAAACGCGTTTCGCAACTCATTTAACAGCTTGGTGAAACGGACAAATTGAATTGAATCAAATTTCAATTGACTTGCAGGAAATCGTTGTATCCTTATTATATGTTTGTTTTGTGTCTTGTTCACCTAAGTGCAGTCCTCACTGTCACAGGATTTTTGCTGATCATAGCACCAAATAATTTTGATTTTGCAAAATTCTGCAATTCTTAAGTCTTTTTGTGACTCTTGGTCATATGGTGTCCTCCAGAGAGTTGAGGTCATTACTTTCCTCCCTGTTGTTTACTTTTAACTTTTCTCTTCTTTCTAAGAGTGGTGTGATATCAGGTAAAATATATAATCATTGAGTAGACTATATTAGCCCCCTTTACTGAGATCCTGTAGTACTGCTATAACATGGAGCTGTCAGTATGCTGCCCTTTACTTTTATATGCTGATCTTTGTTGTACATTCTCTGCCCTGTTTGATTTAACATTGAATCAGGGTTTCAGAAGCGAAGAGGTGTCGAAAAACACGACAGCTTGTACTGTGGCTACTTGCATGCCAGTTTACCATTTTTTTTTTATGCAGAAGTAATTTCAGCTTTATCACTACCTCTGCAGCTAACTTAAAAGTTGAAACAAAAATTAATCCCTTAGGCACCAGAAGTGTGTATGTCAGTTGTTTTTTTTAACTTCCAAAGATTAAGTGAGACAAATTACAATAACCCATTAAATGTAGTCCAAGGCATGCTGCTGTAGGAAAGTTTAAAAAAAAAAAAAAAAGTGGGGAAACCCCTGCTGCTAAACGCCTCCATTTGGTCATAATTCCTCCAGAAGCCCCAGCATTGCCCCTGACTATTTCATCCACAGTTCCAAGGTATCATCAGCTTAGCAGTGACTCTGTCTCAAGTGTCTGCTCCGTCCTCCCCACACAAAAGTCTACAAAGCCATGTGATACTTGAGACTTTCTTAAGTTTATTATTTAAACTCACATAGACACTTTACTTTGACCTTAAAGTTGTACCATGTGGGGGGAAAAACATTTAATTTGGTATTATAATTTTTGACTGATATTATGACTGGAAAGATTTTAATATACTGCTAATTACCAAATAAAATAAACAAAAACCCTCCAACTTTGCTGGTGAAACTTACAAATAGCTTCAGTTAAATGTATAATATACAGACATAAAGGACAACAGAAGGAAGTAAAGCTTTTCTTACCCCAAGGTGTGCATAAACTATGGGTTTATACTGTAAAATTAAGATGATGCCCTACAGTTTAGGCTGTGTTTACAAGTTTACTATAAGTAATATTAGTTCAACCTGCTATTTTACATTTAAATCCATCAAATAAAAACTACTTGTAAATCAATCCAAACAACCTGAAAGATGGTGTCCAAATCCAGCCTTAGCATTTGATTAACTTTCTTGTTTGGCCATATTGTTCTAATGTATAAAATTTAAAAATCTTTAACAAATCTTCTGAACTACCTGAAAAATGTCACTTAAAGTTTGTTTAAAAGTTTTTAAATGTTCATAATTGTCATTTGTCAACTGGCATGAAAATCAGGACACTGAATGCCTCTTTCATCCACTAGCAGCAGGTTTAGTTGGGGTGGATGCTGATTACCAGCACACACACTATTTTTATGCTCTTTATTATTTTTATTATTATTTTCCACTTCTGTACGCTTCAGTTTCACCTGTTGAAAACATTCAACTATCATCAAAATGTGTCGCTCTTTAATGGCATCTGTTTGTATTCTTTTTTTTTAAAAAAAATATACTTTTTCAACAAATTTTATATTTCCCTTTACCCTAATTTTGTCTTGCATGGCACTGCCTGTGTCCTCTGAATTTCTTTGATGATGAGTCTTTTTTTTAACATAAAAGACATTAAAAACATTTTGAACGCTCTATCTCACCTCTTAGCTTCTCAAGTATATTGGAGTTCAGATAACATGCTGCCTTGTTACATGGCAACTTAGATTGAATTGTAGCTCATATCTTTTCTGGCTCTTCATTGCGCATTTCTGCAATTCATCTAATGCTTTTACCAGTTAGCATCCGCACGCATTTTCACCTGGAAATGCTTTTTTTTTGTTTGTTTGTTTGTTTTTTGTTTTAGAACTTAATTTGATATTTTTAATGAAAATAGTTTAACGCGTGTGTAATCATATGCATTATTGTATTTTATTCGTTTGCAGTGAATGTTGTGTGGAGGCGACGAGTTGATGATAATTGTTAATCAGGGTATGAAATGTTGGTGCAGTTTCCTTATACTAACACTGCACCGCATTGATACACAGGAGCTACTTATTCCCTGCCGTAACGTTATTCACTTTTTTCCCACACTACCAAGTCATGGTGATTGCTAACAGCTAGTACCTGTGTCTAATGCAGACAATTGGGGATAAAATACAACGAACCGGTGAAAATATTTCCTTATTGTGCCGGGAGCATTTCGATAATTTGCCTAAAAGAGAACTGAAAACAAAACTCGCGTCACGTTAGACCCGTCGCACAATGATTCAGCGGGTTATTATGCGTTTGTGCTTGCTACTCAACTCACATCGGCTAACTTGCTAGCTGGCGCGTGGTACGACTGTCTAGCTGAGAGAACCGGTAGTCGTACTGAGCCGTAGCAAACCAGTATTACCCGGTTCCAGGTATTTGACACACGTCTGTCTCACTGTTGCTGGTCACCGAGTAATGTTTACAGTTTCGTTTTGCCGGAACTGAGAGATAGTGTGGTAGAAGGGAGTGCGGACTTCTTTGCGGCCTGCACAGCCCCGACCTAAATTAGTTAAGAGTCAGGTCAGGACAGCACGGCGAAATTATGAGATGTGGATTGACAGTTCTAACAGTAATGGCCAGAGCTGCTTGACTTTCCGTTTGCTGCGATTTGAATGTTTACTGATTGGAATTTACTCGCTTTGTTCTTGACTTGATTGACTTTTGTAGGTTCTCTTGGTATTCATGTGTTCAGCGATAGAAGTATTCCAAGAAATCGACGTTTGCTAACGTTACCGGTAACTCGCTGTTAGCAGGTGAGAGGCTAGTATTAACTCCCTGGCAAACAGTACAGAATACAGTATGTATTCTGTTTTTTCAGACGTTTGGTTTGGTTTTGGGTTACAAAGGCTGTCCAGCGTGTGGTAGCGACTTATTAACGTTAGGTAAATAGCGTTACGCTGTTAGCAAGGGTGACGTTAGCTCGTTAGCTAAGTAGCAACAACTGAACCTGTCAGCATCAAGTCGCTTGTCCTGGGAGAGCAATCAGTTTCACTAAGATATAACTTGAATCACACGTGTATGAAAGGTTAGACAGATGTTTTATTCCATTAAACAAGGCCCATCTTAATTTAATTAACTTTGTGTCGTATGTTGCTAACTAGCACCTAGCTAATGCTCTGCTTTGTAATGATCACTCCAAACCAAAACATTTTGAGTTGGTTTTAACTTCCATCAATTGGCAATGATCAGTCATTTGCTTGCAACTAAAGATTTGTAATGACAAATAACCATATTGATCTCACCTCTTAGTTGAGTGCGTTCTCAAAATTCCAGGCTGAAAATTGTCCTGTACACATTTCTTTTCATACTCTCCGATCGTTATATATGCTGTTTTGAATTGAATTTAAATTCTTACGTGTTTAATGTCCTCCATACATTTAAAAAGTTTTTATTGTGCCATGTGGGACACTCTTACTATGTTGTTAACTACTATTCTTTTGCAGGTGATGCAACTTGAACATGCTTTTAAGTGGGTGTTGCCAAATTATTTTGTGTAAGTACATTTCAAGGTGCATACGGGTCTAGCTATTTAATCTGTAATATTATTATTTTGAGATTTTTGAATATTTTCTGAATTACACATTTAAGTAATACTGCATCATAGCACATTCAAATTCTACCCTCATATGTTGCTTTGTGATGGATATGTAAATTTCTCAACAGGAGCAACAAATAAAGATTATCGACAATGAAGGTCGACAGAAGCAAGTTAAAGAAAACTCCTACGGAAGCTGTAAGTACTTGTGTGATCTTTCCAGGCTTCATTGATGCCTGATTTCCATGCAGATCGTTTGATAGCTGTTTTGGGCTTTACTGTGACCAGATGTGAGAGGAGCGCATAATGGGGGAATGGCCACTGTATTTTTCGATTCAACGAGATTCCGATAAAAAGTGTTACTTAACCTTGAGTATTCAGGTTTAAACTGGGGGTCATTTTTTGTCATGTTATCATTGCCAAGGTTACTTATCCTGCACCTAACCAAAAGGCTATACTATTATGGGTGTGTAGAGAGAGCACTATTTCAAAAATAATTCTGCCATCCTTTTATATATATTTCTTGGAAAATAATTTACAAACTTGAATATTGGGAGAGTACAATTTTATGTTTTAATAGAAGCATTCTGAAGTAGTTTCTGTTCTCAAGGAAATACATATTCACAGACAAAAAGAAAAAAAAACACAATTTACATTTACTCTCATGAAGTTGTTTTTCGAATTTTTAAAACACCCGTTTCACCAAAAGCTCCTTTATCTTTTTTCTACCAACAGTGGCCCTAATATTTTGCTGTAGCAGGTCACAGGCTTGTAAAATATGCTCTCTAAATACTGTGTGTGTGCAGATATTTTCTTTAATTCAAGTAAACTCTACATCTGGACTATATATCATACATTTTCTGCTCATTGATAGCCTCCAGAACACACTACGGCTGAACTAACTGTTTAGAGATGTGGTTTAAATTTTCATGACAGTATAACTCAGGTAATACTTCTCCACCTTTTATTGTACTGTTCATATGCAGCAAACACCGTTCCTCTATGAATATGCTGACTGGCTGACTTGTGAACTGAAAACCACATGTGACAACACTAAATATGATTGTCGTTATTAGGCTTAGTTATCCCAGATAATGTAACGACATTGTAGACTATGCTGATTTAAAGAATAAGAGTTTATACATTCAGTTGCCAGAATGCTTAATCCAAAATGCTTGTTGGATTGTCAGCTTTGATAAGACAATATCATAAGCGGAGTGACACTTAAAAATTTTGTGTGAAGGTGATCATAAAGTCTTGCTAGAGTATGGTCACTACAAAAATATTGGAACACCGTCTTTCCATTAACTATAAGTTCATAGTGGAAACACAAATCATCTTAGTAGTATATCAGAATATCACAGCATAGCTAAAACATCTATCAGCTAGTCAGTAGAAAAGTGGCATAGGTAGCACATGCTCTTCTAACCATTTTGTGCCCTTCCTGAACCAACAGCCTGCCGACTGCAGGATACTTATAGAAAAGCTCAAGGCGTGCAGTGATGAGCAACTTCTGGTTGAACTGCAGCACATCAAAACCTGGAATATTGGCAAGGTAAGTCCATAAGATGTCTAATAACAATAAATATGTTGTGACAGGGTTCTTCCTGGTCATTGTCTTTGGAATATTGTGAACAGTATTTCTCTGTCCACAGAGGTAGGCACAGAATTGTATTTAGAAAAATAAAACGCATTTAGTTGATTTCTGTGTATCAGTGCTAACATTTACAATTCTAATTATAGTATGATTATAAACAGAACAGTAATAGCATACTGAAATGAGATAGCTTGATGCCAACTCTATAGAGACATACCTTAAGAAGGGCAATTATATGGTGCCCCAGCATTATCAAACAGTCAATGTGTCATTGCAACAAGTGTGTACTCAATGTCAGTGTTACAGTTCATCTGTGAACTTGAGATAAATTTTTAGGGGTCCTGGTTTGGGGAGTTTGATAAATATGGGATCTCAAAACCGGAGGTAAAGATCAATGGAAACGCCTCACATATCTGTGTATTGTGTAATCTGCAACAGTAACCATTCAGGGAGCACTGGTACCCCTACGAAAAAATTTTAGGAGCACAAGCAGAAACTGTAGGTGCACATTTAATGTGTATTACTAACAAATACTTTGGTAATAAACAACTTGTAGAACTCACAATGTGCCATTTTGATTTAAGGTCACAATGTCAGAGGTGAAGTATTGTTTACAGAATAATAAATAAATAAATGTAAACAAAGTACTAGTCTAATCATTTAATGTGACCGTTGAATTTGGAAAATGGCGTTTCCTCCTTAGCTTTGAAATATGCTGTGTTGAATTTCACTATCGTTTTGGCCTCATCAGTTGACTGAATGGTAGCGTCCTGCCTTTGAAATGCCATTTGAAGTGGTGATGCAGTGTCATTAGTATATCTCTCTTGCCATATCTTAATGACAGTTGCCTCAGCAAATACGTTTTCCCATCATCTTTTGGACCACATCAAAGGCAGAAGACACAGTTCCATCAATAATTACAAAAAAAACATCAGAGAACTTGCAGGTTGCTCAAATGTGCCTAGTTTTAAAAAAATAATTGCACTGTCTCAAAAAATGGTTGGAAAATGGCAATGTGGAGCCCCACTGTTGTGTCACAACCTCATCTGGCAAAATAAACATAAGTACAGGTGGCAACTGTCCTCGGTAATATGCTGTATCACCATTAAAAACTTGTGATTACAGAGAATGTGTCAGATAATTTTTTTTCTTAACACAGCCAAGGTGATCTGATACTCAACCCATTGAACTTCTGTCCCCTTCTGCTCGTTACCACCAGATTTTTAATTGAATGTTCTCCTTTTCCTGTTTGTAGATGTGTGGTTTTACTCTTGTAATGCTTGGCCACCAAGGTGCCTTGATTTTTCAAGATGTAATTATTGTTGTTGCACACCACTCAATATTTTGGTTGTTTTTGAGCATCAAACACAATTTTTACATTTTATCTACACTGTAAAAACTGACTAACCACATGATACAATGTACTATATTTTGATCATAATATCGATGCAATTAAGAGTCGTCACATTTTATATTAGGTTTGTCCTTGCTGTCCTCATTCTGACAGGAATTCACTTGCATTTTTAAAGAAAAAAAGTGGTTTTGTGATACTTGGGCTTAATTGTTCACTGTGAAAAAATCTGTCTTCAACAGTGTGAGCTGTACCATTGGGTGGATTTGCTGGACCGCTTTGATGGCATTCTCTGTGATGCAGGCCAGACAGTGGAAAATATGTCATGGCTGCTGGTGTGTGACCGTCCCGACAATGGACAGCTCAAAGCGCTGCTTTTGGCAGTGCTTAACTTCACCGCCCTGCTCATTGAGTATAGCTTCTCCAGGCACCTATACAGCTCCATAGAGGTAAGCTTTAACCCATCACATTAAACCATTGCTTCACTTTTCTGAACTTTGCATATGATATAGAATAAAAAGTAAAGCAGCTCACTAACTTGAAGCATCTTTTCATCTGCTACCTCTACAGCACTTAACCACCTTGTTAGCATCGTGTGACATGCAGGTGGTCCTGTCAGTGCTGAACCTGCTCTATGTGTTCAGTAAGCGCTCCAACTACATCACAAGACTGGGTTCTGACAAAAGGATGCCTCTTTTGGCCCGTTTGCAACACCTGGCTGAGGTCTAGTGAATGCCATGTTTTTTCTATTGCTATGTTTTGAGCTGTACCTCAAGAGAACCAGTTGTTTTGTTAAGTCTCTTTGTTCTTGTCTATAGAGCTGGGGAGGAAAGGAAAATGGCTTTGGTCTGGCTGAGTGCTGCCGGGATCTGCCAATGACGGTAGGAATTTTTAGTTACTGTCAGTTATCTCCAACTATGGCACTGTTTAATGTTTATAAAAACAACATTAACAAATTTTTTTTTTTTTATAAACTATATTTTATCACTATGATGGCCCCTGTTGGTACATGAGCAAGGAAGGTAAAGAGCAAGATTTATTTTTTTGCAATTAAGAAATCTGTTTTCAGAAAGTTGTGTTGAGGAATTACCTTCTTTAACATTTCTCAACTCTTTCTCCAGCAGACAAGTAGTAATACACTACACTATATTCACATCGAGCAGCTTGACAAGGTACAGTTACATTACAATTGCCATTGCCTGTGGATTCACTAATAAAACCTCTATCCTAGCTTATACATGGTGGTCTGTGCCTTTCAGATTTCAGAGAGCCCATCAGAGATCATGGAGTCGCTTACAATGATGTACAACATCCCTAAAGACAAGCAGACTCTTCTGTTCACACATATTCGACTGGCCCATGGCTTCTCAAATCACAAGAAGAGGTTGCAGGCTGTGCAAGCCCGTCTGCATGCAATCTCTATTCTGGGTGAGTTGAAGCCTTGTTCGAATGATAAAGGGATAAAGGCCTTTGGATCAAGTATGCTGACTTTTCTGTTTCTCTCCAGTGTATTCAAATGCACTCCAAGAGTCGGCCAACAGTATTCTATATAATGGGTTGATAGAGGAGCTGGTGGATGTATTACAGATAACAGACAAACAACTTGTGGTGAGAAAACAAATCTTAATTGTACTAAATCATTTATTACACTAAATGTCTGTCATATTGAGACTGTATCTGTAATTTTTTTCTATGTCAGATCAAATTTTCTAACATGGGAATTGTTGAAATGTAAAATTAGCATTTTTTTTTTTTTTTAAATGCTGTATTTGATTTTGTTCTTAAGGATATCAAGGCAGCATCTTTGCGCACTTTAACTTCAATTGTCCACCTGGAAAGGACACCAAAGCTTTCAAACATCATTGACTGCACCGGCACTGCCTCCTACCATGGCTTCTTGCCAGTGTTGGTGCGCAACTGTATACAAGCGATGATTGGTAAGAATATGGGCAGTTTTATTTGGTTTAACAATTCAGAGTCATCTACATAAACATAAAAAAATTAAAATTAAATCTTATTTGGTAACTTTTGATTTTTATTTCACAGACCCTTTGATGGAACCTTACCCACACCAGTTTGCCACTGCACTCTTCTCATTCCTCTACCATTTGGCTAGCTATGATGCTGGAGGGGAAGCTCTTGTCTCCTGTGGCATGATGGAGGCCCTCCTGAAGGTACATATCCTGATCAGTAATATTGTTCTTTTCAAACAATTCTTAAGGCACACTTACACCTGGCCCTGTTACTTCGTACTGTGCAGAAGCACGTTTGTCCCCTTCCCCAGTCCCCCACTGGCCTGCACGCACACTCACTGAGTGCAATCATGCCTGTGCACTGCTAGCTCTTGTACATAGGTCACATGTGACTACAACTTTTACTGGATTTTTGGCTTATTTGGTATCTTTTTGTTAAGCCATAGCCTGTTCACATTTTTTCAGATTTATAGAGT
>KV751364.1:1100301-1118708 GCA_001698575.1 Mola mola
TTCAGTGAAATTAAAATGTATGCATTGCATACTTGTGATTGTGCTTGAGAAATTGTACCATGCTAAAGCACATCTCTTCCAACCATGGCCAAGGAAGCGTGCCGCGGTTGGCCATGGTTGACCACGGTAAGGAGCACTCGCGCTAATCATAAGACGGACTTTGTGTGTCAAACTTGCTTGGGCATGGTTAGGATGGCCAGTGTGAGTGCACCCTTACTCAGTTTTAGATATTGGAATGACTAGTTAAATGAGAATTTATTTTTTACTTAAGGCATGTTTCTCAAACTTTGTGGTTGTAAGGGATAGAATAGAATAGAATAGGATAGAATAAGTCTTGTTTTTGTCTGTATGAGACTACAAACTTGTATTGATAATTGCTGTTTACTTCATTCAACTTATGTTAGGCTAACACAATCCAGCACAAGCAACATTTTCAGTTGTTTTTTTTTGCGGCTCCATGTGAATAAGGATTATTATCAAAACACTGCCATGCGAAATCTTTTTTTTTTTCTTTTTTTTTTTTTGTTCTATGGAAAGACTTTTCCATTTGTAGATGGCCATTGTTGTCTACACATTACCTAAAAATTGCCTAATGCATCTTATTAGATAATTATTCCAGTATGGAGGTCAGTCAAAGTTTGAGACCCTTGAAGTGAAAATAGGTCATTCATTGCAGGGCTGACATATAGAGACCAACAACCATCCACACTCACATTCACACCTACGGGCAATTTAGAGTGACCAATTAACCTACCCCCAGTTTTGCATGTTTTTGGAATGTGGGAGGAAACTGGAGTACCCAGAGAGAACAACCCACGCAGACACAGGGAGAACATGCAAACTCCACACAGAAACGTCCTGACCCGGAATTGAACCCAGGACCTTCTTGCTGTGGCGACAGCGCTAACCACTGCACCACTGTGAAAAATACTGAAATTCTCCTTTATATCCAAAAATGAGGGATCTTGTTAAGTTCTCGAGGATCAATTGAATAATCGTTTAAATCTATTTTTAGTGAGTTCATTTGAAACATGGACTAATTGAGGAAAAAGTACTCAAACCCATACCTACTCAGTTTATCAGAATCACTTTTTTTTGGCCAAGTATATCTGTAAAAACATGGGATGTGTCTCCAGTTTGATGATTATCCTTTGGTTGTAGGTGATCAAGTTCTTGGGTGATGAGCAGGACCAGATCACATTTGTTACCCGAGCAGTGCGAGTTGTAGACCTCATCACCAACCTTGACATGGCTGCCTTTCAGTCCCACAGCGGCCTTTCCATTTTCATCTGCAGGCTAGAGGTTGGTGATGCACTCTGGATGTTCAGTCCTTGACACAACAATTTTAAAGATTAAAAGATTCAAATTTCTGTCAAGAAACCCATTTTTCTCTAATTCATCAACCACTTTCTATATATAGCATGAGGTGGACCTTTCGAGGAAAGAATGCCCTTTTGTCATCAAGCCGAAGATCCAGAGGCCTAGTGCAGCTGTTGAATCTGAGGATATGGACACCGACATGGAAAGTAAGTCATTATTCTGAGACCTATTAAATATATTGACCTTCAGAAATTAGAATCTAAAAGTCAAACCTATAGTTACAGGTTATTTTTCACTATTGCCTTCATTAAGAAGAATAATTGATTTGCCAACATTGTGTGTTTTCATAGTGTCAGAAGTTGCTATGGAAAGCAGCCCTGGACCATCCACATCTTCTGGTTCCAGACCAGAGACAGACCACCGAGTGCAGAGCAGTGCTATGAACACACCTCGAGCAGGTACACACAAGAAACACATAAAAATGTTGTCCCTGCATTTGTTACTGCATTATACTATATCATCATTATTAAACTCTCTGGCTTTCTAGGAACACAGTGTATCCCCCAGAGGGCAGCTTTGTTAAAGTCAATGCTAAATTTCTTAAAGAAAGCCATCCAGGACCCTGCCTTCTCTGATGGTATCCGCCATGGTAAGTCAATGGCATCCTCCTACCTCTTTCACAGATTCTCAAGATTAAGGGTTTTTTGCCAAACTTGTGTATACACATGTAACAGGTACAGGCACAAAATGTTATGCATTTCATTATGCAAATGTTAGACGTTAATGTGTTTGTGCATCATCTTTTTCTTACAAGTAATGGATGGGTCATTGCCTACCTCACTCAAACACATCATCAGTAATGCAGAATATTATGGCCCTTCGCTGTTTCTCTTGGGTAAGTACACTGTTGCACTTCAGAAAAGCCCTTTAAGTACTCTTCTGACCAGACTTTATTCCATATTAAAATAGTTACTGTAAAATGAAATTAAATGTGATGAGGTTTCACTGTTTATGTGAAATTTGTTAACTTTTTTCTCTTTTCTCTCTTGTCATTTGGATTCATAGCAACGGAGGTTGTGACAGTGTTTGTGTTCCAGGAGCCATCGCTGCTCTCCTCCCTGCAGGACAATGGCCTCACTGATGTCATGCTGCATGCTCTTCTCATCAAGGATGTGAGTTACCAGCTGGTGTTGTAAACCAAAATCTGGTTCCTAGGTATTTCCAACACGGAGAGTTAAGAATAAATATATAAATTTGGTTCTGTTCCTATAAGACTTAACTCTGTTGTTACTGCACACAAAGGCTTTATATCTTCAAGGATGTGAAGATGAAGCAGTCTGAAGCAGCGTTTCCGCAAAAGTGGTTTCTGTATATAACATAAGCCGATACCGACATATATATGATAGGCCAATATTGGTCAATAATATTGGCCAAACTGAGCTATCGGTTAGGGTCTACGGACACGTTGAATGAGCAAGGCTAAAGACTCCTTTGAAAACAACAGGACCCTTGGGAAATGTTAGATGATTCCAAATTGATGAGAACTATAATTGATAAACAGACTAAGGATTGCCAAAATTCAAACAGTACAAAAGAATAATAGATAATCTTTTTGACTTTCACCTCCAAGATTATTTTTACATGTTTTGTTTTTTTTTTTTTTTCAGGTTCCTGCTACCCGTGAGGTTTTGGGTTCTCTCCCAAATGTATTCAGTGCCCTGTGCCTGAATGCAAGAGGACTGCACTCATTTGTTCAGTGTCAGCCTTTTGAGCGCCTCTTCAAAGTGCTTTTGTCCCCTGACTACTTGCCTGCTATGCGACGGCGACGGAGCTCAGACCCGTTGGGTGAGAATGACATTATGGGCACGGGTGGGGACTATATGCTTTTGTCCCAGTTCGATCATATCCCAATACTTAGGTCCCACATTGACTTGTATTGTGACTGTTATTGATTATTGCAATCTTTTTCATCTTAACAAAACCAAATGTGAAATTATATTGTTAAAAACAGCTTTGTTGAATCTCACTATGCCCGTTTGACTTAATTTTCCAGTTAGAGAAAATGTTGCCACTTCCCTTCTCGAGATGCAGTATTTATTCAAGACGCAGTTACAAAGGATGTGTGCTTATCTGTAAAACAATAATTTAACAGTTATTCCTCCCAAAACTGATATGACATTGTAGTCATTTAGCCCTTTATGTGTTTACATACACATTAAAAGATTGTGTTACTTACGCAAATCAAATCCATTTGTTTTCTACCCACCTGTGCTGTTATTTAAGTCTTAGCTTGTAGAACAGAGCAACATTTTTTCAGAGGGCCATACTGAATTGGATAAAGTATGTAAAGGACCACAAATTGGGATGCGTAATACAGCTAATTTTGACCTTGTTGACTGGAGTTCAGGACTTTTCTTGTGTACCATAGTTTGCAGGCTTGATTAAAACATATTTTGGTGTATGACACAATACTGCCTTTGAAATGACAATTTGGAAACAATTTTTCAGATGTTGTTAAAAAACAAAAATCAGAAACATTCAGAGTTAACCTTTCTCCCAAAGTATTCACCCATAGTTATTTCTTTGAAATCACAACTACTACTCTAACTTGTCACATCAATCAAGTGAAGTGGATAATGTTCATCACAAATTATCATCTTGTCATAATCAATTTTATGCTGAGACAATTGGCCCTGCCATTCATGTTGATAATACTTGGATACATACCACCCGCCTAAACAATTCTGTGGGCCAAGTACGCCACCAAGCATAACATTCACAATTAAAATTTAGGAGTTGTTTGATAAACATGACAAAGAGCCTAAGGTTTAGGATCCATAATATCCATTGCCCTGTGCCAGCTGCCACAACCTGACAGAGCTGTTTTATTGCATGATAGGGGCCAATACGATATCAGGCAGGTGGTTCTGATGTTGTAGCTGTTTGCTGTAATTCAGCAAGATTCAATGCCTTTAGTTGTTTCAGTTTACTTGAAAGATGTTTTGGGTCGAATAAAGTTAGTACACCGGCTGGTTCCAGCCCCAGGCTGTGTTTTGACTTTGTGTTTTAGACCTGCTTGAGTTGATTACATGTTCTGTGTCTGACACAGGTGACACTGCATCCAATTTGGGTAGTGCTGTGGATGAACTCATGAGGCACCAACCCACTTTAAAGACTGATGCTACTACTGCCATTATTAAGGTAGTGTACCTTGCTTTACAAGTATTACTTCAAGCGTGGTGACAGAACTTGACAGAAAAAATTAAACCTTCATTTGTATTAACAGTTACTGGAGGAGATCTGCAACCTAGGTCGTGCCCCTGAGTACATCTGCCAGAAACCATCTATCCAGAAAGCTGATGGCACTGTGGCTGTGCCTCCAGCACGCTCCAGCCATGCTGCTGAAGAAGCTTCAAGTGAGGATGAAGAGGAAGAGGAGGCCCTGCACACATTCAGCCAGCAGCAGGGGGAACCAGAGAGCAACAGACAGTCAGTGCCACTTGAATTGTATGATGTGTTCATATGACAAGTTCATAACATAATAGATTAAAACAACTATTCAAACTTCATTCTTCAAGTCAATTGGATTAACGTAACCTAAGTAGCTGGTTGTCATTTTAATGATGTTTGGCTTCTTGCAGGGTGGTGGGCACTGAGGAGAGGATACCCATTCCGCTGATGGATTATATTCTGAATGTGGTAAAGCTTCTTTGAACATTTTAGCATTGTTTTGAGTATTTTTTTGCAATATCACAAGCCATTGAACGGTACTCCTCTCAATTCTCTGTTCATTCTCCCTGATGATGCACTTCTAGATGAAGTTTGTGGAATCCATACTCAGCAACAACACAACAGATGACCACTGTCAAGAGTTTGTGAACCAGAAAGGCCTGCTTCCACTGGTATCTATTCTAGGCCTGCCCAACTTACCTATAGACTTCCCAACTTCTGCTGCCTGCCAAGCTGTGGCTGGTGTCTGCAAGTCCATACTGGTAAGCACATTTATTCAATTTATTTAGAAATGACACACTTTAACATGAATGGTAAAGCATCAGATGTAGCTGAAAGACTCATGTTGAGCTGCAGTCCCTTGCTGACAAGATATGAGGTAAAATATCAGATTGAATGTAGGCTGAAGCATTGCTCCACTAAATCCTCTCGTTTAGACTCTCTCACATGAGCCTAAGGTACTCCAGGAGGGCTTGTGCCAGCTGGATAGTATCCTGACTTCCCTGGAGCCACTTCATCGACCTATTGAGGTGCCCGGTGGGTCTGTGCTACTCAGAGAACTGGCTAATGCAGGCCATGTCACAGACGCCACATTATCAGCTCGTGCCACACCACTTCTACATGCTCTTACCGCGGCACATGCCTACATCCTCATGTTTGTCCATACGTGCAGAGTTGGACAGGTAAACATCTGTTTTCTTAAAATAATTGTAACCCTACCCTTTTTCTTCATAATGAAAATAATTTGATTAAAATATATTAGTTACTGTTCATTTTAAGTGATTCATGACAAGAGTTGGCTGAATCGTGATGTTTAATTGGCATATTTCTATACATATGCAAGAAATTATTTTGTAAGAGATTTTTCTATGTCTGACTCCACAGGGTGTGTGTTTTTTTTCCATCTTATTTTTGTTGATCAATGTTGTAATTATAGGCACTGCTCTGTATATCAATGTTTTAAACAAAGCAGTTATAAATTAGTTAACCAGTTAAGGGCATATTTTACTAATTATTGATATGTCTTTATGCTGTGCAGGATTTTAAAAATGTAAGATAATTTCTACAAAGGTACAATGCTTCGCTTCTCTTTCTACACAGAGCGAGATCAGAGCTATTTCAGTCAATCAGTGGGGCTCCCAGCTGGGTTTGAGTGTTCTCACCAAGCTCAGTCAGCTCTACTGCTCACTGGTATGGGAAAGCACTGTGCTGCTGTCCCTATGCACGCCTAACAGGTTAATTTTTGTTCTTTATTTCCATGATTTTAACTTTGTGATCAGCTGTAATTCTATAATACCTCTTAACTGTGTCCAACAGTCTGCCTCCAGGATGTGAGTTTGGCCAGGCTGACATGCAGAAACTGGTGCCCAAAGAGGAGAAGCCATCTGGCAGCACTGCAGTATCTGCAGCCTTTGGCTCTAGGAGAACTGGTAATAAAATCATAACACTTCATCTGATCGGAAAAACAACCATATCCACAAAACTTTGAATAACTTTTGTGACCTCTACCCTTCTCTAAGCAGAGCCTGAGGCACTGTCTGTGGAGTCACCTGCTGGTGGCCTGTTAGAGGGTATAGGTCTGGATGGGGACACCCTGGCTCCCATGGAGACAGATGAACCCACTGCAACGGACTCTAAGGTCAAGTCCAAACTTACCCCAGCTATGGCTACACGCATAAAGCAGATAAAACCACTACTCTCTGGTGAGACAAAGAATTTGTCATGTTAAGATTTTTTAAAAAGTGTTTCCAATTGCTTTATTTTTCCTTGAGTTTGTCAATAACCTGCTTGTGTATTTATAGCTTCATCACGACTAGGTAGAGCTCTGGCTGAGCTATTTGGTCTGCTCGTGAAGCTGTGTGTGGGCTCCCCAGTGCGTCAGCGACGCTCCCACCATGCCACAAGCACAGGCACTACCCCAACACCTGCTGCCAGGGCCACTGCTTCTGCCCTTACTAAGCTTCTCACCAAGGGTCTGAGTTGGCAGCCCCCACCATACACACCAACCCCTCGATTTAGGTGAGAGTAAACTATGGTTAACATTATTTGCCTTTTTAAAAATATGCATTACACACAGAGATTTTATATAATGTTGTTTTATTTGTCTGGCAGGCTGACTTTCTTCATTTGCTCAGTGGGCTTTACATCTCCAATGCTTTTCGATGAGAGGAAGTACCCATACCACCTCATGCTGCAAAAGTTCTTTTGCTCTGGAGGGCATGATGCCTTATTTGAGTAAGTCCTACCCAGAGCTGTGACAATACATGTTTAAAAACTGCACTTGGTTTTATGATATACTCATTTTCATTCTTACTCAGGAGGTTTATTGATTTTGGTGATTTTGTTTAGAACATTTAACTGGGCCCTGTCAATGGGTGGGAAGGTGCCTGTGTCTGAGGGGCTTGAGCATACTGATCTACCAGATGGAACAGGGGAGTTTCTTGATGCCTGGTTAATGCTGGTGGAGAAGATGGTAAACCCAAGCACTGTACTGGATTCACCTCACTCACTGCCAGCTAAAATGCCTGGGGTCACACCTACCATGCCCCAGTTCAGTGCCCTTCGGTTCCTCATAGTCACCCAGAAGGTCAGTGTCCATTAATTTGTAGGATTGTGTATTCATCTGTATTTGTTATACCTTTTATGGTTAGTGGGGGGCGGGAAGATAGAGTATATTTTTCTTTTGTATCGTTCTCTTCAACTTTGCAAATACCACAAATTAAAAACACCACAGTATTAGTGACGAGTAACACAGCAGCATCAGAGGCTGTGCGTGATGTTTTACTGTACACTTGGAATTGACGGTACTAAACTTCTAAACAATGGACTAACATGACAATAACAATCATTTATTATCCCTGTTAGGCTCCGGAACCTTATGTTGTCTCCACAATTTTTGAACATTTATGGTTTTTCTTTAAGTGCTTTGAATTTCCTGGTCAGACACATAACTTGTCAACCTTTTGTTCCAGCTTAGTGTATTTATAAAGAAGCTGATCAAAGGCTGTCCTACCTGTGCTGGTCTCAAAAGTGGTACAACTTAAAACCCTTTACTCATCTAATGTTTACGCATGCTAATAGAGCATCAATTAGGGACGTGAACTTGAGACTGTTTGGGTTGTTTCTTTCGATTTGTTAATCATGGACTTCACAGCTCCAAAGGATGTACTTCTTTGCTTTTGATGTCTTTTATGTTTAATAAAAGACATTAGGCATCAAATTTAAAAAAGGGCTTGTGCATTTTAACTCCATAACATATGGCAATTGCATCTTAAACAACAATATGGTTTGCAAAGAGTGCGGCTGGCTGTATTTTGGCTCAGAAAGGCAGAAGAGGCACTCAACGTAAAATTGGCAAGTTTTTGAACTGTGCTAGATATACATCCTCTGGTCATCAGCAACACATGGTCCAATTTTGAACGCAAGGCCAATGGTTTTAGTGCTGTTTTTTTTTCCCTTTAATGTTTTTTTATGATAAAAAAGGCATCAAAGAAGAAAGACTTGAGATTTGTTTTTAACTCATAACTATATAGTCACATCGGTAACCAATATTTAGGTTTCAAAGGCAGAGTGATGCTGTCTGATAAAACTTAGAAGAGCAGACAAAGAAGCAAGCACAGAAAAAGCATGGGAAAAAGCAACGGAGAATGGGCAAAGTTTTTATTAAACTTGAATGCGACTTGTGGCTAAACTGCACTTCGGGTCATCGGCAACACAGCTGCCAAGTTTGGAGTCAATGTGCCGAATGGTTTTGGTGCTCTGCAGGGGACAGACACACGGACAAAGATTCTTTGCTTAAGAATTTTGATGCAACACAACAGATCTGCGCCAGGCCCATCATTTATAACTATTGTACACCTGACCCTTTTGACATGCATTACACTGAATCTAATATGTATTCCTGTTAGCTTAAGCTTAAGCCTTGAGCACTTTTTCCAAATGTAGAGCGCCTTTTGACATGCATTACACTGAATCTAATATGTATTCCTGTAAAAAGCCTTAAGCTTAAGCCTTGAGCACTTTTTCCAAATGTAGAGCATTATATTTTTATGTTTTATTATTGTAACACAGCCTCTCCTTTATTCAGGCTGCATTTAATTGCATCCGTAGTCTGTGGAACAGGAAGCCACTGAAGGTGTATGGAGGTAGGATGGCTGAATCCATGCTGGCTATTCTCTGTCACATCCTAAGAGGGGAGCCTGTTATTCAGGAGCGCTTGGCTAAGGAAAGGGAAGGAACAATGAGAACGGATGATGATGTGGCTTCCACTGGTTCTTTGGGACCCAGCATTGCCCCGGGAGCATCTACAACAAGCGGAGAGGCACCTGCACAGATTGGAACAACACCTGGTGGGCCAGCAGCAGGATCAGTTGATGAGTCAACTAATTCTACCCCACGCAGGGAGCCCCAAGTTAATCAGGCTCAGCTCACACAGGTATACAGGAAAGCTTTCTGAGAAACCTTTGATGTTGGCGGTTGATATTTGTCATTGTTTATTTTTTCAATGTTTCACTGTTTGCGCATACTATCGTGGTTGTCATCTTTCCGGATAATAGTCCTGGAACCACTGAGGACAAGTTTGGATGTGTGTGTGTGGTTCCCCCCCGCCCCAAGTTGCCTAGAATTGTTTATAGATTAGCAGCTTTTGCCGCTCATCTGCTAGGGTGTCTAACTGCCTTGTCAGTATATTGATCTTGCTCTCCCGCTACTGCAGAGAGTTTTGAAATCATAGGCTTACTGCATAATTGTATATCTACGTGGCCATCTATAAAAGATCAGAGGTGGTATGTTTACCAATCTTCCTTTTCTAATTCTGCATGCACTGAATCCTGGGCCACTTTTGTTTTATAACAGGGAAGATGCAGAGGGAGAGAGAGGCCCGCACAGGTCCGGCAGCAGCAACTTCAGCAGGTATAAGAGCCATCAGGGAAAGGGGGAGAAATTAAAAGGGATAGATAGTCAGGGATAGAGAGAGGTTGCAGTGCGAGAACTGAAAATGGAGAGTGTAATTTGGGCCAAATTATAATCATTTATTGAGACAGATTGTCAGGGTAAAGATTAAGGGAAAAGGGCTGATTGCGGCTTTTTAGGGAGGTTTAGTGCACTTATCATTCAAAACTGAAGGGAAGATGAGGGAATGGAAGAACGTCTCCTCGTCCTTTTTAATCATGGCTAGTGTCTCTGGCGCTCCCATACCATTTTGACATTTTTCAGTTTCCATTTCAGTGACCATTTGTTCCTTACCGTATTTTTGTTTAATCTAGTTAAAAAAAATGGTTACCTATGTTATCTCGTGTTTTAGCTAATGGATATGGGCTTCTCAAGAGAGCATGCCATGGAGGCACTACTGAACACCAGCACCATGGAGCAGGCCACAGAGTACCTACTTACACATCCACCACCACTTCTTGGTGCAGCAGTAAGAGTAAGGCTTCACGCAGAAACGTTCTTTCATTTCATCAATTTCAACCAGCTGACATTTTGTTTTTTCTATTTAGGACCTAACTATGTCTGAAGAGGACCAAATGATGCGGGCCATAGCCATGTCACTTGGACAAGAGGTTAGCATGGAGCAACGTTCTGATTCTCCTGAGGTGTGTCACTGTTGCTGCTCAAATTTAATGGAATAAAAAATGCATTCAGAACTGTATGCTGCTAAATGTAACCTCATGAATTAATAACTTTGTGTTTAGTGGAGCAGCTAATTTCTGTCATTGCTACAGGAAGCAGCACGTCGGCGTGAAGAAGAGGACAGGAGAGCTAGGGAGCGGGCAGAGGAGGAGGAGGCCCGCTGCTTGGAGCGTTTTATGGAGGCTGAGCCACTGGACTCCAAGGAACTTCATGTCTTCACCGACTCCATGCTGCCAGGCTGTTTCCATCTTCTAGATGAACTGCCTGACACAGTCTACCGACTTTGTGACCTGCTGATGACTGCTATTAAGAGGAGTGGCCCAGAGTACAGGGATCTCATCCTTGGACAGGTTGTCCGCCAGGTTGGTAGATAAATGCATGTTTACATTGCATTCTGTACTCAAAGTCAACATCCAGTGATTTATTGGGCTTAGAAGTAGTTTGAATTTATTCCTATGTTATCCCTCTGTTTTCAGTTTGTATATTTGACTTAGTAGGTTGTCCGCCAGGTTGGTAGATAAATGCATGTTTACATTGCATTCTGTACACAAAGTCAACATCCAATGATTTATTGGGCTTAGAAGTAGTTTGAATTTATTCCTATGTTATCCCTCTGTTTTCAGTTTGTATATTTGACTTAGTAAGAATTAAAAACAATCTTTTGCCACCCTAATTATATTCATGTTGTATGTAGGTGTGGGAGGCAGCAGATGTGCTGATTAAGGCAGCTGAGCCTCTGACTACCAGTGACACCAAGACTGTGTCAGAGTGGACTAGACAGATGGCCACACTTCCCCAGGCTTCCAAGCTGGCAACACGAATTCTTTTGCTCACTTTGCTCTTTGAGGTTAGTGAAAAATCACATCAAAACCCTTAAAATAATTTTGTTCTCATTGTTTTATCTACACATCCCAACCATTTGTTGTTTTTGGTTCCTGAAGGAACTGAAGCTGCTAGGTGCCAAAGTGGTGGAAAACAGTGGGATTCTTGATTTATTGATTAAGCTACTTGAGGTTGTACAGCCCTGTCTGCAGGCTGCTAAAGAGCAAAAAGATATCCAGACACCGAAGTGAGTGTGCACAGTTGCACATGTTATACTAAATTTTTATTATGAGAACTGTGGGTTAAACCTAACCCTTAAGATGTATATTATGTCATGATTTTATACTTCCATTACTGCAGATGGATCACACCAGTTCTGTTGATAATTGATTTCTATGAGAAGATGGCAGTCTCTTCAAAGCGCAGAGAACAAATGAACAAGGTAAGAGCCAGCCTTATGAAACAACGCTAAGGATACAAATTACAAAATTAGAGTTGAGTTCATGAGCAGAAATAGAAAGAGTTTACTGAGTAAATTTATAATCTCACATACCTTTAGAATGGTAATGTTTCATGGCACCTTTTCCACTTTGCCCTCATCTGAACTTCAAGAATGAAATATATCTACAAAGGAAAATACATTTTGGTAAATAAGTCTGCAAGGAGTGGGCAAAACATGCAATCTTGCATAACATTGTTAACATAAATACCAGTGTCAAGTTTATAATTAAAGTTGGGTTTTGTTAGGAGTAACTGAATAAACTGTTAAAAGATGTTGGTGTTATTTTGCACATCTGTTTTTTAAAGTTGAGTTCTCTCTGTTTGCCTTTAGTATCTGCAGCCTAATGGGAACAACTGGCGATGGTTTGATGACCGCTCAGGCCGTTGGTGCAGTTACAGTGCATCAAACAACAGTACCATCGACTCAGCATGGAGGGCTGGAGAGAGCAGTGTCCGTTTCACCGCTGGACGCCGGAGATATACTGTACAGTTTAATACAATGGTACAGGTATGCTCAGCCCTACAGGGATCTCTACAGCTATTACACACTCTTCATGGACTCTTTAAATTTTGATGGTTGTGTTACTAGAAATTTTTGGATTCCTTTGATTTAACACCATACTTTTGGACAGGTAAATGAAGAAACTGGTAACAGGAGGCCAGTGATGTTGACTGTCCAGAGAGTGTCACGCACGCCTAAGCCTGCTAAGATTGGGAGCATTACTGACTCTGAGAGAGAGGAGGGAGACAGAAGCAAAGCAGAAGAAACCCACAGCGATCTGGACTCGGGGGCGGCAGTAGAGATGAGTGCTCCGAAGGATGATCCCAGCCAGTTTAAGGAGACCACATCTGGACAGTCATCTTCCCTAGAGTCTGACTTCTCCCAGGGCTCTGATATTGTTGTGCAAGGTTTGACTGAGGACATGACCACAGTTCTTATTCGTGCCTGTGTCAGTATGATAAGTGTTCCTGTGGACCCAGACACCCTTCACGCTACATTGCGTCTCTGTTTGCGCCTTACACGCAATCATCAATATGCTATGATGTTTGCTGAACTAAAGAGCACAAGGATGATCCTGGGACTGACGCAGAGCTCTGGCTTCAATGGTTTCACCCCACTTGTTACCCTGCTCTTCAGACACATCATAGAAGATCCAGCTACTCTGCGCCACACGATGGAGAAGGTTAGTCTTATCGGTACTGTTTAAATAGAACACTATATCTTTATATACTATCGCATTGTTCATTTGTTTTTGCTAACTATTGTATATTTTTGAAAATATTGCTTTTAAGTTGTTTCTATATCATAAGCAAATTCTTACATTTTTGCCATAGGTGGTGAGGTCAGCAGTGACCAGCGGAGCAGGTAGTACCACTTCAGGAGTGGTGTCAGGCAGCCTTGGTTCCAGAGAAATCAATTACATCCTTCGTGTCCTCGGTCCTGCTGCCTGCCGCAACCCTGAATGTTTTGCCGAAACTGCAAGCAATTGTGTCCGCATTGCTTTGCCGGCACCCCGTGGAGCAGGCACAGGTGAGTGTGAAATGTTTTCCAGATGTTTGGATTAGAATTCAAGTTATTAGTAATGTAAATACAGTATATTTAGAGTTCCTGTGCAGTGTGAATTTTTTTTCGGGACTAGATAAGTAATGGAAAAAGAATAAAGACCATGGAAATAGTTTTCAGACTACTTTCCCTATTCTGTTTGTTTATATGAAATTCTGAATTTCTTTAAGTAAATTGGTCATTCTAACAGTGTTTAGTATTGCATTTTGAGAACCTAGCCAGCATAGATAAAATGTTTTACTTATATGTAAGAGCATATAGGCCAGAAAAACAAAAGCAAAAAAAACTATGGCTTACAATTAAAATTGCAGTCTAAACTAAACTGGCTCCCTGTCTATATGTTACGGCCTGTGGATCCTCTCTGCCCCAGGTTCCTTTTAACTGTGCCAAATTCAGATATTGGCAATGGTTAGTTTGAAAGAAAATGCAGTTTCTGTATGAATGAGCCATACCTTTTAATACTGCATATATTTTTGTTTTAACAGGCATAGTTGTTATGAAAATTAAACAAAAATTTTGTAACTCCTGCTTTCTTCAAGTGTAAACAGTATCTTGGTTATTATCACGCAACATTTTGTACTTGTTATGTTTAGGGAAAGTCTGTCTTCTTGGGACTTAGATGCTTGATAGTGTGTCATAATCAAACTTTCTGGGTAAAACTGGACTGAAAAGTGACAGTAATGGTATATAATGTTAGTATGTGTCTTTTTAAAAAAAAAAAAAATCTTTATACAATGGTAAAATGGTTCAGAGTCTACTTGTTTCTACATTTTTTTTTTTACTATATTAAGCTCATATGCTTATCTTTTTCTACAGCCTCTGATGATGAGTTTGAGAACCTACGAATCAGGGGACCCAATTCTGTGCAGCTGGTGAAGACAACTCCACTGAAACTGTCCCCCTTACCCCCTATTCCTGACACTATCAAGGAAGTCATCTATGATATGCTCAATGCTTTGGCTGCCTATCATGCTCCTGAAGAACGTAAGACATGTCAATCATGTCCTACCACCTACTGAACAGGCCTTGAATGTTTGAACATTTCAGTTAAGGATATACTTGTGTGTCTTGTACAGCTGAGCGTTCAGAAGAACGTGCAGCAGCGGTGCCTGGTGGTCAAGATCTGTGCCAGATATTGCAAGATGTGGGTGATGATGTTTACCAGCAGTACAGACTTACCCGACAAGGCAGTGACTTTGACTCCCAGTCTGCATTCCACATCAATGTGAGTCACAATGTTGTCCTGTATCAAAGACCAGTGTGTCATTTTAATAACCTTAATAATAAAGATCTGTCTGTTCCTCTCAGACTCAAGTATTTGCTGCTGATGGAGGTGTGGCTGAGTCCTCCCAATCTGGCACACCACAAGGGGAAGGTGAAACTGAAAGTTTTATTTACTTATGATGCTTTTATTTGTGTACATTCACTTGATTTAAGTTCACATTTTATTTGTGCAAGACAATTTAGCATCTGAATGTGTGTACTGTATGTGTATTATTTTGTTATCGAATTTTCTCAGCTTCCACGCCAGAAGAGATGCGTGAGGAAAAGAAAGAACAGGAAGGAGAGAAAAGCACCAGCTCAGAGGAGGGTAAAGCAGCCAAAGTAAAGGCAAGCAAGCCTTTAATGCCTACCTCTACCATCTTGAGACTGCTAGCTGAACTGGTGCGCTCTTACGTGGGCATCGCCACACTGATTGCTTCCTACTGTTATACTGCCGGACAGTCCGAGCTTATCAAGGAGGTGGGTAGTTTATCAGAATCTTGTCAGCTTATCACACCTCTTTAATGGTACACTTTTTGGGGTTTTTTTTCCCCCCTTAACTTGTTTTGACTTCCTCTTGTCCTAACAGGATTGCAGCGTTCTAGCATTTGTGCTCGACCACTTGCTGCCCCACACTCAGAATTCTGAGGACAAGGATACGCCAGCCCTGGCACGTTTGTTCCTAGCCAGCCTGGCAGCTGCCGGCACAGGCACTGATGCCCAGGTGGCCCTGGTTAATGAGGTGAAGGCTGCCCTTAGTCGAGCATTAGCAATGGTAGAAGGCGCTGAAAAACATGCCAGGTAAGCAGCCTTTTTAAAAAAGAAAAAACCTTGGGCTAATATTGATAAAAAAATTCCTGATTTATTAAATTATATACAAAACCAATCCGTAATTCTTAACTCTTTGTTTTTTAATTTTGCAGGCTTCAGGCAGTCATGTGTATCATTAGCACCATCATGGAATCGTGTCCTTCAACATCCAGTTTCTATAGTACAGCAGCAGCTAAGACACAACACAATGGCATGAACAATATCATAAGACTTTTTCTTAAGAAAGGACTGGTCAATGACTTGGCCCGTGTCCCTCACAGCTTGGATTTGTCCAGGTATGTCAATACTAAATCATTTTCTACTTTGTTGTTATTTAATTGTAGACTAGAGGCTTACATTATAAAGTGTGATCTGTGTTATGTCTTAGGTTTTACAGTATCATGGAGCTTCGTCAGCTTTAACTGGTTTATGTTTGTTTTGCACAAGTTATTTACGCTGTTTAAAACCATATTCTCTTCCATCCTTTGCTTTAGTCCCAATATGGCCAACACAGTGAACGCCGCCCTTAAGCCTCTGGAAACTCTGTCCCGCATTGTTAACCAGCCCAGCAGTCCGTTGGGGGGAAAAGGAGGCTCCAGCAAAAACAAAGCTGAACATGACACCGTGGGCGCTGCCAGGGACAGCAACAGCAACACTCAAGATCAAGGTATCCACAACAGTCAGATGAGACACTTAAACACACAGCAATTGCAAGTCTGCCTGTTGTTGATAGCGTGGCATTTATTCCAGGGGAATCTGGTGAGGCAGAACCTGTAGAGGGCAACCACAGAGTGCAAGGAACAGACAGCGACCTCATGGATGGAGAGACAGAAGGAGATACGGTAGTCATTGCTGGTCAGCCAGAGGTTCTCAGCACACAGGCTATGCAGGTGATTCATTTTACACAAAATACTCCTACTTACTATTTTTACCACATTATACATTCCATTTATAATTGGTGTCTGAAAATACAAGTATGTATCTAGCAAATGTAGCTAATTGAGCTTAGCTAATAAGGCTCTTTTTCTACTCAGTTTTTTCAATTTATTGTGAACATAGCATTTGCGGATCATTTCCTGTGTGTGTAGGTAGAGAATGAGTTGGTGGATCTGATTGATGAACTGCTGGAGAGAGATGCTGGCACTGTCAACAGCACAATTATAGGTAATCCACTAGATTCATTTCGGAGGGACAATAAGGCAAGAAAAGTTGGATGTAAAAGCACTAAACATCAACAGGGACAGTTTTATCCAGTCCATTTTATGTTACCAAAACTCACATTTCTACCAAGCAGCATGGTTCAGTTCAGTTCGGTACAGCACATTTGGGAATGGTACGCTCGTTACAGGCATTCATTTCCACTGGCAAACGTACCATTTCCTAGTGGGCGGGGTAGCTTTACAGTACCAGTGTATCCATATGAAGAAAGTGTGACAACAAAAAAGGAAATATTGGAGGACATCCAACATTTCATGTTGTTTCTGTTGTTCAGCATATTGGCTGTTAATCACACAGAGTAGACAGCCTCTGTTTGATAAAAGGCCGCACGCCACGATGAGAAAAGACAGCCTAACCATTGTAGAGAAATGAAGGTTCTGTTGACCGATCAGCAGATTGAATTGGGCAAGCCCCCCCTTTTATGGTACAGTTTAGCTCTGGTTGGTACCCCAAGTGAAGGACAACAAAACTGGCACAGTAAAGTTCACTTTTTAAGGGGTACCATTCAGTTTTTGACAATGCAAACGCAAAAAAAAATTCATCCCGTACCAAACCGAACTGAACCGTACTGCTTGGTGGAAACTGGGCTAAAGTGTTGTACCCTCATACAGTGGAAACAGGCAAAAAATATCCAGAAAGGGTATATGACTTGTCTGGTGTGTCAATCAGTGGGACGCAGTGGTGAAGATGAATCACAGGAGGATGTGCTGATGGATGAGGCCCCCTCTAACATTAGCCAGGCATCTACTCTTCAGGCCAACCGGGAAGGTAAGACAGTGTGGCACATCGAAATTTATTAATCATGGCATATAACCTGACAGGTGATTTGTTTTTTTACTGACAATTTCTCCATCTGTGTGTCTCTTTGATCAGACTCCATGAACATCTTGGAACCAGAGGATGAGGAGCACACACAAGAGGAAGATTCTAGTGGCAGCAATGATGATGAAGACAGTCAGGATGAGGAAGAAGAGGAGGAAGAAGAGGAGGAGGAGGATCAGGTATAAAGTAACACAGTGAGGTACCGTAAAAATGTATTTTATTGTGGCCTGCCTATCCTTAAGGCTAAATGCTGATACTTATCTTAAAGGATGATGAAGAAGGAGATGAGGATGATGATGACGAAGGCTCAGAGATGGAATTGGATGAGGATTTCCCTGACATAAATGCTGCACCACACATCCGCTTTGAACGATTTGACAGAGATGATGATCTCATCATAGAATTTGACAACATGTTCTCCAACAACGGTGAGATGAATCATTCATTTCTAACATTTACAAAGTTAGAATTTAGTATAATTGATTATGATTAAAAATATAGTTAATAGCTAATACATGTTGGAATTGCAGTCCATGACAGAATTTGATTGGAAATTAATTTTTTTACAAAACAAATTTCTTGGTTGAAGAAAAGTTTTACTTATTAATACAGGACACCGGGGTAAGAAAATAGGACAAAAATGCAGAAGCAATCATAAATGCAAAAACAGTGTTCTGTTTTCTTTAGTTTGATTTCTACAAAAATTTGTTGGTTATGCAAGAGCTGT
>KV751364.1:1118774-1135639 GCA_001698575.1 Mola mola
GCCCTCCCTCCCTCCCCAGGAAACATCCCCAGCTCCCACCCACTGATGGTGCGTCACGTTGACCATGGTTCCCTCACTCTAGGTGTGGCAGGTACCAGCAGCCGACTGGCACAGGGTATGGGTCGCAGCCAGCGAACCCTTCGCCAGCTCACTGCCAACAGTGGACACACCATTCATGTCCATTACCCCGGCAACCGCCAGCCAAACCCTCCACTCATTTTGCAACGGTAGTTTTATGTCTTAAATAACACATCTGTTTTGCGACCTCTATTAAACAGCCATTCTTCTGTGACGTTGCTAATATAAGTCTTTTATTTATTTATTTGTGTAAGATTGTTGGGCCCCAGTGCTGCAGCAGATATTTTACAGCTGTCCAGTTCTCTGCCTCTGCAATCTCGTGGTCGTGCTCGCCTTTTGGTTGGAAATGAGGATGTTCATATCATTGCTCGTTCTGATGATGAGTTGTTGGATGACTTTTTCCATGAGCAGAGCAGTACAGGGGGACAAGCAGGTAAGAATTGCTGTGGTTTGTTGCTTATGCATTGATCTTTTGGTTTAGTGTAAGCCTTAATTCTGAATATGATTGTTCTCTCTCTATCTATAGGGACTCTATCTAGCATTCCCACTGCCTTAACTAGATGGACGGATGAGTGCAAAGTTCTGGATGCTGAAAGTATGCACGACTGTGTAGCAGGTCAGTTTTCTGAGATTGAAAATGGTTTTTCAGTTGAGAAGAACAACTCCTTAGGCTCGATCCGCCCTGCCCATTTAGATAGACCTTAACGCGAAAATTTGTATCATGACTTTTGGTGCAGTGAATCATTTAGTCCTAATTGCTGAATAAGTATACTGTACTATAGTAAAGCAATTTAGAGATTCTACTTTTTTTGATTTACTAAGACTTGCATCAGTTGTAACATCTCTCAGAAAATACCACGTATGATAACACTCCTAATTCTTCTGAGTTTGGTTTGTCACATATTTGATTTCATGTGCTACTACCCATAATGAGAGATGAAGATCACCTTTTCTTTGTTTGACCTTTATGTTAAGGCCATACCCTAAAAACAATGTGTGAATTATGAAATCTGTGTGCTTTTAGTGGTGAAGGTGCCTATCCTGCAGCATCTTGAAAGTCTCAGAGATGAGGAACTGGAAGAGCGCAGGGAGAAAAGGAAGAGGCAGATGGCTGAGGAGGAGGAATCTAAGCAGAATGAGAGGAGGGCATCTGGAGCAGAACAGGCCAGAGAGCAGAGCCTGCAGGTGACAAAATAATGTTTGTTTGCTGTTTAGGAGATGAAATTTTCTAACAGAAGGGCATGCATCTTTCGGCATGTATATTAATGTTTGATAATATCAATTTTGTGTTTGCAGGGTTCTGGATCTGGGGCAGTTAATGGGTCTGACAACAATACCGGTACTGACATCTGTTTGGATTTTCTTTTTTCTTTCTGTCTTAATGTTAATGCTTCACATTTCAGTGATGGGCACCCAGAGACGAGCAGCCAGCAGAGCGTGCTGTGGGATGAGGTAGTAGTTTGTATAGTTTTAGGATCACACCAGATCTGGGAGATAACTATACAGTCTACTGTCTTTCCTATGGTAATGCTATACCAGCTGAACGCTGCAAAGAAGTTTCAGTTTTAACTTGAAATGGTTAAGAAATATCTATTTAATGCTGTCTTAAGCAAATTGTTGTACTTATTTTTATTATGATTGCAGTAGACTTTTATTTGTATGCTTCTTTGTAGTGTTTGCATATTTCTGCAGCTGGCTTTGCTGTGGTGAGGTAGTAAGTTGTGTTGTTGTTGGGGATCAGGATTGTGCACCCCATTCAGGAGATAACTATACAACTTACTGCCTTCCTCAGCAAAGGCCTATGCCTTCTATGTAGAAAGTGATCATTAATAACCATATTGCTGTTTCAGTTCTTTAGATTTCTGCTTGCTTGTGACAGGGATTTGTTTACAGTTTAACTACAGTATTGTTGTTGTTTTTAACAATCGTGCAGTAGTATTTGTTTTAAAGCCATGTAATCTGTTTAGTCGGTTTAAAAAAAAAAAAAAAAGACTCAAGTTTGTTTATTCTCAAGAACATATACAAACTACAGACAACTTTTTAATTAAGTGTTCTTTATGGATGTTTCAGTGGGTGAGCAGACTCAAAGTGGTGCGGTGTCATGTCTGGACCCACCTAGGGTCTCAGAGGGCTTCCTCACGGCTCCTCCATCCGGAGAGGTCACTCCCACCACACCTGCTCCTCATGAGCAGGCTTTAGTCTCCCTGGAGACAGCCATCAGTCAACAGGTCCACCAGCCAATTGCTGACCTGCTACTGGCTGAGTCTCATGCGAGCTCACTGGTTGCTCTGGCAGGGGCAATCCTTCCACCCTTGTCGGCAGCTGACAGGCCAAACAGTGAAGTGGAGGCATCTCAGATGGAAATGTCCCCGGCACCCACAATCGGTGAGGGAGTCAGTGGAAGTGGAGGAGGAGGAGCGTTGGATGAAGGCAGGGAAGGTAGACTAACTTTGAAGACTCTTTATACAGACTGGCCAGCAGTAGGTGTTTACATCTGTAATGTACAAAATGGTTTTTCATTGTCTCTGAAGATGAGATCTTTCATAAAAAAATCAATATTGTGAAATATTGCCATGGTGCGTTTAAAAAATGATAGTTTCCTAACCCTTACACAACTATTTGGGGTTTTTTTTCTCCCCTTTTTCATTCTTCCCTCTCAGCTTCTCTAAGTCCAGACATTGTGGAGACTTCAGAACCTGCAGTAGTTTGTGTATCGCAACTGGATGGGTCGCCCATGGATACTAGCAGCCCCGCATCTGCCACACAGGAAGAAGCTGCTCCCAACCCTGTTCAAACTGCTCAGCTCTCTCAGGAGCTCTCTGGCAGTGGGGATAGTGGGCTAACAGATAGACATACAGATGCAGAGACTGGGTGAGTACTTTCAAGGAATATCCTTGATCAAATTAGCATTCAAAATCAGTAACTAATACCCTGGATTTCTTACTTTTGTTGTTGTATTTTCTGTAAAATGCCTACTCCTTTTCACTGCCAATATTTCGCGCAACAGATTGTACTAGTTTTACTGTCTTTTGGTTTTCTGCCTCTGCAAAACAGTGAGGTTATTGTTTCCATCCTGTCCAGACTGATATAAGTTACATATAGAAGAAGCTTTATTGTCATTGCACCGCGAGATACAACAAAACTTTGTTTAGCTGCCATCTCTTGTAGCAGCTATTGTCAAGTATAAAGGGTAAGAATAAAAGATACTAAATATATCAGTATTAAAAAAAAAAAAAAAAGGTCAGCATATGTACAAATGTGTAAGTTGCAGTGTTGCGCGGTGAGATACAGGTAAAATACTGTACATAATTTACGAAAATGTGCAAGAAGAGCAGTTATTGCAGTGGCCACATTATTGCACATGATAGTGTTCATGGTGCTTGCAGCAGTCTTTTCACAGCCATGGGGAAGAAGCGCTGTTTGAGTCTGTTGGTGCTGGCTCGCTTGGCTCTGAGAAGGGAGACTGGTGAACAGAGAGTGTTCTGGGTGGGTGGGGTCATTCAGGATGTTTTTGGTCCTTCGGAGGAGATGGCTCTAGTAGATCTCTATATGCAGTGTTCGATATAGAGCTATTTCACCTGCTGAAAAGACAATTACCTGAAGCTTAGTATCAGCAAAAACAATGAGTTCGAGTTTAGGATATAAGATTTAAAATACAGACGTTGCTTAAAAGAAGCTGCACATTCTGAGACATGACCGCTTCAAGCACACATTAAATACAGCAGCACTATAGAGCTATACAGTCAACACAGCTATTATACGTAGCATATGAATTATGACATAACCAATGCATAAATGCAGTGTTTTCCATGCATTTGACTAGCTTTATTTGGACATTTGGCTTTTCCTTGCAGCACACAGTCCTTTACGTGGTTCATTGAAACTCCCACAAGGTTAAATTTCCTCTCACTGTGCTCCTGACTGACAAGCCTTTTCTTATGTCTACAGCTCCACTTCTGTCTCATCACCTGGGGAAACAATGCCTAGGAGTGATAGTGCTGATAGCCAGTCTCAAGCCATCCAAGAAGAGCCCCTCCCATCCACCAGCAATGAGGAGGAGGATCCACTTGCAGGTAAAATCAATTGCTATCCCGCTTTATCTGTCATAGCAAAAAACAAAAACTATGTTTTGAATGAAAATATATTACATTTTTTCGTGATGTTTCATGATTGCAGGCATTAGCCTGCCGGAGGGTGTGGACCCCTCTTTCCTGGCAGCTCTTCCAGAAGACATTCGTCGAGAGGTGCTGCAAAATCAGCTTGGCATCAGACCGCCCTCTCGTCCTCCTGTTGCTACCAGTTTGCCTTCTTCTACTGGACCCGTGCTTGGAGGACCAGGGATCACAGAGGTCAGCCCCGAGTTCTTGGCAGCATTGCCGCCTGCCATCCAGGAAGAGGTGAGTAACTCCACAGACACAATAAAATTTTTAATATAACTAATTGTATTACATAAAGGTACCTAGCCATTGAAATAAGATAAAATGTGATATCCAATTATATCACTCTTATTAAATCAGTTGTTGTAACTAAGCTTGCCATTGGTTGTTTTAGGTTCTTGCCCAGCAACGGGCGGAGCAGCAGCGTAGGGAGCTAGCCCAACAGCCCACACAGGGAGACACCCCTCTGGATCCAGTTACTTTCATCCAGACTCTGCCCTCAGAGCTCCGGCGTAGTGTCTTGGAGGACATGGAGGACAGTGTATTGGCTGTCATGCCACCAGACATTGCTGCTGAAGCAGCTGCATTGCGTAGAGAGCAAGAAGCACGTCAGAGGCAACTGATGCATGAGAGGTTGTTTGGTCATAGTTCATCTTCAGCCCTTTCAGCCATCTTGCGCTCACCAGCATTCACCAGTCGGTTGGGTAGTAATCGAGGCGTCCAGTACACCCGACTGGCTGTGCAGAGAGGAGGCACATTTCAGATGGGGGGAGGAACAAACCACAGGTATGGGGAAATGCTATTATAATCAACAGTTTTTAAGTTTTTGCTTAAACAAGACATAATTATATTATTGAAGAACCTTGAGAAATGTTTGATTTTGTCACTGCAAATGTCCTTATGGTATTGTTGAAATGATACTGTACTTGACAGACCACTGTATTATTATTATTCTGTTAGACCATCCAGTTCCAGCATGGATTCCTTGTTGCGTTTCCGAGGTCGATTACTATTGGACCATGAAGCCTTGTCCTGCCTGCTGGTTTTGTTGTTTGTGGATGAGCCGAAGCTTAACACCAGCCGTTTGCACCGTGTGCTCAGGAACCTCTGCTACCACTCTCAGACACGTGGGTGGGTAATTCGCAGCCTGTTATCCATCCTCCAACGCAGCAGTGAGAGTGAAGTGTGTGTTGAGACTTCACGTCTAGAAGACTCCCGTGGCAAGAGGAGTGTTCAGGGAGGCTGTGGAGGAAAAGGCTCGGCTACTGCCTCCCTCTCTTCTTCATCTTCACCTTCTTCCTTAGAGCTACTGAACAGGGTTGAATCTCGCAGCTCCAGCCAGCTTTCCTGGCTCTCTGTTTCTATGGACGCTGCCTTGGGCTGCCGGACAAACATTTTCCAGATTCAGCGAGTATCAAGTAGGAAGCATGCTGACCGGCACACGGCTGGGGGATCCACAGGATCGACATCACTTGGAGGAGTGTCAGGCACTGCTGCAGGTGTCACATTGGCTGGTGGTGGAGGTTCCACTGTTCACATCCACCCACAAGCTGCTCCAGTAGTCTGTCGACACGTGTTGGATACACTCATTCAGCTCGCTAAGGTAATAATCTGCCCATTTGGTCTACATCTGCTGTATCATGTATTGCTTTCACATGAGTTGATATAAAAAATTTGAGTCAAATTAAAATTCTAAAATTACATTAAAGTAATTGAAATTTCTATTTGTTTCTTGTCTGTCCCTACAGGTTTTCCCCAGCCACTTCACCCAGCAGCGTTGTAAGGATCTCTCAACCTCTGCTTCTGATCTGGACTCTCGCCTTTGTTCGGTCTCCTCTGGAGGAGGAGGCGGAGGTGTTGGCTCCAGGTCAATGCCACAGCCCCAGAGCAACCCCAGCTCCAATTCCTCCAACACGCAGAACTCTTTGGGTTCCACTGCTGCTACTCTTCAGTCTCTTGGAATCTCCACTGATTTTTGGGACCTGCTGGTCAAGCTGGACAACATGAATGTCAGCCGCAAGGGCAAAGCCTCTATGAAGACAGTGCCTCTAGGGGGAAGTGCAGAGGCTGAGGGGGCGCAGTTCAGCCTGGAGTCGTCCCCTCTAGGTCAGCTGATGAATATGCTGTCTCACCCTGTCATCAGGCGGAGCTCCCTGCTCACTGAAAAGCTACTGCGCCTGCTCTCCCTCATATCCATTGTCCTGCCTGACAACAAGGCCACAGAGGTGCCTGCTGGACACCCAACACCACAGGCTGCCACCTCTGTGGCAACCAGCTCAGGAGCCACAGTCCCAATCACAGCACAGGGCACATTATCAGCGGGCTCTACCCAGCCCACAGTTGTAGTCCCAGGGACATCCATGGGAGCTACAGCCCAGGGAACATCCTCAGGTACAAGTCTAGCAGCCTCCCAGACACCCTCTACGACAATCTCTATACCTACGTCCACTGGAACAACCTCTGCAGGTAGTGTTACTTAATTCCCAAAAAATGAAAAATAAGCAGTTTATTTTCATGTTAACAACCTTTCTGTAGAAAATAAGGATGGATCATTTTTTGGAAAAATAGGAAAACAGAAAGGCGGCACTAGCAGTACAGAGAGTGACAGCAAGATGGCTTCCTCTGGACTCACAGAGAAACAGCTTCAACTGTCTGTGGAGGTATGATGGATAATGTTTTAAGTGTCTTGTGTCATCATGAAATGTGTGAAAGTTTTTACTTCAGTCATAGTGTGGAAAACTTTATAATGAAGATAAGGTGGAGCCATCAAGATGCCAGTTTAAAGGCCAAGCTTTTAATAATAACAAACTAAAGCAGATGTATTTGTTTGGGCATATTTGTTTTGAGACTGTTGGATCCACTTGTACAAATTCAATTTCGAAATCCCTATCAAATTATAAATTACGTGTTCAGACCAAATAATCAGGAATAAACAAATGCTCTATTAATTAAGGGGTTCCAGTTGATGAGCACCATAACCACCAGAACATGAAACAAATTTTCTCTTAAATTTTCATTTGTTCTGTTACAGAACAAATTGTTTGTGATGAGGAGAGAACATAATTTGCATTTAGCTGAAATAGAAATTTAAAACACTGTTGATGAAAGGCTAGATGAGCATATTTCTGTGTTTGAGACTAAACCCTAAAATAAGATGGGAATTTACTAAAATAATAATTTACTAAATTAAAAAAATAATGTGGAAAATTAAAATGATGAAATAAGAAATATCCTGCTTGAAATCATTTGATGTATTTATTCATTTGTTGTCAGATAGGTGTTGTTAACATTTCACACAAATTAAAGCAATATTTTTATTCTCTTGTATTCTCCAATATCAAATGTTATGAGCCAGTCCCATTCACTGGTGTTCTTAAAACACTGATATGACCTACAGTATGAAACAAAAATTTTGGATCACAAATGTGGGTAAAAACTTTAAATGTTGTCAGCTTGCATATATGTGAATGACAAAATGAGAGTGAGGTGGAGTGCCGTGTTGACACTAAGTTTCCAGCAGTGGAGAGAACCATCTCTTATCTTCAGGGAAAAGTGTCATTATACAACAAAGTTTTGGCTAAAATGGGTATTTTCTTTACTTTCTTCAGTTGGTGTAAGTATCACAGTGTCTGTTGGGCAGGAGGTCAAGCTACACTGACTTTCATTTTTAAGATAAATCTGAGTAGCTGCGTAGTCTCAGAAAATACTTACAAAATAGTCAGTAGTTACTGTAATTAAGGTAATTTTGTAGTTAAATTAGAAGCATGTTTGCAATTCCTGCCTTTTTAAAAAATAACTAAATTAATTTAGCATGTCATTGAGGTATAAACATTTAGAAGATTTTTTTTTTTTAATTTTTCAAAAGAATTTGAATAATGTGAAATAGGAATTAAGATTCTAATATAATTCTTTTTACCCACTCTTACAAGCCTTTGCAGCTCTCCAAAAAAAATTGGCATGTGTGAAAAATAATAAAAAGAAACAATTTGTTTTTCTGTGCTTGTCACACCTTTCTGCACCTCAATTAGCAGTGGTTTTCAACAAGTATCTACTCATCTTCCTTTCAAGGTGTTGACGTCTCACTCATGTTCAGAGGAGGGTCTGGAAGATGCAGCTAACATTCTGCTGCAGTTATCTAGAGGAGATGGTGCCACCAGAGACACTGTGCTCAGACTGCTGCTCAGTGGAGCCAGACACCTGGGATATACTCTTTGTAAACAGATTGGTCAGTACAAGGCTTGATTTCATGCTCTTATTTAAGCAAATACAGTTTGTCTCAACCAACATTCTTGAACATTTTCTTTCTCTCAGGCACTTTACTGGCCGAACTTAGAGAATACAACTTAGAGCAACAGAGACGTGCACAAGCTGATTCACATTCCCCAGATGCCCCCCCTGAGGATTCCTCCATCACAGCAAGGCTCAAGGGCAAAATGACCAGCAGGTTAGCTACGGTGACACTAGACAACATGAGGTTCTCTACTAGTTAGTACACTTAAATGCAGTATGTAGTGGTGATATCTGCTTTAGAATCAAGCTTAAACTCTTGTAAGTACGGTGTCCATGATCTTGTTTATATTTATTTTCTGGTGCACAGGTTTGATGGCGCAGAAAGTGTTGTGATTGTTGCTGCACAGAAGCGTACACTTGGTGGTCGTGAACTACAGCTTCCCTGTATGAGCTCACTAACCTCAAAGACATCAACGCAGAAGTTCTTCTTACGAGTGCTGCAGGTTATTATCCAGCTCCGTGAGGATACACGGAGAGCCAACAAAAAAGCGAAACAGACAGGACGATTAGGTGAGAAGATGTTAAACGTACACAGCGCTCTTGATGCATACAGCATCCTGATGTTGTACCAAGTGATGAAGATATTTCCTCTCCATGGCCAGGCTCTTCCAGTTTGGGCTCAGCCAGCAGCATCCAGGCTGCGGTACGTCAGCTAGAAGCTGAGGCTGACGCTATCATCCAGATGGTGAGAGAGGGTCAGCGGGCACGTCGGCTCCAACAGGGCCCACCGCCCAACTCCTCCTCTGCATCTGCTGCTGTCACTGCTGGGTCCTCAGTAGCTGCCCCCCATGCCCCCACTGGTGCTGCTGGCGTGGCTGCTGCTGTCACGGTTAGCATGTGCTGCACTGATAGCAGGCATATTTTTATTTACACAATGCACATATTCAGCTGGAGATCATTTCAGATAAGCATACTTAACACAGTATTATTTTGTACAGTATATTTATTTCAAAATCATTTTAGGCTCAGCAATATAAATGTTAAAAAAAAGCCATTACCTGTAACATACATCATCGTGTAGTTTGGCATTGTCTGTACTGGGTTTTAGCATTTTAAAATATCATAACTTAACCCAATACTTGTAATGCGCATCTGTCTTATTTAGGAAAAATAAGCCGTGGTTCACCTTTGGTATTACAATACCTCTGTAAACAAGACAATAGACTATGCAGTCATTACTCAACCCACCAGGTGGTTTAGGCATATTGTAATATGTCTCACAATCATGACCATCAACAGTCCCAGCAAAGAGACAGATATGCCTCTTATCCAATACATTTCCTATCATTCTTTACATTGACATGTTTTTTTGTTCACATGGCTTAAATATTAATGTGCTGTGTGTGCCAAAATGTTTGATCCATTGTTGAAGTCTGTTTGCTGGCTTACATGGCTTCATGCTTTTGTCCCCACTCCATCCCTACTAAGTTACAGTTCCTCTACTCACAGTGGTTCATGGGAATACCATAATGCATGACAGCATCAGTAAACATGGTTGCTGTCAGAAATAAATTGTTGCTCACTAACTCTTCTATGTTTATTCATGCATTTCATCCTCTGTCTCTCTGGTCCTTTGTGGTTTTGTTTCTATAGTCTGAAGTACAGTCACTATCAGAAACACAGACAGCTCAGAGAGATGACTCTCCAATGGATGTGGACCAGCCATCTCCTCTCGAGCAGGACCCTGCACCTCTGGGTAAGACTCAGATTGTGAGGGGTTGATCACAAAGTAAAGTTGTTTAGCGCCTGTGAAACAATCACAAATTATATACCAATGTTATAGTTTGTTTTTTTTGTTTTTTGTTTTTTTATTTATCTATTATTATATAGATTTTTTTGTATTTGATTTTTATATTGAGTCCAGCAGTTACACAATGTAAAATACAACTAAAGCACAACTTGATGAAGAAAACATCATTGGTTATACGTCACAGGCTGGACAAGGGAAAGGTGTCAAGAAGCTTACTTAATATTGGTGTTTTCTTGAAGAGTTATATGGTCTTTGTTGCCTATCTTGAATATATTTATTTACTTTTATGTGTGCAATGAACTTATTTTAAAGGAAACATTTTTTTTACGAACTTGCTACTTAAAGAACAATCTGAACAAGAACTCACAGAGTAGCAGAAAGAGCTCTTGATCACATAAATTCTGATTACATGATAAATAGCATCTAAAATTGAGGGAACTGCAGTTAATAATCCAAGCAATTTCAGTGTATATAAATGAGTATGTACTTGTTCACTAAAACCGCAGAGGTTATTTAATCAGCTCCAAAATAATTTCAGTCTAATAGTCGGAGTGTTATTTTCTTTGTTAGATGAAGAAGGAAACGGCCAATCAGAAAGTGAAGAGAGACTCCCAGATCTCCCACTGCTCAGTGAGCAGCTGTTGTTGGATGAACTGTGGGACATGCTTGGGGAGTGCCTAAAAGAGCTGGAGGAGTCTCATGATCAGCATGCCGTTCTGGGTAAGTGGGATCTTTCATTAACAAAAAAAAAAAAAAGTTCTGTATGTGATTTGCATTGATTGTCTGAAGCATGGCTGAGTGATTTGTTCCCCTAATGATTGTATTTGTTGTCCCCAGTTCTCCAGCCTGCCGTGGAGGCTTTCTTCCTAGTGCATGCCACAGAACGGGAGAGCAAACCACCTGTGAGGGACACCCGGGAGAGCCAGCTTTCTCACATCAAAGATGAGCCTCCACCACTGTCGCCAGCACCCCTTACACCAGCCACTCCTTCATCCTTAGACCCTTTCTTTTCAAGGGAACCATCTTCCATGCACATCTCCTCAAATCTGCCACCAGACACCCAAAAGTTCCTCCGCTTTGCTGGTAAGCCCAAAAGTTTGAATTAAGGACAATGATAAAGGTTTGACCTGATGTTTAGCACACAGTCTAACAGGTATTGCTTTTCAATCTTTTTAGAAACTCACCGCACAGTGCTTAACCAGATCCTGCGTCAGTCCACCACTCACTTGGCTGATGGACCTTTTGCTGTACTGGTTGACTACATACGCATCCTGGACTTTGATGTTAAAAGGAAGTAAGAAGTTATCCAAGACTTGTATTTTCACTGTCTGTTACACAGCTACTGGTTTGTAAATAACTGAGCTGTTTTTTTTTCGTGCTATCTCTGCAGGTACTTCCGCCAGGAATTAGAGCGATTGGATGAAGGCCTGAGGAAGGAGGACATGGCAGTGCATGTGAGAAGAGATCATGTGTTTGAAGACTCCTACAGAGAGCTGCATCGCAAGAGTCCAGAGGACATGAAGAATAGGCTGTAAGGGCCTGCCGCCATTCCATCAAGCTTATGTGTCCCCTCTTCAGACCCATTCAGTTATACTCTGCTCCCATTCTTTTGCAGTTACATAGTGTTTGAAGGGGAAGAGGGCCAGGATGCCGGTGGCCTGCTGAGGGAATGGTACATGATCATCTCCCGAGAGATGTTCAACCCCATGTATGCCTTGTTTCGCACTTCGCCAGGTGACCGGGTCACCTATACCATCAACCCCTCATCCCACTGCAACCCTAACCACCTCAGCTACTTCAAGTTTGTTGGTCGAGTGGTGGCCAAAGCAGTCTACGATAACCGGTTATTGGAGTGCTACTTCACTCGTAGCTTCTACAAGCACATTCTGGGCAAGAGTGTCAGGTATTTGAATTATTGACAGTGTTGGCCAAATACAAAATTTTGTAAATGTGCTCCAACTACACTAAATGTTGTGCCAACCATAGAGTTGTTATTTGTGGGATATTTCCATTTTATTTCTTTGAATGTGAAACATATGGATGCATTTCTGTGGTATTGTCAGGTACACAGACATGGAGAGTGAGGACTACCCATTCTTCCAGGGTTTGGTTTACTTGTTGGAGAACGATGTGTCCACGTTGGGTTATGAGCTGACATTCAGTACAGAGGTTGGTGTCTTATCTAATATATATGAGTTCATTTCAAGTGCAAAATTGTCATCATTGTCATTCCGCTTTTTAATAGTTGACATTGCTATTGAGCCTCTTCATTTTGTTCAGAAATGCTTTTATATTTTTAGAGAATAGGTGCTCCTGTATTATTATTTGGAGTCTGATGGCATTATGTGCCCATTTCTTTGTAGGTCCAGGAGTTTGGAGTGTGTGAAGTGAGAGACCTCAAGCCAAATGGAGCCAATATCTTGGTAACAGAGGAAAACAAAAAAGAGTATGTACACCTGGTATGCCAGATGAAGATGACAGGTGAGATTGTGTTAATTCTCCAAATATTTGTTACATATTAGTTGATGTATATATTTTAAACAAGTTTTCAATTGTTATTCAACCTGTAAAGTATGAATTCCACTGAAAAGATGCCTAAAGAACCACCAGGTGGCAGCACTCAATTTTAAACTGATCAATTATGCAGCTGTGGTGCAGCGTTAATGATGGTTGATTCGTCATATTCATCACATTTAGCTGCTACTCTAAACGAGTTAGAGTTAGGTCTTGAACTATCAGCTGCTGAAAAGTAAAAATGGCAGTTTTTTTTTTTTTTTAAATTATGTTGGTTGTATTCCATATAAAGATTATTCTGACCTCTAAAGAAAGATCATTATCTCTCTTTACATGGACAAAAATATTCAGAATAAAGGGCTGATTTGAATAAAAATGCTTCATGTAAATACGTCAATTGGAAAATTCTGATTCAATTCAGATCATTCGGGGAAAAAAAATTATATTCCGAACGAGAGCAGTGGTTTATGCCGATCCTTATTCCGATCGCGACTTCCTGTTGGGGTAAAATTACCCTCACTGCGCATGTGTGCCGCTCATGACCTTCCGGTCTCTCCTCCTGTAAGGCAGGAGCATTATGCATTGCTGAGCCCGTAGCTTGATCACAGAGAACAGTAAAAACAAAAGTAGGGCTTTCAGAACCTAGCACAGGTCCATTCTTTAAGAGTGCGGAGTTTAAATTGCAGGGGAAAGTGCAAAGTGGGGCCAAATCAGCGTTTGCTTACAGCACCGGCAGTACAACTTCTTCTTCTTCGATCGTTTTAGGGAAATTAGACAAATCTGTGCATGTCAAAATGCTGCTGTTCTGATTAAAGCCTGGTGCATGTGTACCCACGTCATGATTGGATTATTTGATTTAGCGTCCATATAAACAGCGGATTTTGAATTTCCCGTTCCTCAAAATTTTTAATGTGATTAAAAAATTTTGCGCATGTAAACATAGCTATTGAATACTTTGACTTGTTTTCTAGGTGCAATCCGCAAGCAGCTGGCAGCCTTCCTTGAGGGATTCTATGAGATTATCCCTAAAAGGCTGATCTCCATCTTCACTGAGCAAGAGCTGGAGTTGCTTATCTCTGGTCTGCCCACTATTGACATCGATGACCTGAAGGCCAACACTGAATATCATAAATACCAGTCCAGCTCCATCCAGGTGTGAATTAGTAAAGACATGCACAGAATCACTATTTAAATATCTACCCGCTTCTACCTCTGTGTGACATAACTGATTACTGCCATGCTGGGCGAAATTGACAAAATCCTCTATTAGGATATATAGATAGTATCATATCTCAATAACAATATATATCTCACAAACTTTTCTGTAACTTCTGTCATAAAATGTCCATACAAGTTAACCACATGCATCGTGACAACTATTTTTAAAAATCCTATGAATTAAAGAGTAACTAATCCCCCAAATCGCTGAAAAACATTGCATTGTATTGTCCATGCAAGCGTGGCACCGCTATTTAATAAAATCTTTGTAGCTTGGTGTTACATATTTTGAGTAGGTTGAATATATTTATCACCTCTCTAAAGCCCATTTTTTCAACTGTTAATTGGGGCTATGTCTTTACATATGAATGAGGTAAACACACCCTTGATGTCTTGATAGCTATCTTTTTATTACATGTGTGCCTCTCGCAAAATGCTTTTTCAAACTAGTTTTAGACACAATCTTGGGTCACAATATTTGGGCTCTCAGTGTATTGTGGCACATGGTTCTTCTGTAGGTGATAGAAGAGTTTTGTCAATCTGTGGCATAGTTTTCAAAGTGTTGTTTTCTGGTCAGTGTCAGATTTTATGCATACAAAGTATGACAAAGTATACCCGCTCTTTTAGGTTTCTTTTTGGTTCTGCATGGGTTTGTTTTGTTCTGTAACTGATTGTTTTTGGAAATTTTCTGTGTCTTACTCCTCCATGTCTGCTTGCTGTAAGTCAAGTCACAGCTGCCGCTTTCAGAGAGTGATTAAACTATAGAGGAAAATATATATTGATAGAAATTATATATATAGTATCTTCTTTTTGCCCAACTTGAGATATGGCTATGTGAAGGGACATAACCCAGGAGTAGTCCTGACTTCTGCACCTATCTTCAGGTTTCTAGCTCTAACTTTTTCCCTCTTAGAAAAACAACTTACATAATATTAACATTGGAGCACATTTTTAGCTTGAAAGCTTCTGAAATGTGTATTTTTTTAAATATTTTAGATCCAGTGGTTCTGGAGGGCCTTGCGGTCCTTCGACCAGGCGGACCGAGCCAAGTTCCTGCAGTTTGTCACCGGCACATCCAAGGTCCCCCTCCAGGGTTTTGCTGCTCTCGAGGGCATGAACGGCATTCAGAAGTTTCAGATCCACCGTGACGATCGCTCCACTGACCGCCTGCCATCTGCTCATACTTGGTAAAGACATATCAAAACAATTTAAATTCAATTCAAATTATAAAGCTGTCCTTGAATGAACAAAATGGTGAAAATCGAATGTCTCTTTCCTCCTTCAGCTTTAACCAGTTGGACCTCCCAGCTTATGAGAGCTACGAGAAGCTGAGACATATGCTGCTGTTGGCCATTCAGGAATGTTCAGAGGGATTTGGATTGGCTTAAACTTTGAGACTCTTTACACACAGAGACATGCATACAAACACTTGATTTAGATTTGCCTACTCCTGACACATCGACACTGATAAATGAACACACACACCTTTTGATGGACATTACTGGATTATTTGTTAAATGGCCTAGAATTACTGGTTTCAGATCCATATAAGGCAGATAAAACCAGCAAGTGAAACAGACTGATTGATATTGCGTACAACACAGAAAGCCTCATGAGGACACAACTGTGTCTCCCTTCCCAATTTAATGACAAATGCAAGCGTGGATTCAGAGGATAAAACATGGACTAATATAAGAGACGTTTTCTTCATTTAGTTTGAATTATGTACAAAAGGTTTGGGAGTTTACTATGTTTAATCTTTTTTGTTCTCTGGCTGTGTAAAAAGAGAAATGAGAATGTTGTTTGAAAAGGATGGTTATAAAACCTTTTGGGGGGAAAAATGGTGGTGGTTTCTTGTTGCAAATTTGTTACCTCACAAGCCTTGATGGTGGGGAACATTTTTATTGGGGGTATATGAACAATGTGAGAAGTTTTGAGATATTCACAAAAATGCACTTTTCAAAGTTTTGTGGCATTTTTAAGGAAGGATGGTACAAAAAATGAAGAGATAACCTGAAGGAGATAAAAATACATTAATTCTAGAGTATTTTTGGCTATTAAATTGCTGACCCAGCCTTGAGCTTTGAAATCAGAGTGGAGTAACTACATGAATAAATGCATACAATTGCATCCGTTGTCTCCTTGCAACAGTGTTTTAAAGTGTTTTAACCATTACATGCAGCTAATTCATCTCATTAATTATGAATTCCTCATATAAACACATCAAAGTTATAATTGCTGGAAATTCTCAGTAGAAAATATCTTCCATTTGCGGTTTGGAATCCCCGTTTATCAATTAAGGCCTTAACAAATCAAACTTTGGATAATGTGATTAAAACTGTCATAACTGATGCCTTCCTGAATGACATTTTTAAGGCACTTAACCCAAGCGGTTCATTTATAATTCCAACACTAGCATGGCATGCCTTGCCATCTCAAACAACTGTCTGTAGCCTTCATTATGTCATGCAGGCCATCTTTGCCACTTTTCATCACTAACTTAAATCAGATTTAAAAAATATAGTTTTGAATGCCTAATGGAACCACCGTCGTTTAAAATTTACCTAATAAGTAAGAATGTCTGCCATGCTGAAACACAAAAAAAAAATAACTTGACTGGATGAAGACTGAAAATTGAGTTCTGCCTGTTTCCAAATTCAAAGTCTGCCTACCAAGAGCTCCTGGCTTTAGATGCACTGGGTCTTCAATTCTACACACAAACTGAAGGGATTTATCTGAAGTCATTCCTGTATTCTTACCAAACTAGTTTCAATCAAGTGCATTTGATCAGATAAAAACAGACAAAATGTCTTGGAGAGCAGTTATACTAGCTGCAAAAAAAACATTTGATCCTGTCC
>KV751364.1:1143091-1167841 GCA_001698575.1 Mola mola
CCCCCCATGCTCCCATCTTCCCCCTCATATATCATTCCATCTTTCCAGGCCGTCTGCCAGCTGACTCACTTACAGTCGAGCAGCTGGAGGATGGGAAATGATCACTGTACTGTTGTGAGGGCAAGTGAGACGTCTCTCACAGGTGAATGGTTTTGAGAGGAGGCCCGGCCGATCGGTGCTGTGCGATGGAGTGACAGCTGAGATAAACATCGCCTCATAATTTAGGCCACCAACGTCAGAGAGGTGGATTAACTGTTTAACTAGAAACCTTACAAGGAGGTGAAACGGGCAGGAACGACACCAATTTTATTGATCGGTCTGAGTGAGACTTCCTCCAATCTGGATGCTAATTTTCTAATTTTCCTCACAACCGCCTTCCAAATATTGTAGTGTTTATCTTGGTTTTAATAGCTGTGGAGCTGAAATGAGAGTTTAGGAGAATCCCATTATTAAATCCTCATAACGCCACGTTGTTTTGCTCAGGGTAAAATCGCTTTTACGGTGTCCAAGATTACTTAGTTAGATTATTGTGTCACGAACGTACGAATGCTCAGCCGCACACGGGCTATAGGACACATTTGTTAGATGTCAATATAACTTCTTAGATAATAGTAAAATCTTCCACAAAAAAGTTCCTAAAATAGTGCTGGGGTGCTGCAGTGATGAGTACTGGAAATACCTCCAGCACCCATCATAAATTCAGAACATCTTTGTAGGAGTCAGCAAACTTAAACAAAGAGAAATAAACCTCATCTGTCTCACCATCATCTGCAAGTCATGAAGTCTTCTCTCCCCAGAGAGAGAGAGTTAAACCTTGCTGGTTTTGTCTTGTCTCTTACCAGAAACCCACAGTGGTTTACATGTTAAATCAAAATACAGCATGTGATTCTAGAATTCTAGACCTTTTCTTAATGATTCATTAATTTAGACTTATTTAGCTTTGTCCATGTCCATCTCATGTCCATCCAATGTTCTCCTCCGGTCTCACCTCCAGTTCTTTTATCCGTCTCCTGCCTCCCTTCACCGCCCAGCCTTTTTTTTGATCCTGAACTCAGCCTTTCTACAGCCATCCAGCCCACACAGCAGATAATGCCAGGGGTTCTAGCCGATCATCAATCATTGTTCCCATGCTGTCCACTCCTCCGGCAGCTTTTGTCTGCTGGCCTGGCACATCTTCGGCCATCAGCGGCAGATGGGCCCGCTGGCGCCCTCAGGTTGGAGGGATATAAAGGAGAAACTACAACAGTTAGTGGGATTGGGTTTTCAGACTGTATGTGGCGATGACCCAAATACCTAAATTGTTCTGAGTACTTTATTTTTAGGAACGGGTGTGGAGTCAGTGTACATATGTCCTCATTCCCCTGTGTTTTTTTTTTTTTTTTTTTTTTTTTTCTTCAGCCCAACATTCAATGTCCGTTCTCTTATTTCAGGAACATAAAATCTTTCACTGAATTTATGTACTTTTTGGAGGGGTCAGCACCACCCAGTCATCAACAGAATGAGTTTCATGTAAATTAACTCAGGCCTATCTGAAGCACAAACTGGAAAACAAATATTTCCCAAGGTGCTCTGTAACTTTGTTATTATTACAGTTAGCTGTTACAGTCTCAATAAGAGTGTTAGCTTCCACAGTCATGCCAGCAGCCCTGTGAGGATGTACTTCAGGTCCATAGTGATTAAAACAAATTAAGCATATTAACATGCTCACAGTTAAACTTGCTGATTTTTAGCAGGTACAATTCCCACCATGTTAACGATTCAGTTTAGCACGCTAGGTTGTAAAATTTTACAAATAAATACTAAATAAAAACAAGTTGGATGGGAACATCGATTTGCAGGAATTTGGTCGGAAACCAAAGCACTGGATGTACAAAAATATTTGCCAGATGATGGTACTAGATTGATGCAGCCATGTTATGCTTAATGGTGGCAGTATAGGGGCAAAAAAATCAGAGGATCATCAAAATCAGTTGCATACAAGGTTAAACATGCAGAAAACATTTGAAAACTTTATGGCAATGCATCCAACATTGGTTGCGATATTGTAGTATAATAAAGTTTTAATGATCGCGACATCAGCACATGAACAGGCAAACCATCCAGGGAGCTATGTGACTACTGTAGTTATTAAAAAAAAAAAAGAAAAAAGAAAAGCATAACAAGAAAACACAGAATAAAAGGAATCAATATAACATCTGTTGTTTAGTTATATCATTTCTGTGACTCATATAAATGTACACAAAGTCAAGGTTTAAAGGGAAAAGAAGAGTCATCTTAAGACATTTGAAAATGTCATCTTTCTAACAGAGTGGTGTAAACTGTATAAACTAAACCGTGTGCAGCGGGAGTGTGAATACATGGAAGAGGAGTAATTGTTTGGAGGACAGGTTTTACATGTGAAAGGGACTTTGAAGGTTTAAAATACATCCAGTGCTTTAAAAGCCAGCAAAAGATGATTAAGTTTTGTGTTACTGGATATTGGATGAGCTTCACAGGAAATAAGTCAACTGGCTGATACATGAATTGAAAGAAATCAAGATACACTAGTTAAAAGCATATAAAAGCAAACATCTGTAGAGTCCTATCATCCTCTGTGCTCCGTCACAGTCACCAATGACATTTATCTTGTCACAGCCAGACACCCCCTGGATTACTCGTCCCTTTATTACCCTGAAATCAGAGCGTCTCTGCATCTATAGGACTTGACCACAGCCACAGATAAGAGCAGAAATAATTCCTGACACGTTTGTATTCACAGCATTACGCAACAATCATCACAGTCTTTAATTACACTATAATGAGATGAAGCACAGTCAATGTCTTAGTGGCAGTATGAATTAAAGTTTATGAAAGTTGAGCCCAGTGGAGCAGAGAGATTACCAACACAAAACCATGTGGGTTGGTGCAGGAGGGGCAGGGAGAAGGAAAGCCACAGGTTAGGTGTTATATGCTAATACTCAATATGCAAACACTACCTGGCCTGAGATAAGTAATAAAAGCAGCAACTTTTCAGAATTGTTACCAGGAGGGAGAGAGGGACAGAGGCAATAGATGAAGAACAAAAAGGGGGGTACAATAAATGAATGGTCAGAATCCTCTGAGACCGAGGTGAAGAGAGAGAGAGAGAGAGAGAGAGAGAGGAGGAGGGAGGCAGGCAGAGGAGAAGGGTGATGTCACCTCTATCAGGCAGCCAATGAGAGTCAGGGAGGGAGAAGGAGAGAGAGCTGGGCAGGAGGAGGGTGTGTTTTTCTATCACTGCAGCATCAGCAGGCAGAAGAGGGGCACGATCAATTTCACAGAAAAAGAAAAAGGCACGAGCAGATAAGGAAGAGAAGGGGGGAAGCGAACTCGAGGAGCTGCATGAGTGAAAGAGCGCTGCTGTGAAGGTAAGAGGATGTTTTTGTGCCAAGATGGACAGTTTGTCATTAAACAGAGAGAGCTGCAGAGTGGATTAATTAGGTTGTAAAGTGACTGAGGCTTGGTATGGAATCGCACCATTGCCGCATCTTTCACTGTAAAATGAAAGCCTATTTCATGTAAATCACTTTTAACAGCTCAGGGTTTAAAAATGTCTTCTGTTCAGCAATTTGTCCTATATCCTTCAGATTTGCAGGAGAACTATACAATGAAAGCTATTTCAAGCCACTTGTAATTAAATGTCAAAGCATTTCTTTATGTCAGTGGTTTGGGGGATTGTGATTAATTACGTTATGTTCTAGCACTGCATTGAAAGAAACAGAAATATTTAGTATTGTAGTCAGGTATAACCTGTTGGTGCAGGTTACTTTTTGCAGGTTAATTTTTCCGATTGTTTTGAGTATTTTTCTTGCTGGTGGAAAAATGTCTTGTTTTGCATGCAACAGGGTCTCGTCTGACATTAATAATGAACAAACAGCAGTGCCGTGTGCCATTGTAACACCTTACTGAACTCCTTATTCGTTCAACGTTTCGCTACGCTTTATGATTTGAGGCCTAAAGTTTGGATTTGTGTTGCTTGAAACCTAAATGCAATCTGGATTACTTACATATCTGAAGATATATGTTTTCTTTGTTTGTTTGCTTGGTCTATTTCATAAATATAAAGCGAATTGAACTGCAATTTAAATTTGTTGAAAAATCCCACAATTTCCTTGAAGTTCATTTTGCATTGAGCACTTTTTCTGCAAATTGAAGGCAAATTCAATGCTCTGCCTTTCCTTTTGCCTTGCTACCTTAATATGAATATTTGTTTTCTGTGCATGTTCCCCTCCCCCAGCTAATAGCTGAGTGGCTTCATGTTAAGTGCTGCTTGTGATTGCAATGTGCTGCTACGATTTTCATTGATGAGGAAAAAATTCTGCGGTACAGCTAGCAGCAAAGCGCAGCAGACTGCAACAATTTTCTAGTCTACCAATCTTATCTCCTGCAGCTGCAGTGGGTCTGTTTTGCAATGATGGGGCTGGGTTACCTGAAACTGCAGAGCTTGGAGAGGAAAAAGACGTAATTCAAAAGGAAGTGGCAATAAGAGAGAGAGATATCCAGATATTCAACAGGGGACAGGGCGTGAGTGAGATATTTATATGAAAGGAGACATCGGGGGAAGTACAAATAAGGGTGGGGCAGCACTCGCAGCAGACTCTGGAGGTGTCCCCGTGAAAAGGAGGCACTCACCTGGCTATATGGCACACAGCTGCCCGCTGTAGTCCTCGGTGTCCCGTTACACATTTGTTCTACGCAACAGCAGAATATAAACAATGTTCAAGCAGTTGTGTTAATGGTTATAGAACTGTATTGGTAATCTGTGAGTTGGTTTCATCTCTAGGTTCTTTGTACATAAGGTATCTATCCTCTCACACCACACACTCTAATAACATCTTAAAATGTACCCGGATCAACAAAAATATCACCGAGGCGCCAATTACATGTGATAAAACATGCGTGATTACACCAAGTACATATCTTTGTTCAGCTGCACATATCATGCCAGCACATGTCTGTTCCCCTCAATAGCCTGCAGCTTGTCCCAGATGAACCCAGTCGAGGGACTGTAGGAGAGGGTGCGCCTGACAATGACTGGTTACCATCTGTACAACATCCATAAACATGTTGCACTGCACACATTCACACATTATATCAAGCAGTGCCTGGTGAAGAGTGCGCGATAGAGTGAATAAGCGCATGAACGTGTGCGTGCATGCACACACTGTCCGTGGCAGCAATGCTGGTCACATTATCATACTGTTTAATGCAGTGGGTTTGTATAGCAGTGGCAGCGAGATCTCAGCGTTGTTGTCAGAATATCCGGCTGGACTTTGAGTATATAACTTCGTTTCAGTATGGTGCATAATGTATTCTCCTCCCTTATGTGGGCTGGTTAATTGAGCTGTTCCATCAGAGAGATGAACGGACACGGAGATTTATGTGAGGAGACAGGGACAGAGAGCCCGTTGGGAGCAGCGATGAACCAGAGAGAAAAAAGGCACGGCCCTTTGGCGTAAGCAACATAATCATAAGGGAGAACGAGAGTAGATTGGACTTCCTTTTTAAAGACAAAGCATTTTGCATCCTTTAACGCATGTTCACTGCATTAGGTATTGAAAACAGAGGAGGGCAAAATGAGAGGAGATCCGTTAGGATAAAGAAAAGGGCAAGGTCACGAGGGAGGTGTTGGATACGAAAGGAGGACTGCTAAATGTTGTGCTGGAGAACATGCATGACAAAAACACTGCAGTGTATATGCTCTGATATTTATGTTTTTGCTGTATCAATTTTTAGGGGACGATCACGTGAGAAATTGACGTTTTTCCAAACGCCTTTGGTCCTGCCGTCGAAGTGGAGAGCTGGTGTTGTGTAGGAGGAGAGGCGCAATCTGCTCTCAAACTGCCAGTTAGGAGCAGCTCCAGGCAAGAGCAAAGCCGCGCTGGCCCTGCGCTCTGTAGCAACCTGTTGTAGCCCCAGGGCACTTTTGCCAGTCATCCTGCTCACCAACACAGATATACCAACACACTGGCACAATTGCATGCATGCAAAGATTGGCATGTACACACTGCAGAGACCCTGTTGCAGTGCCCCAACTCAAAAATTCTCTAATGTTGTCTCTCTGGCCTGATTACTCAATGTCTGCCGCATGATCAAAGAGTGCACTCGCCACTTTCTGGGGATTCAGCTGTTAAATCAGCACCGGGATAACGTGAGGGTTTAGAGAGAGAACTATCACTTGGATTTGAAGTGTCAACAATAGATCTTTCATGTCTGCTTTCCTTTTTTTTTTTTTTTTAAAAAAAAATCTCCTTTGAAAGCAATAGCTGTGAAGTTATAAACTCACAAATACACATTCAAAGGCTTGTGAGGGATCTCCCTCGAGTTTTCTCCCAGCATGCTTGCGCCTTTTTGATGCTCTACACGTGTTGTGTGTACAGTTGCATGTGTGCACCTTCAGGATGCTGTCAAGATGGAGAGTGAGCCACCGCCCCCTCAACACACACACCCTCCCTGGTTGCAGGCTGTTTGATTTAGACTGTGCAGATGGGAGTCAGCCCACTGGGTGTCAAGTGGGGGGATCGTGTAGACATGCTGTCAGGGTTTGGGGAAGAATACATTGTGGTGATTTAGGGAGCTAAGGGTCAGATGAATTGACAGCTCAGCCATGGGTGAATGATCATGGAGAACTGAAGAGGAGGGAGGAGGCCAGCTGAAGGGGTGACAGGAAATTTGCAAAGGTGAACCGAGACAGGCAGGGAGGAAAACTTGAAGATGAACAGGATTGATTTAAAAGGCAGCAGGAAGGTATGGAGATGGTGGAAAGAGACAAAGACGATTGTCACAGCAATTTCTCTCAAGCCACCTTGTTCAAGTCATTACTTTAAAGTCATGTTTTCCCTTACTGGGTGAAAGTAGTAAACCTGTCAACCTTGGTAATCCATTTTTCCTCGACTGCTTCTGCATCTCTATTCCTTCACCCGACTCTTCCCAACATGCAGTTCTGTGGTTTCACTTATCACTTTGGTATTCATGTGTTGGTGGACAGAGAAGCCCACCCTGGGGTCTTAATTAAAACAATGACTGGAGCTCCTATAGCCTTTCTAGAAAGATGCTCTCAGAGAAAGACTATAGAGAGGTGCCATGCATGGAAATGAATTTATTTGTCAGAGTGAATTACCTTATTACAGCTTTCAGAGGGGATGGTATGAAGGATAAGAAATTATAGAATTCCCCATGGGTAGGATATATTGGTGGTTAATATTGCAAAACTGGAACCCCACAGTGGCTATTGCTTCGAATCAGGTGAGAAATGAATCACTGCTAAACCAGTACAGGTGCTAACTAATGAAGACAAATATGGTAAAATAAAAGAATTATTGTGATTATATTTTTAATTATTTATTTGTTGCTGTTGTGGAAAAAAAAAGACAGAATTAGGTGAATACAATTTCCTCATTATACATTGTTAACAAGAAGAACCAGGCTGGAAGGTGATCAAGCTACGCATAAGATGAATATGGATTAAGGGGGAATATGAACCTCCATGTCTGACCTTTTCTGTGTCTCCTTGATGCTGTCCTCATCTTTCTTTCTTTCTTTTTTTTTGCCTCTGACTAAATTGTGTCTTTGTCTCAGCCAAACAGAGAATTCCCCTGAGCGTCACTACATCTGGACTGCAGTTAGCTCTATAAAAGAGGCTTTATTGTCCACATCAGTGGCTATAATTGGAATAAATTGACCCTCTGTCTAGTGTTTTTCCCGTTTGCCTCAAAGTGTTCTGTTAATCGTCAAAGACGTGCATGTATGGGTGACTGTGGTAAACAGTAGCCAACACGAGAGGAGAAGCCCTTATGAATGAATTAACTGTGGGCCCACAGTAAAAAGAAAGATCTCTTTTTCAAAGAACTTACAAGTTATTAATCTATTATTATTATTATTGGTAGTTGTAATAAAAATAGGAGTAGCAGCACTGCCCTGCACAGACAGTGTGTGAAAGCGGTCCTCTTAGTAAAGTAAAGTTACTGCAATTTGTGCCGGATCAAAATTATATCACATCCAGAATATATGCATCATTTAGTGTATTTTGTTTTAAAATAATTTTTATGTGTTATATAAGCTGTTTCTTTTTATGTCTACTTAAGGGAATTCTACCTTCTTGGCTTTGATTACATTGCACAGCCTGTTTATGGAGGAGACATATCAGCAATGGTTTGCTAATTTATTGATTTGTTGCTGCATTATTAATGAAACTTGAGGGCATGTTGTGTCTCACTATTGTAGGCACATTCACCACTCTTTTTTTGCTTAAATCATACTCGTAAAGCTTTGACAGGTTTTGTCCCGCGTGGTTGGAATTTACTTTACCCCTGTACTCTTTTTCTCATCAATTTCTGCAATATTACTTTTTATCCAGGGCATAACTTTTACTTCCCTAGTTTGTATATTTTGCCAATATAGAGCAAATACAGTTTAATCTGACAGCAAACACACTGTAAATAGAACGATAAATTGCTAGGCCTATTTGTAGGAGCATCTGTTGCACAGATACTGTTTGACAATGTCGAATAAGTTTACATTTGAGCATGGATGCATAATCACAGGGAAGCCATGAATATGTTTGCTCACTGAAAGCCCACAGCAGCACATTAAGGCTTATTCCTACAGTATCTACAGTATATCTAGTCATGTTGAAGTATCATAGAAGCATGTACAAGAGTTTGCAGATCAAGATGGTGAGGCTCCAATTAGTGTGAGTGTGCTAAATTGAATTTAACTGCTACACGTTGACTGGGTGACACATTTCCTCCCATGCGAAAAACAGAGTGGGATTTGATAGTGTTCATTACAGTCCATAAAGGTTTGAAGTTTCTTTTAACCGTTCCTGTTGATGCCCATTTTGTTTCACTTGGCTCTTCCCCACTCTATACATACACTTCATTTGAATTAACCCTAACTGAAATAGAGAGAGCATGGAACATGAGCATCAATACACGCGTGAATAGATAGGAACGTGCTCGAGTACTGCGGGTGATGGAAACAAACAGTTTGTCTGTATTTGTCCGGTCTGCGTGTCTCTGTGATGTTGTAAATGCACTTTCTCTCAGGCACTTTATCTGCTGTGTCAGCCATGATATATTCATTAGGGTTGGATTACAGAGAGTGGGAGGGGATCAGGTTTTGAGTGGGTTGTAATCTTCATACACTGGCCTAATTTAATCTCACCTACTGTGCCATCCTGTTACACACTACACCCACCACACGCATGCAGTCGATGGCTGGAGGAGAGCGAGATGGGTGGCATGCAAGGTTAAAACAGGGTAATGTCAGACAAGAGAAAAGAAAAGACATGGATTATTAGCAGCAGGAGGGATTCAGTACAGAGGCGGAAAGAAAAATATCATGGAAAATGTCATATGTGGCATGTTGTAAGAATGCACATAATAAGAATCTGTTTGTCTGAAAGTTTTGGGTTTTTTTTCTCGCTTTTTAGAAATTGTAGCTCGTATTGAAATTGCGGATGCCCAGATTTTCCGGCTCAGAACTCGGCCGCGCTTTGACCTGATGCAAATATGTGTAGTTTTGTGAATGACAACATTTTCTCAACCCATGCAGAACTGTACAATGCCTCAGATGGCATGAATTACTAAAACTAAAAGGAGTTTTCACTAAGACTGAGAAAAAAGACACCAAGATTATTATGGCCTATTGCCTTATCATTAACTACATCATAATTATAACATATGGCATAGCAAGTGTTGTATTTTATTGGCTGTGTTATTTCCCCTCCTTTGTCAAAACTTTTGAGAAATTGCAGGCTCTGTAACATGTATGCCCTCTCTCACCACCCCTCTTTATCTCTTACAGCAGGATAAATCCAACCAGCCACCTCTGCACTGTCTGAGGTAAATCGGTTCTTGTTAGCGTCCTCTAAATGCAGACTCTTTATTTTTAAATGAAGTTGGTGTTGGAGCTGTTGCTCTCTGAAATGTTTGGGGGTAAGTGACATGGTGCTACAAAGAGACTCGCACAGCTCCTGAGCTACAATGGTGGCACTATATTTAGCCACAAGACAATCTGTTTACATCAGCCATCGTGCTTGGTTGCACTGCAGCAACAACTGAGCAACTCTGTCTTTGTGACCAAACTTGCAGAACATACTTTTCTGTAGAGATTTTTGTAAATCATCTCCGCTGACGAGAGGACTGAATGATGTTGCAGGAAGCGATAAGGAGATAGGGGGTGAGGCTTCTTGTTAATATGAGCAAAAGATAAAAGGCCCTGTCCCCATGAGAAAACACGGGAGCAACAAGGAGGAAAAATAGATTCATTCAGGGGTACAGATGTCACATTGGGGGAAGGAGGGAGATAAAGGGGAGAGACGACAAAGGGCAGAAAACAAACCACATGGAGATAAAGGAAGAGACTGGAGAGAGAAGACAGAGGACCCGAGCTTAACGACGTAATTATAAGCAAAGACCTCATTCTCCAGGCCAGGCACTCCTGGGTGGGGCCAGGAAAGGAGAAAAGGAAAGGATATTTATTACCAGTAACCTTTTAAATGTTGATCGTACCATTAAAGTGTGATCCTGCTTGGGGGGGGGGGGAGCCAGAAGTGTGAGAGTTGGGAGGATAAAATGAGAAGACAATGTGGGAAGGCGACTGAAGCGATACAGGGGAGGAAGATATGGAAGGCTAAAGGACAGTAGTAGTAACTAGAGTAGTTGAAATGGCAGCGTCTGCAGCTGCAATTCTTCCACTCACCTACATCCTCTCAGACTGTTTACAGACTAATTAAATGAGATCAGCATAACCCTAAACAACAAACAGTATTGCTTGCCGACTGAACAGACAGGATTAAATCAACTGGGACGGTATAATTCTCAATTCTCTTGTATCATCCATCATCTATCATCCCCCCACCCCCACTGTCGTTCCATTCCGTCTCCCCTCCATCCTTTGGTTCAGACAGGCTGTGTTTTATTTATGACTGTTTGGCGAACACTGTTTCGACCAGCCTGTGGTTCCGAGGGGGACAAACAATCCAATCCAAGTAAATATTAGTGACAGGCGTTATCAACTGCGCAGGCGTTGTCTGTTTTTCAGCCCCTCAGCCCACTTGTGGGTGCCTCCTCGCCTCCACAAGTGTCAGAAAATCTTCCTTTCAGTTTGAATAAAGGAAAGAGTCTCCGAGGTGTGACAAATTATGTCCCACAAGACCCACAAAGCTGACTTCCTGTGTCAGTCTTCCCGTACAGGAAATTATATGATCAGCTGATGCAAAATCCTGCTCTCATGGGATGGAGATGACTTAGCGACGGCATTTAGTGTACACCATCATTGCCACTGTTTTATTTCCTCCTTTGTGGCATGTTGCTATATATTTAGTATACACAAATATACTGGTAGTATAATGGGAGTATCAACAGCTGTGTCTACAGTGTACAGTAGATGGGTGTTGTCAGATCGTTTTGGCCTATCTCTCTATGAAAAGCTCCTCGACTGGTTGTTTAGCTGCAGGAAAAGGTCACCACATCTTCCTCTGCATCCCTGTGGCATTTCCTTTCCGTCTCACTCCCACTCTCGCTGTAATTAGGGCCAGAACCTTTCTGTCGTCTCTCATAACTGTAACAAAACTGGAGAGAAAGAGAGATGAGAGAGAGCCGCGGAGTTGCGGCCACAGCTGGGGCTCTGGTGTGCAGGACAGCACCCTGGGAGGGAGCGGGAGAAGAGGTGGAGAAAAATGGATGCAGAAGGATGGGAGCAAAGAAAGAGACAGGCAGGGAAACTCTGCAAAAACAATATGAATAGATCTGTGAAGAAACAGCATCCGTACTCTAGTTTTTTGCTTATTCACTCTGCTTGCCTCCTGGAATAGAACACCAGACATACTTTTTACTCCCCTCACTGTTTGACGGGAGATGACGCACACACAGACCGATGCCAACGCAGGCAGGATGGAACAGGTTGTCTGTTTACTCCTTTTCATTTTACCTTGCTGAAAATTGCTCTGCGTTCCGGAAAATGTCACGTCCTTGATCTATTTGTACCACTATACACTGGGTGCATGAGGGGCTGGAGCCATGTGCAGATACTCGGGGGGTGGGTGCAAGAGATGAGGGTCTGTAGCTGTGCACCTCAGATAACACTGCAGCTTTGGATGGAGCCCGGGCCTCCTCTGCTTGCGAGCACAAGCCGCTCAGCCTCAAATCGATCTCTGCTGCGGACTCCTGTCGGGGAGATTGGATTTAGTAACAGAGCATAAATGGTTTGCTGATGATAATGATAACAGATGTGATGGGAGTTAGTCCGCCACTCAGGGTCACAGGATTGTATCGATGCTGTGCCAGCCAGCAAATATCCCCCTAGACTACAACCTTTCCCTCTCTTCTGCTTGATAAAAGTTCATGGCAGAGGGTTGATAGGATGTTATCTGTAATTGTGTTGCGTATGTTCTCATCTTGGTGGTTTTAAGGAGGGTGTCGTGCAGGACAGGTGTGCGGTAATGTTCCACAAGCCTCTTTCTGTAAGGAAGGAGAAGAAGAAGCCTGGGAGGGAGGAGTCGGGTAAAGGAGTTCAGGGAGAGGAAAGGGGAAGTTTCATCCTGATATCAGGAATGAGAGGTAATGAGGAGGGAGCAGAGGATAGACAGCAGAAGTGAAAGAGATAGAGCAGCGCAAATAAAATACTGACTTTTGGCAAAGATGACAGTAAGGACAGAGGAAGTCTTTCAAGTGTAGGCAGCATGTAGACATAACGGGAAGTGGAGAAAGCCAGAGATGGGAAAGAGCGAGTGCTGGAGACACTGCAGACAGGAGACGGAAGCAGAGGGTAAAGTAGCGGTAGATGAGGGAGGGGGAGAGAGAATATAGGGGGATGGGGTGAGGAAGATGAACACGTAGAGGGGGAGGGGAGAGAAATATTTACTGTGTGCTGCTGAGCTGGAGTCAGGAGGTTGTCATGGTGATAGAGGGGTGAGAAAAGGCAAGAGGGAGGGGCCCTGACACCTAGCCCTAGACACTGTGTACGCACTCACGGACGCACACAGCAAGCAGAGGCAGTCATGCATATCAACACCGACCTGCCGCCACCTGTGATGCGCACACACTCACGCTCACGCTCACACAGGTGGTGCGTGCCAATAAGCCAGGCCTGGATATGATGTTCAGAGGCTGTATCACCACGCACACCCTGTTTCTCATCTCTTTGCTGCCCTTTATCTCCACTCTGCCCTATTTGAATGGCAGGCAAATCCCCCTTGAACTGACTTGTCTTTCTAGACAATTTCCTAAACCAGCCCTCAGTCTGCTGCGAGTGCGTGTGCGTGTGTGGGCGCATGAGTCTGTGTGTCTGAGTCGTCACATAACAGAATTTTACGGTTTTTATGTGTATTCGTGTGTGTGTGTGTGTGTGTGTGTGTGTGTGTGTGTTTGTTGATGACATGACAGAGTTGAGAGAAGCAGAACAAATTGATTTAGAGACAAGCAGCAATTCCTGTTGGGCAAAACCAGTTTACACACTTCTATCATAATTTGTATTTGTATACTGAGTGTAAAAAAAAGCCATCATAGCATATTGTCAACTCGTAATGGCTGTTGTTCTCTTATAAAGGCTAGCGCTTGAACAGCAGATGTTTACATAATAGGTATGTATAAATATTGGCTCATTAGTGTCTATTATATCTATTCAGAGACTGCCATATAACTGCCATTAAAGCCATTATTCTAATTCAATCAGATGAAAATAATTTACCTTAAATGCATTCATGGTGACTTGATTCACTTTAACTTCACTGACTTATGATCTGCTGTCTGGCTGAACAATTTTATTTATTTACAAACTGATTGATTTGCAACTTTTACAAAGTTAATGGGCTCACCAAGAAGATGCTGTCTGAGCTAGTTAGGCATTTTAAAGATGTCAATCACAAGGTCCCGTGAGCTGTTTTACTACAGCTGCCTCTCCCCCACATTTGTTCCAGTTAGTTGTGAAATCTCATCCCTTTGACTCAAACTGAATTTGCTTTTGTTACTGAAAAAGTCATATTTGATTTGTTTTTGTTTTGTTGTAACTACTGAAATACAGTTGTATATTTCTGTTTTCCATGCATGGATGCAAGTGTCACATGTTTGTTTTATTTGTGGATTTTACGTTATTTCATGTGTAACCGCAACAAGCCTCCACAAACTAGGCTGGAAAAAGAAGAAAAAACCTGCAGCCACTCTTCCGCAGTCGTTGGGCCACCGGGGCCCTTCCATGCAAATGTGTTAGTAAAGCAACGTGTGTGACTTTGCCCTGCCGGCAGCTCATTTCCCTAAAGAGGTGGAAAAGACAGGATTACAACCAACCTACAGCAACCATGTCAAATGATTCCGGGACAGTCTAAATCTGCGCAATATAATTGCTGCAGGGGAGCTTAAGGTTAAAAAACACCTTGTAAATTTTTGGAATACATAATACATGTAAAAACTAGGGAAACAGAAATTTCTTCAAAACAAGACACAATTTCAGGATAGGCAATCTTGATGCTATCTTTAATCCCAGTAGGAGTGGTTATTATTCTGTAAACATTTCAAATGTCAAACCTGTTGGGATGGAGGTCATAGGTCACATAGACACATTCCGCCCTCTTCTGGGGGTGTAGCCTGCCAGTTTTCCCTGTGGAGGTGGCCACATGTCCTTGTATGTCACACGGGCCACTAGCAGTTGTGTCCTCCATCACTATATGTGCCACTTATCACCTGGCCCAGGGGACCACTCCCTCCTTTTCCTCCTCTCTGTCCGCTGAATGACTGACTGCAGAGCACCTACTCAGACATCCCTTACTTGCATCAGCCAAGACAAACCTCTCCCCTGCACACTTCACTTGATGTGAACTCAAATACGAACAAGTGCTCCCATCTATAGCTGAGGCTTTACAGATAACCTACAGTTTTCTCTTTGAGGCTCATACTGCCTTCTCTTCCTCCTGCTACCGTATTTTTGCAGGCCTAACTTGTATATATAATAATATGAAATGTGTCCAGGAAAATTGCCATAAACTCATCTGAATGCTTGTGTTTGTGCCTTTATAATCTACAAATTGCAAGGCTATTCAAGCATTGATCTCAGTGACCGATTTCCCTCTGGTGCTGTTTCATACTCTTTGTGTTGATGTAGCTAGTTTGTCATTTGCCACAGTGCTTAGCTGCTGCATTTGCTTTCAGGGCTAACACTGAAAGACACTATACTGATGTCAGCCTCTTTATAGTGGCCTGTCTGGCTCCAGTGTGATCCCCAAAGACTTTACCAGCACACTCATAAAAAATCCCCCTCGCCCATCGCATCCCCCTCTAATTTGTCTCTGTAAACGATAAATGGGTGCCTACAAACATGTTTATCTCACAACACATCACAAAGGTTGAAAGACAGAAGGAGAAAAAGAAGAAAGTGGCGGTGAAGGTCAAAAATGCACATCAAAATGAAAGAAAAAAAACCCTGTTAGCTCCAGAGGAACAGGAGAAAACGGGAGGGTCTGACTGTGAGAGATAGAGAGAGAGAGAAAGCAGAGGCTGCAGGACTGAGCATGAGGCATAAAAGGAAGCGGCAAAGGGAAAGCAGGAAGGTCACTCCTAATAGCTCTTCCACGTAATTTCATAATGTCATGATTGGCCCTGTTTACTCCAGCTAAAGCCATTAACCATCTTCTCTATGGACATGAAACAAGTCCCACAAATAAGGATCGTCAGGAGCTGCGTGTGTTCATCACGGCATGTTCCTGCTGCACACACAGTCCATAACAATGTGTTTGTGAAGGTGTGTGATGCGAACGGGGGGCATTTGTATGCATCACGTCTTATATCTTCTGCATGACGCTGAGGGTGTGTCTGTAATTACTGCGCTTTGTGCTGCAGGCGCAGCATCTCAGTGATGCTGCTGCTAATGAAGCAAAGGACAGCCACCAGCAACGATGCAGCAGTGCAACAAGAGTCTATGCAGGTCTGTGTACATGCAGAATACATTTGTGGCTTATTTAACATACGGAAAGATTTTTTTTTCATCTGTGCTTATTTTTCCAATGAGACAGAATAGTTTGGTTTTCATCATCGCTATATCTATTTCCTTTAGATTACAGTTGAAATGAGAAGAAATGGGAAAAAAAAATTCAGTATACTACCCACATGTTGTGAACATTTAATGTCCTGTTCATTGCACACATTTATCCACCCCTTCACAGAAGACTGCTTTTCTTTTTTTTTTTTTGCTGTTGTTGTATTTTTTTTTTATTGATACAGCTTCCATTTTCTGTGAGTAAGTGACTGACAGCTGTGCCATAAGCAAATTACCTTATCAATTGTGGATTTAAGTGAGCAGCAGCTAACACCGTAGAAGCAGACAGAGCCAGAGGCTCTTTGTCTGCGTGACCAGCCCCATTAGCTGACAGGCGAGATTAGCTGACCTGCTGACACGCAGGCTGATCTTCACTGATACAGGCGGCAACACACATGTGTTCACACAGGGAATCTGATATACTATTACATTATGGTAACACCCTTGTCTTTGATCGTTACAGAGCTTTTACTGCTCAGTGATCCCATAACCAGATCTCTCTCTCCCTCCTTCTCTCTCACACACACACACGTTACATACACTTTTTACCCCATCATTCACTTCTTTCTGTCTTTCTTTTTTCATCTTCCATCAATTTTTCAGACTCTTGTTGTTGACTTTGTTGTCTCTCCCTCAGGTGTTGCCCTTCTTTCACTGTCCCAACTTCCATCTATTCACCTCTCTCCTCTTTCTCCTGCCCTCTTGGATGTCTTAATGAGTCCACTCCCTTCTCCTTGAATTATTCACCACTTCTTTTATTCTACCATTGCCAATGTGTCTTTAGGGGGAACAACATCAATAAATAAATGACGCCAGGGACACCTGCTTTTGCAGTCTTGGCAGTAGGAGCAATGACTGTGTGCATGTTTATGGGAGTACAAAGAAAAGAGAGACAGGAGGAATGTGACAGTATTGTTTTTTTACTTTAACCTTCATTTCCATAAGTCTTGAATGATTCCACCTTATTAATCTTTGACTAACTTAAACACTTAAACACTTAAACACTTATGGACAAATATGTGCACCTATTCGGGATTTAAAGCTGTTTAGTATTTGTATGTATACATGAAAATGTGTGTGTGTGTTTCAGGGTGAGGGAGGAAGAGTATGTGTGTGTGTGTGTGTGCATACGTAAGTGATACTGCGAACCTGGTAGTGTCCGTGTGTGTGAATAACTGAATTTGTATGATCACGGGGGGATGCATACACGGAGATCATGTTGTCATGGCAACCAGGACAGAGAGAGGGAGAGAGAGAGAGAGAGAGAGAGAGAGAGAGAGAGAGAGAACGTGGGTGGTTGCCCTTACAGCTCCTCTGACAACCTTTATTTTTCCAGCTTTCTGTTGGTCCAATATTAACCTATAACCATTGACGCAAGGGTGTGGTAGCTCTTTTACGGGAAAGGTTTGGAAAGGAATTGAAATATGAAATGCATTTTATTGCTACTTTTGACAGTAATCACAAGGTATGTAATGGCTTATGCTAATAATAAATTGATAAATAGCTTGTCTGCAGGCCCAGATTTCAGTTAAACTAAATAGCTCTGTAGCTTTTTCTGATGGTCCTTCCATTTGAAGTTAACCATGGACCAGTAGTATTGAAAATTAGACTGGTTGGCACTATAAAACTAAGAGTGGCAGCTCCAGAGAGATATTAGTTTCTCCCTCTGCTGTAAAGACCCTTTTCTATTAAAGCTCCAAATACTGAAATAGCCGTGTTGCCTCTTTTCCCAACCAAAAGTACTACCACAAGCAGTTTATTAAATTGGGGGGGGGTGTTGAACGGACATAGATGGAGAGGAGAAGAGAAGTAGGGGGACTAGGAATATATACTGTGAAAAAATGATTGAAGGGGAATTGAAGAAAGCTTTTCATGTTCAGCTATCTAGGGGACCAGAGAAGAGGAGAGGACTGATAAAAAAAAAAAAAGACGGTAAAATGGGCACTCGTCGTTTTTCGACAGCTCCCGATCATAAAGCTCAGCTCCCGAGTAGAAACACTTAGAAAAAAAGGAAAAAAATGAAACGCACTCTTCACTGCTGTTGAGCAGTGAAAGATATGTCTGCGTTGCAAAGTGAATTGTGGAGCGGAGCGGAAACAGGCATAGCCAGTGTTATTTCACATGATTTGTGGTATTTTTCTGCTGTAGCGACAAAGTGGGCCTGAGACTTGTCTCACTGCAACAGGCTCATGCATTAAGTATGATCCTGCCAGAGAGAGAAGTAGGGAAGGCAGAATCAGACAGCAGCACCAAAGACACCAGGTAGAGATGGACAGCAACAGTGTGGACCCAAACCAAACGTATGGTGAGGGGTGTGAATGAATTATGAATTTGGGTGGATTTGGGGCAAACTGTGCCGACAGGAAGGGGATATCAATGAATAATTCACTCAGCAGGGGGCCTTATCATCTACCCCCTACCAACATCACCTTGTTTCTCAGCCACCCTCATCCATTTTACTATCCACTGAGTCTTATAATCTCTTACAACCATTCTTCAGTCATACCCATCACTTTGTTTGTCTTAGTGAGTACCCTCTTTGTTGTCTAAAGAAGTCCATTTTCCTCTTGTGCCTCCATCCATTTCTTTTCAGCCTGACAGACCCTGGAGGGAGTGTCAGGGGTAAAGGGGGACATGTATTCATTTATTTCTCTCCCCGCTTCTTCCAGTCCTGCATCCTCTCTCCCCACACATCTTCACAGCTGGAGGTAGTTAATATTTTAAAATTGGGCCACGACAGGACAGAAAACCTGCACAAATGTATGGACACGCACATACAAACACACCTACCACACACACTCACAGCCACACAAATCTAGTGCCACAGCACATCTGATCAAAGTACAGACAAGCTTTTGGAATTGATATTTGCATGACTCGCTTATGAAAATATACCAGGCTACACACATCAACATAACAGCTCCTCACATGCATGCATGACGATATGAGGCAAACGGTAAAAGCCTTTCATGTATATGTGGGTGGTTGGCATGATTGGGATCAGAAGATGCGTGAAACTCAACATGATTTGACTCTTGAGTTTTGATCTTGTGAGTGTTGCCCCACACCTCCCCTCCTCAAGTGATACGAGAGCCTATTCAGCATTAGAAAGTCCTTAGCAACGCCCAACATGTCTACTTAATTCTAATTGCTGTATTTTGCAGAGCACAGAAGGGTGCAATTTTCTGTGTAATGGATGACAAGGGGAGTACACACCACAATGGTACGGTGCAATTAGACTCTACTAATGATAGCAACACTTACAGCATAATACAGAATCTTTCCTTAATTTGCGTTTTTATATGCTGAGCGCCTCAAAGTAAGAAGTCATGAATAATTGAAGGAGTTGCAAAATTGATTTGGTCGATTTGGCTTGTTTGATACTGTTGGCAGCTAATTTTCTGCAGGCTGTTTGATGGAAAATAGTGACAAATTTCCAGGACTCTAAATCTGGGATTGAACGGTTTCTGAGGGCACCAGTTGATATAGCAGCACTGATAATAGTTTTTAAAAGCTCTTGGGAACAGCATGAGAGGTCATCTCAGCCCAGCTGTGAGCAGCCATAAGAGCGACCTCTGACACAGTCCAATGGGGCAGGTAACAGGGCTAGGATTGGATCTCTGACAGCCGCACAGTGGAAACCCTGCAGAAGTGAAATCAGGCATCTGCTTTGATGTCAGCGTCTCTCACCCATGTGATGATGAAGCGCCACAAGCCTCCATGCCGTGCACACAGCTCAGGACTGTGTGCGTGTGTGTGTGTAGTATCAGGCCACATGCTTGACACAGGCCTACTGGCATGTTTGTGGTGTCTGTGTTAGCCTCATTAAAAGGCAGCCTTCGATGCCACCTTTCTCTCTCCCTCTCTCTTTCTGTCCGTCTCAGCCGCTCTATCCATCACACCCCTTCCAGCCATTATATTGCTTCCCTTTACTGCTCCTATCCAGCATGACTGAAATATTCTTTGTCATATTCTTTGGCAATGTCAGTCTTCAGACTGGAACCCACTGGCCTTCTTCTTTGTCTGATCTCTTCTGTCTGACCAGTCCAGGAGTGTGTGACAGCCTGTCTCCTTACCTTAATGTGAGTCTATCCATGACTTACATGTCTGTTACGCCACATGAGTGTGTTCCTGAATGTGTATGTGCCGGCCTGTCTACATGCAGTTCACTCCCTTAGTGAACTGTGATTGTACATGCTGCAGTGTGCCACACTACTGATCAGTTTCCTGCTTTGCTCCACTTGGCATTCCTTCCTCTTTTTTTGCATTGTGCACTGATAAGCAAGCCCCCACCTTAACTCATATTAACAGCAGTACTAATAACCTGACTAGGCCCGGTTCTTTCATCTGCCTCTAATGGCCTTTTGGAGAGGCAGGTTTAAGGCCAGATCACTGTAATTGGCCTCCTATCTGTACAGAACAACAACCATCTTATCGATGTGAGGACAGGAAAAGAGAAAGAACCAGAAGAACATTAAGAAATTATGCACACTGATTGGGAAAGCTTGCACATGTGGGTATATCTGCATAAGTGGATGGAGAGGATTAGAGTCACAGCTGTCACCCCCATCTCCCCTCACCCCCAGCCTCACCTTTGCTTCTGTCCTCCATAACCGCACCTTTCTTCTTGAATTCCCCCTAAAACCTCCAAGACATCCATCCTCTTTCATGTACCTCTCAGTATGCTTTTTGTGCCAGTAAGGCAAGCAAGTTTGTGTAATGGCTCATTTAATCCTAATGCTGTTAGTTTAAACTGCTTTAATTAAAGGCTCAGCTATTGTCTGATCTTTAATTTAATCTAATTTGGCCCTATTGATGTAGACAAATCCCATATTACTTTTGCTCTTCCTGAGATATGGTTCAATACAATTTGCACAGAATAGTGTAAAAATATCTGCAACAATTAACTAGACAGCCATTACCCACTAGAAAATGAATAACAATCAGTCCTCTCCATCCTCCTCTCACTCTCCACTCCTCTCCATCATCGTCATCATCATCTTCATCTCCTTTCCTCTCTGACCTTCCCCCACTCACCAAGGTCACCCATCAGTCCATTGTGGCATTGCCAACAAATGCTTCTGTTCAGAGCCAAGACTCTTTCAATCAAGCTTGCAGGACTGCCAAATATGCAATCTCTCTCTATTATCGACATTTTCTTTTGTCTCACATGTACGTCTTAATCCTGGAGTGCTGTAACAGTTCTTTGTGTATGATATTGAGTAGTGTAAACAGTCAGCGGGCTGTGCCACGTGATGCTGCGGGGGAGGACAGTCTGCATGCCAAGGACCGGATCCAAGAGTACAGATGGAGAATGGATAGACTCCTAGCAGGGGTGGCCTGCCTTGCTCCCCATGACTGATAGCATCTTAATCACACACTTATCACAGTACCATCACCAAAGTACACCATGAGCCTTATTTGTGTGCAACGCAGTCCTGAGCAGTCAACCTAATTATCAGCTATTTGTTTGTCTGTCTTGCGTATTATCTGATCTGACTCATCATCAATCTGCATTTGTCTGTCCACGGCCCATCTGGGAGCTGGGAGGCTCCGCTCAGCTTCTTGTTGTGGTATTCTGTCCATCTGTCTGGCTGACTGGCTGCTCCATATGGGCCACTGGTTCTGTAATTAACCAAATGGAGTTTCTTTTTTTTTTGCCACAACAGGTTCAGTGATAGGCATTGTTGCTTTTTGTTTGGATGTGTGATTGCCTTGTTAACTCCATGTCTAAGTCTGTGTGTCTGTGTTAGGGTCTTACCACATGACCACATGGTGCAGGGTAATTTTTCTCCATTCTGACACATGGCCCCTCTCCCCCCTTTGTCTTCCAGAGAGGAAACCAGCAGGAGGGCGCGAACCTGACCTAAAGAAGAGAGTGCACAACAAAAAAAAAAGAAAGAGGAGGGACTAAAGACCTCTGAGACCTGCTGCAAAGACTCACACTTGTTCCGCACATAAGTGTGTGTGTGTTTGCGTGAAGTTGCACATTTTTCTGTGCGTGCGTGAGCAGGTGGGAATTTGATGGGACAGTGAGCAATGCTTCTCACGCAGCGACAGCAGGCTGGCAGTAGGGGGCAGTGCTCCTCATGCCTCCTGCCCCTCCTCTTTCTCCTTCTTGCTTCTCCCCAGCCCAGTCAAGCAGCCATACAAATACCTTCTAACTGTGAGTCCACATTTATATCCCATTCCTGTCAGTGGTAGCTGAATGCTTCCATGAGGTTCAAAGATCTGTTTGTTGTGTTAATTAAATTGTTGATTATCAATGGCTACCAATAATGATATTTCATCATGATTAATTAGTGCAAATGAGCAGAGCGAACATGTGTTTGTTGAGTAACCTCAATATTCTAGTTGGATTGCGTTATTAGGCCGAAATACGACACCGTCTGATGTTTCATTGGTTAACACTTAGCTGTGCATTTGGTGTGTATAACTACTTTGTTAATGATCCCCTCATACTGCATTGATTAGTCCCACTATTGATCTGGATTCCTTAGTGCAAACCTGAATTTGATTGGGGAGTAATTTAATCAGCAATTCCGTTATACAACAAAAATCCAGCAAGGTTTTTCCTTGCTTACTCTCATTTCTTCGTCCTCCTCGATGCAATATGTGGGAATTAGATATACAGCTGATCTCGTGGCCCTGCAGGGAAATTGATCTTCATTTCATCTGCTGCTGCCAGCCTACCCAGAGAGTTGCGGTGGAGAGGGAGAATATTGTTTCCACTGCTGCCTCTGTTGTTCACTCTTTATCTCAGTCAACTTGCAGTGAGTCACAGTCCTTCACCACCCACGCAGCTTTCAAAAGTGTGCATACAAACAAGGCACACATGCACAACCTGTATGTGTGGATGAGATGCAGTAAATCTCCCAATCTAATCCTGGATGGAGCCAGGTGACACGGGGGGTGAGAGAGCCGAGGCGGGTGAAGGAAAGGATGATTATGAAGAGGAAGGAGGAGCAGGTCAAAGATGTGAAAGGTCAAGGTGTCTGCTGCCTTTCAATGAGTGAACCACATCAATGAGAGCCACTGAGGTAGTGATTAGGATCGATATAGGAGAGGCGTTAGGATGTCTGTCAAGGAGGTTGAGGTGACAGCAGGCGTTACACTGCTTTATCATACATGTATTGTATCCGTTGAAAATTCCTCTTATCTATCTGTCTATCTATCTATCTATCTATCTATCTATCTATCTATCTATCTATCTATCTATCTGTCCATCTATCTATCTATCTATCTATCCATCTGTCCATCTATCTATCTATCCATCTATCTATCTATCTATCTATCTATCTATCTATCTATCTATCCATATATCTATCTATCTGTCTATCCATCTATCCATCTATCTATCTATCTATCTATCTATCTATCTATCTATCTATCTATCCATATATCTATCTATCTGTCTATCCATCTATCCATCTATCTATCTATCTATCTGTCCATCTATCTATCTATCCATCTATCTGTCCATCTATCTATCTATCCATCTATCTATCTATCTGTCCATCTATCTATCTATCCATCTATCTATCTATCTATCCATCTCTCTCTCTCTCTCTATCTATCTTTCTATCTATCTATCTATCTATCTATCTATCTATCTATCTATCCATATATCTATCTATCTGTCTATCCATCTATCCATCTATCTATCTATCTATCTATCTATCTATCTATCTATCTATCTGTCTATCCATCTATCCATCTATCTATCTATCTATCTATCTATCTATCTGTCCATCTGTCCATCTATCCATCTATTCATCTATCTATCCATCTATCTATCTATCTGTCCATCTATCTATCTATCTATCTTTGTCTGTCTGTCTTATATATTTAACACACTAATCTCTTTCTTTCCCCTTGTTTGCGATGCATAAAATTTTTTCTCACTACTTGTCCTGTGCTGCTGTGGACTAACAGACCACATAAGCGATCGTAAGTGCTTTTAACTTTCTCGATGTTTATCTGTCTTAATGCAGGTTCTGGTAAAGCTTATTATAAACCCTCATTCATAATGCCAAAGAAGTTATTTTCCATCCAGCACACAGTGAAAGTCCCTCTGCACCGTACTACTACTTTATATTTGCAGTGTAATGTGTCTTTGTGTGTGTGTAGGTTGCAGCATGAGTTTTTAAATCTGTTATCATGCATGTGTTTGTATGTGATGATGTGTGTTGTGTCGTGCACAGGCACCTCTTTTTCTTCGATTTTTCCTCAATGTGGATGTATATTTAGCCTCATCAGCTCTGATTGGCCCCCAGTAGGTGGGGTCCCTGTAGGAGCAGGTCAGAGGAACTGCAACCTCACTGTAAGGAGGTAGCAGATCTGCAAGATCAAAGACACAGGGAAATAAACCTCTCCTCCTCCTCCTCCTCTACCAATAATGGAGCAGCACCTGCAGCCTCTGCAATTTGATCAGCTGAGGAAATGAGCTTAGTTCCCATATCAGTGGGAATTCTATCATTAAATTCTCTCACTCCCCTCTTCTGTCTCTCTCTGCATCTCTGAAGCTGCCCCTTGTTTCTTTTTTCCTCTATGTCCATCTCCCATTGCTGTTTTTCCCCCTGTTGTTCTACATATGCTCATTTCTTATTTGCTTCACCTTCATCCATCTCTTCTGTTCAGCTCTCATCTTCCACAGCCCCCTTCCTTCCGTTCTGTGTCCTTCTTTACCAATTTACCTACCTA
>KV751364.1:1167852-1181350 GCA_001698575.1 Mola mola
AAGACTCTACCAACAAGTATAAACCTGTGACCAATATTACACTGCTATCAGCATGCGTATATTTACAGTAAGTCTGTAGAGAAAAATATTTAAATTTCTATCTATAAACGTTGAAAAAATCAGCAAATAAAAACACGACTTGGGCCATAAAGCATTTTACTCAAATATGCTGGTTCAATACAATAGTCACAACCAGTCCCAACATGCTGGTTTTTTTAAGTCTGTTTTTCAGGCTTTGCTTTATGGCTGTAAATGGCACCGATTACAAAGAAAGGAAAACCTCTTCTGGTGGTCATTAATTTCTTTGTGTCTTTGAAATCCATGCTTCGATTCTTCACAGACTCGAGCCTTCACTCCATCAGTCTCACAGGGACCACTGTGCATTATATCTCTTTTACATGAACTTTCCCTTTTAAATTACTCCATATCAATTTCCTCTCATCTCAGCCAATTTCCCCTGCCTGCTCTCTTACTCTCACCATTTTCCTCGGCCTACATTTCATCTCTTTCTCTGGGGAGTCTTTTTAAGTGATATTGACTGAATATACTTGTTGACAGCTGTTAAAGTATGGAAATGAGAGGTGTCTGGTTATGTTGTTTGCTTAGCTTACCAATCGCCTTAGAAATGCATGTGTTGCGGTAGGATCATACAGTATGTGTATATTGTAACTAAAACATATTACAGCAGCATATAGGATGAAAGCAGGTCATGTGAAGACTGCAGCACTATTCTGATACAGTGTTTTAACTTTGTTGTTGGTCCCTGCAGTCAAGACACCTCCAGTGATTATCACTCAGCCGGAGTCCGTCACCGTCTTTAGTGTTGAAGACCTTGTAGTGAGCTGCGAAGCTGCGGGCAACCCTTCACCAACGTTAGTCAATGCACATGCACAAAAACACATATTCAAATTCAAAGATGCTGTAGCAGCCATGGAGGAGCCAAGCCACAGTGACCTTCCATCTCCTTGTTCGGTTGAGATCTACATAGTAGTATTAAATTGAGTTCTCCTCTAAACATGGGATGAATGTCTTAAGCCCCTGAGCAATCTTTCCACAGTGTCTGAGCTGCTCTAAAGTGGAAAACAGCTCAAATTGCCAAGGAAAAGATGAATATTGCAATTACACAGCACAAGCTTATGAGCTCTGCAGCATCTAATGTAAATTTGGCGGTGAATCTTTTTTGTTCTCAAACCACTGTAAGGATAACTTTAGTGTTAAAACTGCTTTTGCCAGAGGACATGGCAATACATTTTTGGACCTTTATATTTGTTGTACACCCTATCATATGCATTACTAATTTTCATTTTCTATTCTTTGCTCAAGTTTCCGGTGGACAAAGAATGGAACAGAGTTTAACCCGGGCAGTGACCCCGAGCTAAAGGTTTCTGAACGCCCTGGCTCATCTGTATTCTACACACTCAGTAATACTATGGACAACCTGAAGCAGTACCAGGGGAAATATGTCTGCTATGCATCCAATGAGCTGGGGACCGCTGTCTCCAACGAGGCCATACTCAACACTGAATGTAAGAATATGATGACAGTTGATAGAGCAACCACAGTTACTGAGAAAGAGTCACTACAGTTTGAAGGATAAATATTTGAATTTCATTATGCTCAATGAGTATTTGATGGCTTGTATTCATTTGAGAGACAGACCGCATCAAAATAGTGTTAGGCTAAGCAAACACCCTCTGAAAAGCTGCATGAGATCAGAGGAGTTACATGTCTTTTAAAGATGTCAGTCTCATCCTTCGCGCTCCTTTGAATGCCTTCAAGGTCCAGATTAGAAGTGAGCCGTGTTGTTGTTGGTTTTATCAGCAATAACAGAGTGATTTACAAAAGCTGGGAGCTATACCCTGTGCCTGTAAACCGTTTCCTTGCCCTGCTTTTTAAAAATCTCATTTGTTAGCAGATGGCCGCTCGTACGAAGAGCTCCCAAACTACCACCCAGAACATAATTACATGCAATAACATGATAATCAGCATATACCAAGACACACACACACACACACACACACACACACACACACAGGCCCCTGGGCAAATGTAGAGAGTGCCTCTGTGTATCCATCCACCTGTGTGACTGGCACTCTCCTGGGCGACCTCCATTTCTCAGTTTCCCTGACAACAGTTTCCCCAGAAACGCTCTTGAGTTGATGTCATGTGAAGCTCTCCTCAGGATCTCCGGTGTGTGTATATATTTTTTGGGGTGAGGTGGCATGGGGGGGAAGAGAAAGGACAACCCGGTACCTTCATTGAATATGAACTTAAAATCCTTGAAGTTCCTCAAAAGGGTATTTATATATAATACTTTACTGCATAGTGTCTTTAATTTGGCTTGGATGTGGATTGCCTCAGGGAATCTTGACATGTGCAGTAAACGTGTATTCAGGTGCTTGTGTACATGCATGTACAGTATTAACACTCACTAACAGATGTTTATTTTTCCTATTTTGCCTCCCTTTAGCTCCCCCAACCCAGCAAAAAGAAAAGAAAGTTAAATTGAAGAAGGACGAAGGAAACAGCATTGTTCTGAATTGTAACCCCCCGCAGAGCTCTATGCAGCCTATCATTCACTGGATGGACTGGAGTGAGAACATTACATTTCCATCTCGTCTACCATTACACACTTCCTGTATCCTCAATAAATCTTCCACATAGACAGTATCTGCATCCTTGATTTGTCTATGTATATCACATGATAGAGAAAGAGTTGATAATTTACTTTTAAACATCATCTTAATATGTTTGTATCAGATACTTTAAACCATTTATCCATCTTTCATTCTTCATTATATTTCTTATTTCTTTTTTTCTTATTGTTTTTCTATGACTCTGATTTCATCTCACTATTTTGCTCTGTTGTTAAGCTCCCTTTCTCTCTCTCCTCTCTCTCAACTTTCCTCTGATTTGATAATTTCTCTCTCTGGATTTCTCAATCATTCCCCATCTCTCTCTCTACAGAGTTACACCATATCCAGTTAAGTGAGCGGGTAATGGTGGGAAAGGATGGCAACCTATACTTTGCTCATTTGACACCTGAAGACAGCAGGGATGACTACACCTGCAATGTCCAGTACCTGGCAACACGCACCATCCTAGCAAAAGAACCCATCAGTCTTACTGTCAACCCCTGTGAGTTTTGTTCCAAATATAATATAATATAATGTACAATAAAGAGGCGGCACAGTGGTGCAGTGGTTGGTGCTGTCGCCTCACAGCAAGAAGGTACTGGGTTCGATTCCCGGGTCAGGGCGTTTCTGTGTGGAGTTTACATGTTCTCCCTCTGCCTGCGTGGGTTCTCTCCGGGTACTCCGGCTTCTTCCCGCAGTCCAAAAACATGTAAACTGGGCGTTAGGTTAATTGGTCCCTTTAAATTCCCTGTGAGTGTGGAAGGTTGTTTGTCTCTGTATGGCAGCCCTGTGATGAACTGGTGACTTGTCCAGGGTGTACCCTGCTTTTGCCCAAAGATGCTGCATGCATCAGGTGTGTTTTTCCCAAAATTAAATTCAGTGGGAGGTGCTAGCAAGTAAGCATCACACACATTATTTGTAAATGTCATGTAGGACACTCCCACATTTGTTTCCTACCAGTACATCTAATGATATAAACAAATGGCTTTGGGTTTTGACATCTTATGTTGATGCTTGGAAAAGGTTAAGGGACAAACAGTGTGAATAGTTTCACTGAAAAGTTAAAGCAGGTGCTAGCGTCTCTGTGAGGCTGTACTGTTACTCACAGTGGTGTTTAGAGCTAAAGGCAGATGACGGTTAAACAATTCTAACATGCCAATGTTTATTAAGTATAAAATTTGCCATCATTTCCATGTCTGCAAACTAACATGCTAGATAAAATTGCTAAATTGTACAAAGCACTGCTGGGATTAACACGGGTGTTGTTAATTTGCAAGTAGAGTCATTGATTTAAATTTTGACATGATGATGGCACTAGTTAAAAAGTGAAGAGAATCATATTCATGTCAATCCATCCAACGGCTAATGACACATCTCTTTAAACACTACTAAGGGGTTAGGGTTAACCCAATAGTAGTGGTAAATAGTATCCCTAACCCTAACTCTAACCTAATGGTGACAGTCACCATTCTAGTCTTTAAATCAATCATCCAAAAGTTGTTGTAATACTTTATTCTGAAACAAAGTGGCGAACAGACCAAATATTATTTTATTAATTGTTTCACACTAATGCTATTCCAATCACTGTCAGACTTTTTATTAAAAAATTACAAATGTTTCAGTATATCATCTTCTGGATTTAAAAAAAATGATATGTGCAAAAACCATGTTAAATAAAACATTAGTCACATTATTACAGTATTTTTTACTGTAAAATATTATGTAGTTCCATATATCGCCATGGTACACAGGGTGAGGCAATAGCATGGCAGTTTGTTGAGAATCACTGAGGCCCATAGTTAGGCCAAAGTCAACTGATGGCATGTATTGCTGACTGAAGCAGTAGTGTATCCGGAACCGGCAGGAGGGCCATCCTGCTCTTCCTCAGTCCAGTGTTAATGAGATGCATCTCACATGTGGCTACAAGCATCTGTGGCCCAACTAGAGGTCAGAACGATGAACACATGTAACCGTGAGACCTCTTTGTATGTGTGTAGAAAATGTGTCTGATGAAGGGTTATCAGAGACGCAATGTCTTCTTCCCATGATTCCACACCCTGCCATCAGCTTATTTGTGTGTACCGTATGTTTGTGTCAGAGTCTCCAAGTGGCTGCTGTGATCTGAAAATTACCCATTCATATTAACAAATCTTTCTCTTTGTTTTCTTTGTGTTTTCATTGCTCTTTCCTCAGCCAACTCTGTGCTGCAGAACTGGAGGCCCCACATGATGAGACCTACGGGAAGCCACAGCTCTTACCATGCCCTCAGGGGCCAGACCATTGAGCTTGAGTGCATCGTCCAAGGCCTGTGAGTGTCTGTGTGTGCACATGTGTGCATTACAGCCCCCGTCAATCAAAACACTTGTCTATGCCCATTTGAATCAGTCTAAGCTGCCTCCGATCCATCTCTCTCCTGCCTGCACTCTTTTCATTCCATTATCTATCTATTGCTGTCTCCTGACAACTCTGCTGCTTGCTGCCTTCTGATTCATACATGTTTCTTTCTTTTCTCCCTGTATGTCTCTTTCTTTCTCTCGTCTCACTTTCAAACCACATTCTGTTTCTCCTTGTCCCCTTCCTCTTTTGCCCCTCTCTATCAACATCCCTCCTGTCTCTGCTACATTTGTTCTTCCTTCTTCAGTCCAACTCCCAAGGTGACGTGGCTGAGGAAGGACGGTGAAATGTCTGAGTCCAGGACCACTAAAGAAATGTTCGACCGCCGCCTGCGCTTCACTAATATTTCTGAGAGCGACGGGGGCGAGTACCAGTGTATTGCTGAGAACTCACAAGGGAACGTCAAACACACTTACACTGTGACTGTGGAAGGTATGCATAACACCAACTCCTTCACACATACTGTCTATGCTGATGCAAGGATCATTGATTGTGAAGAAGTAGAAAATCCATATCTGTCACCTTTCATCTGGTCCATAAAGCACTCAATTTTTGGATTACACTTTCATAAAGTTAAGGCACCTGCAAGAGTCTGAAACATCAGTCAGAAACTGTGACACAGAGCTGAAATCTGAAAGCCCTGCATTTTCCATCATGCCAAAGAGCATTTCTTGTTAAATCCCTGCACTTATATTTAAAAGCTTTACTAGAAAGCCATTGTTATTCATACAAACTTCTTGTAAAAAACATAAAGTCCTCCAGGCCAAAGCTGGTCCATGGTACATTTCCTCTTGACAAAGAGAAGAAGACATTATAAAACTGGAAAAAGCTGATTACTTGTCTCTCTGACAAGGAAATAGGGCTTGACTGAATATTGATATGACACCCTTTTAACCATAAATTAACAGTTTGGTTCATACTTGCACTATGTGGCCCATCAATCACAAACCATCATTCTCACTTTGAACTGTCTGGTGTATAGGTTTGAAACTTATATAGGTCAGGAGCCTCAGGAATTAAATACTTTGCCTGTGTAGCGCCCCCATGCCGTGGCTATGGGCATGACAATGTAATTAACTAAATCGTTAACTGGGACGCTCCCTAAGTTCTTTTAACTGACCACGCAATATATGTGGTAATCTATACGATTGTATGTTAAGTTTTGTAATGTAGTGGTTTAGCCCTTATTTTAAGCTAATTAAAGTAATCCTCAACGAACATTAATTACTCTTATAGTAACTGCAATGAAATCACAAATATTCCCTTTTTTATAAAAAGTAGAAAATGTTTACTGTGTAAAGTATGAAATTAAATTACAATCAAACAAAATATTTAAAATAAAATGTTTCTTGGTATTACGCTTTAAAGATAAATGAATTCCTTGTGTCACTCAATACCAATGAGATCTAATGAAATCAAGTACCTAATGCATAAATCACTTAGCACATTCAATGCAGTTCGAACACAAATAACCATTGAATATGCATTCAATTCAAACACTTCAGATATCAAAATGCAATGTACAGTAAAAATGCCCTATGCCGGCATTAAACTCAATTACCCCCACATTGCAGGCCTGTTTCGGTGCTTGGGTTCATTTAGACCATAAACTGAACGGCTGCTTCACTCACATGAGCAAACAAAAAATGGCAAACCTTTTACCTTGTGGAAGAGAGCGGGAAGACGCGGTCCTCGTGTCAACAGGTTCGCGCTGGCGTTGGTCTTTTCAGTGTGTCCGCCTTGTCCAGATGAACAGCAAGATCCTCATCTGTCTCGGCACTTCAGTCCGCAAAGTCCATGTGCACCAAGGACGATGGTCAACTAACTAGCATGAGAAACTATGAGCTAAGATGGCGCAAGCGAAAAGTCTTCACGTGGCAAGCCACTCACGTAGTGGAAAACTTGACAAAAAGTCTAAATACACAGTCACTGATGTCGCTGTTATCTATCCGACAACTTAAACAGTGTAACTCTAGTCCTCGGAGTGTTTAGTAGGAAGCAACTGGACTTCTTATCTTGTTTGAAGATGTTTCGACTCTCATCCAAAAGGCTTCTTCAGTTCTGAGGGTCAGTGCGGGAAACCCAGGTATTTAACCCAGAGTGGGTAGAGACAATCACCAACAAGGAGGGCGTGTTTTGAAAACAACAGCCTCGGGGGTGCAGTCCTCTGGCTAGGCATCATGTGAGTCGTTAAGGTCACATGAGCCTGGGTGTGAATCACTCGAGAGTGTTTGCCCCTCACCCCTGGTTTCGTGTGACACCTTGGGCTCACATGGCCCCAGGTGTGTGTGGGGGTTAAACCGCCTGGGGAGGGCTCCCAAGACAGCATTGTAGGTTGCAGACAAATGGTGTCTTAGTCCACCACCCCTGTTTAGAGAGGGTTTCTCCAAGTGGACATAGATGGCCTCTTTTACTCCTCTTTCAAACCATCTGTCCTCTCTGTCCAGAACGTGGACATTGGAGTCCTCAAAGGAGTGATCTTTCTCCTTAAGATGCAGATGTACAGCTGAGTCCTGTCCCGATGAGGTGGCTCTCTAGTCCTATATCCTAGTCCTATCCTATATCCTATCCTAGTCCTATATCCTAGACATAGAGAATTAACGTGCACAGCGAGCTCGGACTAGCCGTCCGCACCCTTCAATCAACTCTCTTCTTCTCTCCTCTTCTGACGCTAACTTCCCAGCTTCCGTTACCCACCGTCTCTGGTCCAAAGGTCACCTTGGTATATCAACCAATAAACTTACGGAAAGTAGATATTCAAACGAAAATAAAATACAGGCCATAGGAAAATAAAATACATTTTGGCATGGTACATTCAAAACATTTTTAAACATTTATCAACATATTTTAACATGTAGAAAATCAAAGGAAATATAGCACAGGGCTACACCTGTAAGAGATGTAATAGATATTTTGTCCTTTGCAGCGGCTCCCTTCTGGACCAATAGTCCAGTCAGTCAGTTATATGCCCCAGGTGAGACTGTCAAACTAGACTGCCAGGCAGACGGCATCCCTTCTCCTACCATCAGCTGGACCATCAATGGGTTACCCCTGTCAGGTTTGTGCACAGACCCACCTGCGAATATAGACTGCATCACATCCTTGAACACGTGTTGAGTTGTGTTGACAATGTGATTTTTCTTTTTTAAACAGTAGTAGACAAGGACTTCAGGCGTACGCTGACAGCGAGTGGATCTCTGATCCTGAGGGATGTCAGCTTCGGAGACACTGCCATCTACCAGTGCCAAGCCTCCAACAAGCATGGAACCATCCTCACCAACACCAATGTCTACGTCATTGGTGAATGTTTTGTACATGCCACTTATTTAACACAATTATGTGTCCGTGTGTGTCTCATTTCTCCTTGTGTGTGGGTTATTTCAGAACTCCCTCCTCAGATCCTTACTGAGGATGGGAATACATTTACATTTGTCGAAGGCCAGAAGGCTTTACTGGAGTGTGAAACTTATGGATCTCCTAAACCTAAAGTGATATGGTGAGGCAAATGATCACCTTATTCTGTTTCACTACATTCTGTTATACTGCATTGTATTTTATTTTGTATTCTAGGGTGTGGTCTGGTAGATTTTCATTTTAACAAATTTTAAAGAAGTGATATTTTTGTGTAGGTGGGACTGGACTTTCTTATGCATAAACTAACAGCCAAATGCTGTTATATCTGAGCTGTGACTGAGAATTTTATCCGCTGTGGCAGGTATCAAAGCAGGCTTTGTTATTGCTGAAATAGGCCAGAAAAAGCAGTATGCAGAGGCTCACGGTGGCTTACAATGCTGTTTGTGTTTTCTGGTATTCTTACTTGTGAGGCAGTTTTAAGACATCCGTGTCATTTGAATTTGTCTGAAAACTGCAACCTAAAGGCTACCCATCCTGGCTAAGAAAACACTGGTAACGTGGTCGACAAAGGGACTGTCCTTATTTTTAACTGAACTTCAACTCAATTTTGTTGTATATCCTCTTTTTCTTTTTGTTTTTATTCGTCTTTGCTTGTTGTAGACCTTTTTATGTGATAGTGAGCAAGTAGGCAGGTGAACTGGTGCATTCATCAACATTGGCAATAGCTGATAAGGTGATTTTTGTAACTTGGTATGCTCAGTTTGTTATGTGGGCATTCGTTTCTTTTTTAGGGCAAGAAACAGCCTTGCCTCACTTCTGGCAGATCCCAAAGTTAACCTGCTCACCACTGGTGGGCTTGAGATCTCTAATGTCACCCATGAGGACGAGGGCATCTACACCTGCTCTGTACAGAACAGCAACTTGTCCATCAGTGCAGAGCTAGAAGTTCTCAGTGAGTGAGGTGCTTTGCTCCTTAGCAGCTGATGTTATTTACACCTTGTGCAGCTTGCCTCAGCAATGTATGTGTGCTTGCTTTCTCTTACAGACAGGACAGTGATCTTGACACCACCGCAGGCTTTGAAGGTGCAGCCTGGAAAAACAGCAATATTCACTTGCCTGTCCTTTGTTGACCACAAACTTGGCTCACCGCTCATTCAGTGGAGAAAGAACGATCAGAAGCTCTTTGAGTCCCACAGTGACGAAAAGTAAGATTTTATACCAGGAGATCTGACGAAAGAAATTGTACATGGTCCATTTTTTGTATTACCTACAATTCAAAAGCATAACCAGGAACAGCATGTTGATTAGCTCCAACTAAACAGTTTATTTAATAATTGAGATCTGTTACATTTTTTTTTTTTTTACCCATGTAACAATTAATGAACGTGTCATCTGCATTATCCCTGTTACATACATACACGCACACACACAAAAGTTACTCAAAGACAATGAAGAGAAGACACTATATTCTGTGTATTTCCTCAGATACACATTTGAAGGGCCAGACCTGATAATAGCTAATGTGGGACCGGATGATGAGGGCGTGTATACCTGCCAGATCATCACTAAGCTGGACATGGCTCAAGAAAGCAGCACACTCACTCTATGTGGTGAGATCACTGATCACATACTGCATGACAGAAATCAGCAGTTATGTAGACTCGGAGAATATATTTAACTGTAATATTTTTTCCCATAGAGACCTACTTTTTAAAACTTTTTATTTAACAGATATTTGTTGTAATTATATTATTGTTGCTTCCTTCAGATCGTCCAGACCCTCCTGTCCTCTTTCAGATCGCTGATGCTCAACACCGTGAAGTTGCCCTCAGCTGGACTCCAGGAAATGACCACAACAGCCCTGTGATAGGTTTAGTACAGACAAGCACATGTCATGCTGACACTTAAACATATGCACTTCTGCACACACCTGTTTATGTCTTTGTGTTTATCTTCTTCAAACGCTAAAATTGATTTCATATGGAGTGTGATTAGATTTGTGTGTGCAAAAAACACATAATTCCACTAATGCCTCAATGTGAGGATATGCACAAACAAAGACACGTACAGACACAAATGTAAACATGGAACTCTTTTTGACTCAACTAACCTGAACATTCAGAGCAACAAACCCATATCATTCATCTCCCATCCAGGCTGCTCTGCTGACAGTACTTAGACAGGATTATTATTGGATTTAAAACATCAGACTTTCACACAGCTCAAGTCAAAGTGTTTATTCATGTTACATTTGCTTCTTTATTTTTTTACATCCTGTCTTTCCCCATTCCTCTTTGAATTTCTCTTTCTCTCTCTGCAGAGTATGCGGTTGAATTTGAGGACCAAGATATGAAAGAGAGGGGCTGGGAAGAATTTAAGAAAGTAGCAGGTGACAAGAAACATGTAAGCCTCACACTGTGGCCCAACATGTCCTACCGTTTCCGGATCACAGCCATCAACGATGTAGGCAAAAGTGACCCAAGCAAGCCATCTGACATCCACAACACACCTGCTGAAGGTTAGAACTCGTGTTCTGTAGATTTTTTTTCATTCTCAAAATCGACTACCAATAACACCACACTGAACCTGTTTCCGATCACAGCTCCAGACAGTAACCCTGAAGATGTCAGGAGCGAGTCCCTTGACCCAGACACTCTGGTCATAGCCTGGGAGGTATGCCTGTTATCTGAATGTACACTGATTTAAACAAGCTAAAAAGATGTTTTAAAAAGGTGTGTGCCTTATTTCCTGCTGTTACTGTCCTTGCAGAAAATGGACAAACGCAACTTTAATGGACCAGACTTCAAGTACCGGGTGATGTGGAGGAGGGTGTTGGGCAGCGGGCCCACCTGGCACACGCACTACACAACTGCACCACCATTCACTGTCGACGACATAGGCAACTTCTCTGCCTTTGAGATCAAAGTTCAAGCTGTTAATGAGAAAGGGGAGGGTCCTGAGCCAGACCCCGTCATTGGCTACTCAGGAGAAGATGGTAAAATTAAAAAGTGGCTGATAGCAGTACAAAGTTTTTTCTTTTACTTGGAATATTTCTTAGTATATTTCCTCACATGTGGTCTGTCATATTCTGTCAGTTCCCTTGGAGGCGCCAATGGATGTGGGTGTTGTACTGTTAAACAGCACTACCATCAGAGTGACTTGGGCAGCAGTAAAGAAGGAAACAGTCAGAGGACACCTACTGGGATACAAGGTACAGAACCTGTCCCTCCTCTGCTGTTTGGCAAAACACACCCAGCCATTGTCCTCATGAATAATACATGCACCGTCTTTCATATCTTAGTTTGGCAAAGGCTTCAGAGTTGTCTGTAGTTTCAAGGTTGTGCAGAAAATAGAACTTTTTTCTTTATTTTAGGCAATCTCACCTTAAAATGGTGTGCATTCTAGTTGTTCTGCATGTTCCATTCACATGGCAAGCCAAACTTTATCCTTTTCTAAACTACTTTCATGTGGATGGAATATTTCAAATGATTTTGGGGGTCCAGATCTACTTGACCAGAACTGGCTCCAGGGGACACCACAGAGCACTGAGGGCCCGAGAGCCAGAGAGCACAGTGATGGTTGAAACTGCGACCAATGAGGAGGAGAAGATGATAAGTGATCTCAGACCGTACTCCCACTATGACCTGGCCATTGCTGTGTTTAACAGCAAGGGGGAGGGACCCCGTTCTGAGACACTGCCCTTCACGACTAAAGAGGGAGGTGAGCATGACAAAGAGGGGAAAAACTGGGTGTGGAAGGGGGGAGGAGAGTTACAATGAAATGGGGGGAGAGATTTAATTACAAAGTGGGAAAGAAAAAAATGGAGCAAGATGGATGGATGACTGATGAAGAGAAAATGAAGAGAATGAAGAGAAAAAGGGTGAAACTGATGGTGAAACTGATGCTGGGATCGATATTATTTGGCAGGCTGGTGTTGAGGAATAACGGTGACATTAGATCAAAATGGTATAATAATGGCTTTTAAACTGAGTGCAATTTTAATCAGGCTTGTTTGTTTTGCTGCTAGTTCCTGGACCTCCTATGTCTCTGACACTTGACAGCCCGTCAGAGACAGAAATTACCCTCCGCTGGACGCCTCCTGATCACCCCAACGGAATCCTCATTGGATATCTACTGCAGTACCAGCAGAGTGAGAATTGTTCACACCTTATTCCATAACATATCCAACTTGAAGTTTAACAAATGCAGCATCAAGACATCAAGTAACAAGAGCAGAATGACACCACACAAATCAATAACAAAAGAGAAATGTCAAAAGTGTAGCCTCCTAATGATGCTCATCAGCCAATCAGTCAACAATGTGCACCAATAACGATGTGCTGAAGATCAAAGAATGATTGAATGTTTCTTTGGTTGTGGTCAGTTGTGCAGAGTGATGACAGCCCCATGCAGGTAGAGAAAATAGATGACCCTATGGTCACTCACCTCATATTGAAGGGCCTGGACCGCCACAGCCACTATCGCTTCTACCTGAGAGGCCGCACTTCTGCAGGGGATGGAGAACCTATCAAGAGGGATGGTGCCACCACTCTGGATGGAGGTAAGTGATGGCCACAACTGCAGCCCCACAGCTTTAAAGCCCCTTTTATTTTTTATGGATTAGTTGCTTTAGGTTCTTGGACTTTAACATTTCAGACATTCATAACACACATACACAAGACATATAAATTGTTTGTTTCATATAACATACATATTGTTTATTTGGTACTTTGTTGAAGTACAATATTTCTATTTGTACCCCCACACTTTTAGTTTACTTTAATTACGTCATTTTATTTTCTCTCTTTCTTTCTTTTTGCTTTCTCTGTGCTGGGGTTCTTGGTCTTTTGGCAAAGATAATTTTTGAAAAGATGCTTCCCAGGAATCAGTAAGCAAGTTTGAGATTCCAGGGAGGGTTGGGATGACTCAGTTTAGTTATTTTGATTATATAATGAGACTGAGGAATATTGATAATTATTGGGTTTGGGTTGAGTCAACTGCACTGTTTTGTTTGTTTAAAGTTAGTGTATTAGTGTTTTATCTCAATACTTAAGTTGCCTGTCAGTTTTCATATTTAGTTTGCTCACTTTTACTTATTTGCCATAGCTTGTTTC
>KV751364.1:1188171-1206835 GCA_001698575.1 Mola mola
CGCTTCGCCCCTGCTGTTTTCCCCCTTTATATCATTTAAAGATCAAAACTTAAATCTAAATAAAGTGAGTCAGTTTGTTTAGAGGAGCTTCTTCAGACAAGCATACAGATAATAAACAACAGTGTGTGAGGGAAGGGATGACAGAAAAAAGATGAGGAAGGAGGGGTAGGGATTGATTATCACTGCCAGAGTGTCTATGGGCCTCCTTGTGGTGTGTTGGGCACACAAATTGAACAATGGGGTTGGTATCTATATGCATCATGGGTGATTCCAGGAGTTGGGAGGGCTTCTACCACATATGGGGCCTGTATAACTGTTACTGCATTATGCTTCTACCATTGTAACTGAATATATGACTGAAAAATAAAACACATGGAACAATGAATTAAAAAAAAAAAAAAAGGGTCCCTTTTTTTCATCAGTATCAGCCAATAAAAATTATATATACTGCATGTCACTATGTGTCAAGTGAAGTATTGATCACCCAGGGTTCAATTTGCATTGATCGTGAGTACAAGAACCAGAAGATTTTATATGCACATTGTCACAGGAGGAAGCTTGTGTCAGGTAATTTATGGTCAGCGGGAGCTGGTGTTGAATTGATTAAAGTAGTCCTTGGTGGGTTTGTTGGTGTAAAGCGTCTTGTTCAGGTGGTTCTGACTGGGAAAGACAGAGACACAATAAATTCACAGTGACTCCCCTTTTCCAAGGATGCTGACTTACTGTGAATCTGAATAACATCTAGAAAACTTCTTCGCCTACACTAAAAATACTGTATATCTACTGACTACTGACTGAAGTTCGGTATAGACATGCATGCTCAGTACTTACATTTCCTGCTGCTGTTTGGCCAGCTGCATGTTGTAACAGTCTATCTGAATTCTCTTCTCTCTCCTCAGCTTCATTCTTCTCTTCTCTTCCTCTTCTGCTTCTCTGGACAGCTTCAGAAGCTGGAGTTCCCTGGCTTTATCTTGGGCCTTCGCGGCATCACGTTGTGTCTACAGATCGGCAATAATAAAAAAAATAAATAAATAAACCCCTGAGTGGAACAGTTATAAGTACTAAGATAAGATACTGGGCTAAAATATTCTCCAAACGTGTTCTGTCCCAACTTGCTGGCCTGGTTAAAAGGTCAGTAAATGTAAAAAAAAGTATTTTCTTTAAAATACCACACTATCACATAATCCTGTGAAGGCAGGTTTACAAATAGATATCAAAGATGTTCGAGACTATAGCCTTGTGGCTCAACACCATACTTAGACGTGTTAGTTTGGCCTTTATTTTTTTTTTCTTCTTTTGTTTTCATTTTAAAGTGTCACAAGACCAAAGTTTGATATTTTACATGATAGAAGATAGATCTGAACAGTGATTGTCAAAGAATCACTCTCCGTGCTCTGTTTGTTCATCGCAATGTGTTCTGGATTGACTCCAATACCTGATTCTCCACACGTTGGTCTTGATTCTCCCTGTGGATGGCACTGAGCTGCTCAGGGCTCATCCCCTTCCACCTGTCCACAAGAACCTGACGCGGCTTCCCTCCTCCCAGCCCTACCTTTGCTGCCTCTGAACTTTCTATCATCATGTTGGATGTCATGATGTGCAACATCTCCGCAAGATTCTCCCTTTCCTCCCTTCTGTGCTCCTCCTTCAGTTTCTCTGCCTGCAGTGCAGCCTGCAGGGAACAGGACGTGGTGAGGACGTACCACAGATCAAGAGACAGATGATAACCCCCTTGATCATAAGAGTAGCAGGTGCTTTCATGAAAACGATCCTCTAATGTGGTCACATCCAGGACAGAGGCAAGACTCAGCCATATTGTGAATGTACTCCTGAGAGATCAGCTGTATTTATTTATTAGTCATGCATGTTAATGGTTACTACACAAACCACATAACTGTCATGAAAAATTCCCTTGACCTGAAAGATTTATAATGATGCTTCCCAGTGGAGCATTCAGTTGAGTGCATTCAGGGAATGAGTGGATGGCTAAATGGAGGATTTTCCAAACAGACAATTAGGCTCATGCAGACATCAAAGCAGTTTAACCATCCATGTTGCTTGGTATAAAATATGGTGGCCACCTGTGCGTGTATGCATCACTTGACATAACAATAAGCGATTCTAATTCCTACCTGAGAGTACCACGTCAGACAGAGCTCAAAACCCTGTGGATTTTGCTTTGAGCATTCACATCAGCGGGCGATGTGTGTGCGCGCGCGCGCGTGTGTGGTGTGCGTTTACTGTACCAGATCTTGATTGTAGCTGTCGAGTGCAATGCGGGCAGCTCTCTTACACTCCTCCTCCAGTGTACACATCTGAACCCCCTGTAGGTCCTGATGCACCATGTCTTTGCTCACAAGCATGTCTATGGCACACACACAAGCAATAAGACAAAAAAGAAACTCCATGTTTTTCATGCCTGCATTAGCCTATTACCCATTATAAAAATCTCTTCAGCAACACATTCACAAGTGCATAACGGCTGTCTGGGATGAACATCCATCAGTGCCACGTGGCAGTATGGGCTGTGCGTAGGAGTGTGTGATTGTTTGTGCAGGAAAGCATAAAGCATGTGTGGGGTTCACAGAGGCTATAGTATACAGTGTGTTAGTTCAACAGTGATTACTGTGTGTATGCTCATCTCTTTCCACCTCTGTGCTTCTGTCGCATGCGACTTCTCTCATTGTCTTCCTTTTGTGCTTGCAGATCTCTTTCTGTCTCTTTCGTCTGTTCTCTTTTCTTTTCCTCCTCTCCAATTCCCTCTCCCTGTGCACAAGGGGGTGGTGTTATCATTTATTTAACCCATCTAGCAATCTTTGACGCATACCAAGCACCTGCCTGTTACACTACCTGAAAGATTTGCATACTGGCTGGCCCCAGCTCACTCTCTGGAATGGTGATCCTAGGGGCCCCCTTCAGGCCACACTTGAGATCAGCATCTCTAGAGTCCTCCACACGCTGATGAGTGGCCCAATAGTGGGCCAGGTCAGTGTGCAAAGCTGCTCTTTTATTTCTTTCATCTGTGTCTTGCTGCAGCAGCAAGAAATTGTGATGCTTTCCCATCTTATCTGCAATGTAATGAAAATAGATATATCCCAGTGCTCATTAGTGGCAAGAGGTGATTTTAGAAATGGAAGTTGCTGAGACAATATTGTCATAGGCAACTGTATTGCTAGTTATGTCCTTGGTGAATAATGGTTGCAATTCAAATTTTTTTTTAACTATGACATAGTTTACCGAAAGTTTTGTCCAGTTGCATCTCCGTATCTTGACGATGTTTTTTCTCTTCAACCTGTTTGTTGAGAGCATCAATATCAATGCCCATCACACGGAGCCGGGTGTTGAAGATTCGGGCCTTGCGTGCTGTCTCTGCAGCTCTTCTGTCCAAAGGGTTTTCTGTGGCCTTGCCCAGGGGCAAACTCGGTTTGGACATTTTCTCAGTTTCTAACAAAGCAGATGGGAAGAAAACCAGTTTTCACTTTAAGCCAGATATGATAGTTAGATAAATAGTATGAACTGTAGTAACTATTGTGGCCTTTTATTTAACCCCTGAATGTTTTCTGTTTTTTAATAACAAACAGTGATCATAGATCTAATCCAGTACTTACCTTTTACCTCTTTGTGATCAAATTTTTTGGGGACTACGTGTCTATGGACTACCTAAGTTAAAAAAAAAGGCTAGGCTCCTGTTGTTTTGGATGGCCATTGGTAACCATAGTAACATACACGCCACAGTGGGCCTGCTTGTAACGACTGTATGGACTGCCAAAAGGTGCAAAACGTCTACTTTTGCATCCACGTTGACATATCAAACATGCATATGTTAACACTACAGGACTGACTACCTGTTAACCCATTAACAGGGGTTTACACGCGGAAACATTCACAGTCAATATGGAAATATTGAAAAACTGTAATTTATTATCTACGTTAACATGTAAAACCGTTACTTGCCAACACTACAGATGACTATATGTTAACATGTTAGTTATGTGCCTCTTAACACATTTGGACCACTAATACTTCCAAGCGATCGGCTGGTGTCAACAATATCCCTTTGTGATGTATGGGATACGTTAGGCTGCATGTATATCTATGCTGTGCTCATGTGGGCTCTGTGATGTGGTTATTTGATCTATACGTCATTGTCATGTGATCTTACACCGTGGTCACGTCGGTTGTTGCTAACATCTGTCATGTAAAAAGCATGAATTGTGGTGGCTGAGCTGAGGAGAGTTAAGAATGTCGTTGAGAAACTGTTTTAACAATACTCTATACAGAATGTACCTGACTTTCATCATTGGATCACTAATATTTGTATTTTGTTATTAAAAAAAAAAGGGTGGCTGTAAATTCCCAACATCAATGAGCCAATACTTTTGTTTTCTTTTGGTAGTAATTCTTTTCAAAATTGTCCACTATGCTATTTTACTAGTGAGTTGAATAACTGTCAAACAATCTCAAATTCTAAAAAGCCTGTTATAACAAGGTAAGTTATCAATAACCAACATCAACAAACCAAGATTCTTAATTGGTAGAGTGAGTCTTTTCAAAGCTAGAGCTAATGTAGGTTCTACCATTGTACTAGTCAATTGAGTGGCTTCCCAATAATCTCTGAAGTAGATTTATGTATATTTACACTGATATTGTGAATGCTTTGCTATGCATGAATGTGGAGTGTTAGCTTTTCATAGTCAGGGAAGACTGTATTTTCATTCAGTGTTAATGGTGCGTTTCTTTTAGTCGACTTTCACTTGAAGTTCCAGGAGAGAGAGAATAATGAAGAAAGTTGGAGAACAAAATTGATTAAATTTAACCAAAATAAAAGTAAATATTGTTACCTTGTCCTTTGTGAGTTATAGATTTTCATCTGCAGTGGTGGTTATTTATGCTAAAATACTTTTTATTGTCACTAAGTCATGTTTTTAATGTCTTTAATCTTATATAAAACACTTTAATATAACATTATCAAACTCATCATCAAAGAAATTCACAGTTCACAGTACTGTCTTTGAATATAAAATTAGTGGGAAGAGGGGAATGGGAATATGATATAAAATACAAATTTAAAATAGCAAAAGAAAATCTAAGATTAAACACATTGATATATTGGTGCACCTTTTTCTCATGCCTGTAATTGAAAACAATGGATGACTATAGAAGTATAGAGTATGTTATTGCACTAGAAAAAAATGGATATTTCAAAGAATAATAATATAAAGTATTGTATTATAATACGTATATGTATGTCTTTCTATATGCCTTGTACTGCGACCTTTTTTTTCCCCTGAAACTATGAAAGGACAGCAAACCATTTTTATTATTGACTTGTTTACATTTAAAAAAAAAAACAACAAAAAGAAACAAACATAAAGCTTTATTTACAGTCAAAAATTGGCCAATACAAATTTGAATATGAACCTCAAGTACACAGCTTGTAACTGATCGTAAGGCATGACATAAAATCATATATCAGGAATGAAAAAGCAAAGTTTACAATTTGATAGCAATAAAAAATACCTTAGTACAAGAACCAACAAATAACAAAAGAAACAAAAAGTAAGTGGTCTAATCGGTAGGCAAGCATGACAAATGTTTTTCGATAAATAAAGCTTATTTTATTTTAATACATTTTAATGATTTCTGTCAATTCACTGTTGAATATTGACGGAGGGGGTTAGATGTAAAAGTAGTGGTGTTTGGATGTCTTAATAAGCATTCTGTATGTGCGAATATTTACCCATGTAGCATGGTAATAAGTAGTCTTCAGCAGTATTGACGCAAATGAGCAGACGTTTTGAACCTTTCCCGATTCCATACATAACGTTGGCAACGAACTAAGGTGACGCCAGCATACGTTCACCTGTTCTCGCGATAAACTGCGATGTTTCGTGTGTTGCGCGCTCGATGGGTTTCCTGTTAGATTGTAAAATGGCGCATTGTGTTTACGACTGCATCGCATTCATCTGATTAAGATTGCTAAAATGTTTACATTGCTAAACTAAATAAGCACTCCACGATGTGACATGTGCAGAGGAAAGTAACGGCTTGAGCAGAGGGATTCATTTGTCTGCATGCTTTGCCTTTAAAAATAGCCTGTACGCTAGGCATTGGCTGTTAGCATTAGCTAGCTAACGCCGAAGTCGCTAACCGATATTCAGAGCACCTCTTCAGGACAGCAACAGAACTATAGCGAAGATGGGTTATTTAAAACTGATAGAGATCGAAAACTTCAAGTCATATAAAGGACGACAGATCATTGGACCTATTCACAAGTTTACTGCAATCATCGGACCCAATGGATCTGGTATGTTATGATTGCACACTTTATTTCTGCTAATGTAAACTGCAGACTGCTAGCATCGGCTAACGGTAAATAAATTGCAACGATACTCTTTTTTTTTTTTTTCTTTTAGATGTCGTAACTTCATCTTCATGCATAGAATTAATTTTTGCGTTGGGTCTCACTTGATTAACGCATCGTATGTTCTTTACAAAGTAACCTCTCTGAAAAAAATGTCTTCATTTTATTGTTGATTAAATAATGATGTATAATTTTCCACTTGTACAATCTTTTATGTGTGCGAAAAGTAACGTTTCTCTTTGTAAGTGTCTAGTAATAACTCTGTGATTCCATTTCGGCCTCCAAGTAAGCTAAACAAAAGAAACACTGAATTTAACAGAAGTTTATACAGTAGAAAAGGTCATGAAGACAATTTTAGATTGTTATGTTAATATTTATTGGTAATGTTATTGTATTTGTGTATGTTGTTCCTCCTAAACATCTGAATGTTTTAGGAAAGTCCAACCTCATGGACGCCATCAGCTTCGTGTTGGCAGAGAAGACTAGTAACCTGCGTGTGAAGACACTAAAGGATCTAATCCATGGAGCACCTGTGGGCAAGCCAGCAGCCAACAGAGCCTTTGTCAGTATGGTGTACCAGGAGGACAGTGGGGAGGAACGCACCTTCTCAAGGGTCATCATTGGTATGGACTGACATGAAATTAAAAATATCGGTCCAATAATTTTCTGTCACCTGAACCAGAATGTAGAAGGCACAAACTTTCCTGTTGATCTATTATGTGTACTGTCCAGTTGACCTTAGTTTAAAGAATTGAACAATGATGGCATGACAATGATGTTTCTGATGTTTTACCGCCTTTGGATGCACATGTGGTGTTTTTAACAGGTTCTTCTTCTGAGTACCGCATCAACAATAAGGTGGTGGGCCTGCCTGAATACAGTGAAGAGCTTGAAAAACTTGGTATTCTGATCAAGGCTAGGAACTTCTTGGTTTTTCAGGTGAGACTGAGGTCCTAAAAGTTTTTGTTAATGTACAGGTTTTCTTTCAACATTTACATACTGTTTCAAAGTATTTTTAAACCAAAATTCAAAATACATTGTGTTTGTAATTAAAATTGCACACATGTAATATGTTTTTTTTTTTTATTCTAAAAAATCTGACTAACTGATAATAAAAGGTATGGCAGCCCTGAAGCACGCTTGTTTTTGTTCTTTTAATTCATGTTGGTAATCTTCGGTGTGTGGATAATATAACCATACATCTTCTTTCACTAAGACTCATAGCTTTGAATATGACTTGTCTAGCAAGAGCAGAGAGTCAATATTTGAATTTTCAGCTGTAATTAAATTAATATTAGGTAACCTGGTATTTGCAGATGGTGTCATGATCCCAGATTTCATTTTTCTGATTATTCACCCTTCAGGGAGCTGTGGAGTCTATTGCCATGAAGAACCCCAAGGAGCGCACAGCTTTGTTTGAGGAAATTTCCCGTTCTGGAGAGCTGGCTCAGGAATATGACCGCAGAAAGAAGGAGATGGTGAAAGCAGAGGAGGACACGCAGTTTAATTACCATCGTAAGAAAAATATTGCTGCTGAACGCAAAGAAGCCAAGCAAGAGAAAGAGGAGGTATGACCTTTGTGTTCAGTCTAAATTGAGTATCTCTTAATTTACATTAACCATTATGTGTGTGTGTGTTTTGGTGGAACTGAAAATTTAGTAATGTAATCCTATGTAGATATTTAAGTTCATTTTCATATGAGAGGATTTTGAACTGGAAAAAATATATTTCTTATTAGCTTTGTAATTTGACTATCCTGGTTTCATGTTCATAGTATCTTACAATGCAGGGAAAATGGTTTGCACCCAGATTATACAAAAACACACAAAACAGGATTCGCTATTTTTTAGATTGAACTTCATTATCTATGCATAGATAGCACAGTACTAAGATAATTAAATGAAGAATTTATCTGTAGCCATCTGTTTTTGCTGCATCTTGCCATACCACTCTTGATAAAGTATTTAACCTTTTTCTGAGATATAAAGTGATGAAGTCAGTGTTCTCTTTTTAATATTCCACAAGGCTGAACGTTACCAGCGTCTGAAAGACGAAGTGGCCAGGGCTAGTGTTCAGCTGCAACTCTTCAAGCTGTACCACAATGAGACAGAGATTGAGAAGCTGAACAAGGAGCTGGGCCAGCGGAACAAGGAGATCGATAAAGACCGTAAAAAGATGGACTATGTTGAAGAGGAACTGAAGGAGAAAAAAAAGGAGCTCGGCAGGCTGATGAGGGAACAGCAGACCATTGAGAAAGAAATCAAGTGAGTGATCATGTCATGGCTCGGTAGCTCACTTTCCTACCTACTAATGCCACTAATTGGAATTCTGAGCTTTGTTAATCACCTGTCTGTACCCGCAGAGAGAAAGACTCTGAGTTGAACCAAAAGAGGCCGCAGTACATCAAGGCCAAAGAGAACACCTCGCACAAGATCAAGAAGCTTGAGGCCGCGCGCAAATCATTGCAAAATGCTCAGAAGATGTACAAGAAAAGAAAGGCAGACATGGATGAGCTGGATAAAGAGATGAGGGCTGTAGAGCTGGCCAAGCAAGAGTTTGAGGAACGCATGGAGGAGGAGGCCCAGAGCCAGGGCCAGGACCTCACCCTGGAGGAAAACCAGGTCAGATGTTAGGATATGTTCTTGATTCATGTTGAAAAATGTATTTGCAGGATTTTATTTAGATGATTGAATTGAAATACTGTCCAAGCAAAAACAATTTACCAACCCTATTTGAGCATATTACTTTAACTCTCCGAGGAGTTTTTTTTAATATCTTATCATGAACTCATAATAGAAATGTGACTAACGCACATTCATCCTGACTATAAAGTGGTCCATTCAACTTAAGTTACATGAAAGCTTTTCTATCTCTCTAGGTCAAGCAGTACCATCGTCTAAAGGAGGAGGCCAGTGTTGAAAAATGTATTTGCAGGATTTTATTTAGATGATTGAATTGAAATACTGTCCAAGCAAAAACAATTTACCAACCCTATTTGAGCATATTACTTTAACTCTCCGAGGAGTTTTTTTAATATCTTATCATGAACTCATAATAGAAATGTGACTAACGCACATTCATCCTGACTATAAAGTGGTCCATTCAACTTAAGTTACATGAAAGCTTTTCTATCTCTCTAGGTCAAGCAGTACCATCGTCTAAAGGAGGAGGCCAGCAAGCGTGCTGCCACTCTGGCACAGGAGCTGGAGAAATTCAACCGTGACCAGAAGGCTGACCAGGACCGCCTTGACTTGGAGGAGAGAAAGAAAGTAGAGACAGAGGTAAGCATTAACTTTAACTGTTGGATAATGGTGGCACGCATGCTCAGGCTAGAAAAATGTTTGTGTTTAATGCTTATAAGTAATATGAATGCATATAACCATACACATTGTTTCTTCTTTCCAGGCCAAAATTAAACAGAAGATTCGTGAAATTGAGGAAAACCAGAAACGTATTGAGAAACTGGAGGATTACATTTCCACCAGCAGGCATGCCGTTTTAATTTTTGGCATTGTTTCTACAGTGCTGCATTCAGCTTATTGATTTTTAAAAAATAGGTTTCTCCATTACTCTCATTATGTCTTTCACACTCATTTTTTGTCTGTTACCCCCACAGGCAGTCACTGGATGAGCAGAAGCGCATGGAGGAGGAGCTTACCGAGGAGGTGGAGATGGCCAAGAGGAGAATCGATGAGATCAACATGGAGCTTAATCAGGTACTCGATATACACACAGCAACTTTTCCTGCCTGTTGATTATTTCAGTGTTGTTGGAGAGCCTTTTATCGGAGTCCTGTAGTCCATGTTTTTATGCGGCATCTTTAACTAACCTGTTCCCTGGGAGTGAGTAGCAGAAAACGACATGACCCTCCGTGAAAGTCAATTGTCTCACTCCAAACAATTTGAAATATTAAGATAAAGCACTTCTGACCAAAAATATAAAGGACAGCTAGAAGTTCAGAAGTCAGTGCAAGTGAACCAGCATCTACAATACCTGAGGCTGGTGTTATTGTTAATATTTTTAGTTCCACCTGTGCTTCACAAGTGAAAATGTCAGTTGTGAAATAGTCTCTAAAAATTCCCATTGTTATTGGCTTTTGCTGTAGGTAATGGAGCAGCTGGGCGATGCCAGGATCGACAGGCAAGAGAACAGTCGCCAGCAGCGCAAGGCTGAGATCATGGAGAGCATCAAAAGACTTTACCCTGGCTCTGTGGTAATGGAATTTGGAAAGCTACTATAAAGTTGTCAGATTAACTTATCATTAACTCACTTTAGTTAAAATATACTGCACTCTCTTTCCTCAGTATGGTCGTCTAATTGACCTGTGCCAGCCCACTCAGAAGAAATACCAGATTGCTGTGACTAAAGTGTTGGGCAAAAACATGGACGCCATCATCGTAGACTCAGAGAAGACCGGCAGAGATTGTATTCAGTACATAAAGGAACAGAGAGGGGAGCCTGAGACCTTCCTTCCTCTTGACTACCTTGAGGTAAATACAACAAAGTACAGGTAAACCATACACAGAAATCTTTGGAGGGGTTTGTTTTATCTGTATATTTAATGAAAACATGAAATTACAAAAAACATGTTTGTTTTTTGGGTACAACTTTTTGCTTAAAAAAAACAAAAAAAACCCCCAAAAAAACACCCACTGTGAAACTGCTGATCAAAAGCCACAAACATGTGTATGGTATTGGTTCATTGCCAGAGCTACTAAATGCTGTTTGGTTGCATAAGATCATTTTTTAAAAGCATTTATTTTAGGTTATTATTTATTGGTCAACATCGGGATTCAGTTTTAAATTTCTATATTTTAGAACCTTCCCAATGTGCTCTTCTTTCTTTTCTTATCAAAGGTGAAACCAACAGACGAGAAACTGAGAGAGCTGCGAGGGGCCAAACTGGTGATTGATGTGATTCGGTACGAGCCCCCCCACATCAAGAAAGCCCTCCAGTATGCATGTGGCAATGCCCTGGTTTGTGAGAATGTTGAGGATGCACGAAGGATCGCTTTTGGTGGACCATACAGACACAAGGTACTTGATTTCATTTGGGGCACTCACTGAGGTTTTTTTTATTTTTTAGCTTTCTAATGCCATGTAGAGGAAAGGTGTGAAAATGGGGATGAAATTTTATCCATTCTTCCTCGTCGTTTCTCTCTCTCTCTCTGTGTCCAGACAGTCGCCCTGGACGGTACTCTGTTCCAGAAATCTGGAGTAATTTCTGGAGGAGCCAGTGATCTGAAGGCCAAGGCCAGACGCTGGGATGAGAAAGCAGTGGACAAGCTCAAGGAGAAGAAAGAAAAACTTACAGACGAGCTTAAGGTAATATATTATATATTAATTATACCCAATTCCTTAAGCAGGTTATGGTTCTGACACTATGATTTTACTTTATTCACTGCATTTTTAATAGATTGACACTTGAAGTGAACTGGCAGCAATTTCTGTTTGATGTTTATCTTTATAGGAGCAAATGAAGGCCAAGAGGAAGGAGGCAGAGCTGCGTCAGGTGCAGTCTCAGGCCCACGGTCTGCAGATGAGACTCAAGTACTCTCAGAGTGATCTGGAGCAGACAAAAACCCGTCACCTCTCACTTAACATGCAGGTACAGCCTGGTTCCGCCTCATTATTTACTTCTATACTGCTTTTTTTTGTTGTTGTTTCGTTTAAGCTCATTTTAATTTGTGTCACGCAGGAAAAGTCTAAGCTAGAGAGTGAGTTGGCAAACTTTGGCCCTCGCATCAACGACATCAAGAGGATCATCCAGTCTCGTGAGAGGGAAATCACTGACCTGCGAGACCGAATGAACCTGGTAAGACTGATATAAAGTGAAGTCCATTGAGGAGCCCCTCTCTAAATAAGCAAAATTGCAGTAATATTTATACAAATACTTTTTGTTTTACAGGTGGAGGATGAGGTGTTTGTTGAATTCTGTAAGGAGATTGGAGTGCGGAACATCAGAGAGTTTGAGGAGGAAAAGGTGAAGAGACAAAATGAGATTGCAAAGAAGCGGTGAGTTTAGGAACAAGTCAGTTCTTTCCACATTGTCTTTGGTTTCCTCAGTGGCCTAACCTGATATGTACCATTTTGCTTCAGTCTTGAGTTTGAGACCCAGAAGACCCGCCTGGGCATCCAGGTAGACTATGAGAAGAATCAGCTGAAGGAAGACCAGGAGAAGGTCATGATGTGGGAGCAGACTGTCAAAAAGGACGAGGCTGAAATAGAGCGACTTAAAAAGGTGGAAACAAAAAATGTTTGAAAACTCGACTTGTAATCTTTTTCTTTCTCAGTTTTGACAAGCTAATGCTTTTGTGTTGTTCTTCCTGTAGGAGGAGCACAGACACATGAAAATAATTGATGAGACGATGGCCCAACTGCAGGACCTGAAGAACCAGCACCTCACCAAGAAATCTGAAGTCAATGATAAGAACCATGAGATGGAGGAGATCCGCAAAAAACTGGGTGGTGCCAACAAGTCAGTAGCAGCAAAGGCAGTCAAACTATCATTATGTTGTTATGTTTTTATACTAACATTGAGGTGGTTTGTGCTACAAAGATTTTTTTTTTTTTTTCCAGAGAGTTAACTCAGCTACAGAAGGAAGTGACCGCTATTGAGACCAAACTGGAACAGAAACGAAGCGACCGTCATAATTTGCTGCAAGCCTGCAAAATGCAGGATATTAGATTGCCCCTTCGTTCTGGAACAATGGATGATATCAGCCAGGGAGAAGTAAACACAAACACCTTCATGCAAGTGAAGACTACAAGAGCATTCGGATGAAAACAGAGAGTTTTATCCTTCTTGTGTCTTGTTATTCCAGGGAAGCTCCCAAACAGATGAGTCCAGCAGCCAGAGGACGTCTAGCAGCGTTCTTGCTAAAGAGGCGCTGATTGAGATCGACTACAGCAACCTGTCTGAGGATCTTAAGGTAAATGATCCACATCACAGCAACATCTGAGTCCAACTTGACAGCAATGGAAAAAACAGAAGGGACCATTCGGAGCAAAGATGCATTTACAGAGCAAAATCTACTAAATAGATTTTTATCTCAACTTCATACAGGATGCACTGTCCGAGGAAGAGATCAAGGCAGAGACAAACACATTGCAGCAGCGTCTGAACGAGCAGCAAAGTATCCTACAGAGGATCAGTGCGCCGAACATGAAGGCCATGGAGAAGCTTGAGAGTGTCAGGGACAAATTCCAAGAGACCAGCGATGGTGAGAGGAAGTGATTGTAGTCGAGGCTGAGTTCCTTTATCTGTATATCATAACGTTTTTTTTCTTGTGCCCTCAGAGTTCGAGGCTGCTCGTAAGAGAGCTAAGAAAGCCAAGCAGGCCTTTGAGCAGATCAAGAAGGAGCGGTTTGATCGTTTCAATACCTGCTTTGAATCTGTGGCCACCAACATTGACGAGATCTACAAGGCCCTCTCACGCAACAGCAGTGCCCAGGTATTCTTTTGATATTAGCCTACAGTGACGGTATGATCACAGGTCATGTACTAACTAGAGCCAAACCGATATAGGCCTATCACGGATATATCGGTATTGGCTTGTCTGTTATCAGTATCGGCCAATATCAAAATATTTGGTTTTTAAGCATTTGTGATTTTACATAAAAATTCTAGAGACAGTTAATGTTTCAGTGCACTGCTGTGATTTAAGTCAGTAAAAGTTAATTGTTAATCTCTAAAATAATATGTCTCTGTTGCATATGTTTATTGCAAATATTTGATAACCCTTATTTGAGGGATCATGAAAATTTTTTGTATATTAGCCAATAGCGAATATAGGAACTTTTTGCTCCCTGATATCAATATCAGGATCAGCTCCAAACATTTCATACAGGTCGGGCTCCAGTACTACTGTTACATTTTACATCGAAAGTGAAACCTCTGTATGATGTCTGTCTCCTTTAGGCTTTTTTGGGCCCAGAAAACCCAGAGGAACCATATCTGGATGGCATTAACTATAACTGTGTGGCTCCAGGGAAGAGGTTCAGACCCATGGACAACCTGTCGGGAGGAGAGAAGACTGTTGCTGCCCTAGCTCTGCTCTTTGCTATTCACAGGTACAGCTTTACAGGTTTATCTGCATTGTTTTAAAGCTGATGGTGATGTCAGCACTATTTTGAACACAATTAACAAAATCTCTCCTGCTCGTCTGTAGTTACAAACCTGCTCCCTTCTTTGTCCTGGATGAGATTGACGCTGCCCTTGACAACACTAACATTGGCAAGGTTCGTTCAGTAATGTGATCGATTTTAGCTTTTTGAACAGTGCTGCTTGAAATGTAAATACTTTTTAAAAATTGTGCTCAAATACGACTCGTAATTTCCCTCTTTACCCTCAAGGTGGCCAATTACATCAAAGACCAGTCTGTGCAGAATTTTCAGGCCATTGTCATTTCTCTGAAGGAAGAATTCTACACCAAGGCAGACTCACTCATCGGTGTTTATCCCGAGGTTTGTTTCTATTCAAAATACATTGTAAAGTACTAAATAACTACAGCCATGAATTGTAGATTACGACTAATAGTAAAGTCTCGAAGGCATTGAGTGAGGTTGTTCAGAAAATGCATCAGAATGAAATAAGGCTTACAGCATCATTTAAGTAGCATGTGTGGGAGCACTCTGACTGCTGTGAAATATAGTGATCCTAGAACAATAACATAAAAAAAAAACATTATCGTGTAATCACTGTGGCACAAGATAGATCCTTATGAGCACTGCAATACATCTATTTTAAGTGACATCAGCCTAATGTGCTCACAACAATGGCAAAGATAAACAGTGTTAAACACCTAGTTTGCACCGAGGCATTTGAATATTCTTTTTCAAAAAGAATTTCAAGTTTGAGCTCAGGCCACTTGATTTAGTCCTGCTTTATTTACTGCAGGGTTGAAAGAACCTCATGCTGTACGCTAAAAATTGAAGATATTGAATTTAATGTACATGATGTTTAAATGAAGAATGTATGAATTACTGTATTGCCTCATAGTGCGTTTTAATTATATAATTCTGTATTGAATAAAAATCTATTGTTTTTTATTTCAATAAATTATGAGTTTAATTAAGCAAAATTCAGCGAAATATTTAAAGAATATAGTCACATGAATGGAGAGCAAAGATAAACATGTCTCTACCCTCTGATTTCCCCTCTCTTCCACTTACAGCAAGGAGACTGTGTCATCAGTAAAGTGCTTACTTTTAACCTCTCTCAGTATCCTGATGCCAACCCAAATCCAAACGAATAGGATGAGCACTTGGAACCCCAGCATTTTGTCAAGTTGGATGTTTTTTTCTGCTACACTGTCTGGTTAACTAAAGTATCTATAGTAATCGATCATGTATCCACTAGGATTTACATCTCATTTCCTACTGTTTTTAATGTTTGTATTTTTTGAATATGCTTAAGTAGTTGATTAGTGAGTTGGTTTTTTGTTTGTTTTTTTTTTTATTCGTCTGGAGTTGTTCCTTGTAGAAGGTGACAGCCAGGATGTATGTACTTTTATATAAACCAGCCATTTCTTAATTTGACCATGACAGTGATTCTTATAGTTAACAAAGTGACCTAATCATGTGAAAACTATAGAAAATGCAGCCTTTTTAACAGACCATAGAATTTGTATTACATGGAATATGTTGAATTTACCTGAAGCAAGTGTTCTCAAATGTTTTATACTGTTCATGGCTCTTTTCATTTCATAAAGTTTTTCCCTGACTTCTGTTGTGTGTACAAAAATATGTATTTGCATTTTTTTTAATCAGGAAACTGTTACACACGGGGACGCACCCACCATAATGTAATAGCTAAAAAAAACCCTTTTTCGGCTGCTACTGGTATAACGAGAACACTGAGCTTTTTTTTTTTTTTTAAATTTCATCCTAAAATAGAGAGGCTTTACAGCTGTATCAATAACAGTCTCTCTTCATATTCCTTGAGTGATACTCAGCTTTAGGTGAATGGAAAACTCAATGTGAGATTCTGTCAAGTCTGTTTTGATTGCTTTACTTCAATAAAAAAACGAATAATTTAAGCTTATTTATTGTATCTTTATTATTTCAACTGTATTGCAAGACTGTATCTCTAAACTACATCTGTAAAATCCGTATGCTGTTGATAACTGCACCAGTTTTAAGGAGCTTTCTTTTTATTTAACGCAGAATGGATGTTGCTAGTTTAGTTTCCATTCCATAAGTGGGAGTCTGTGCTTTGCTTGGCAGGACTATTTATAGAAGTTCTCAGTTTTCATACTGTAGCTTCTACAGGGGGGAGAACATTCAAAACATCCACTTGTGTTCTCATCAAGGCTCCAACTGCACCAATTGTCCAATTTTTATCATTAGTTTTCATTTAAATAATAACTGGGAAAATCATACCTGTTGTCTGAAGGGTTTTCTTTCTCCAGATCATATCTTTTGATGTCAAATGTCCATTTTTGGTTTGTTCACAAGGAAAACTAATGCCAAAATGAATGTTTTGATTATTTATTTATTTTGCCATGATGTAAAAACACCAATACAATACCAGCTATAATAGTACGAATCCAGAAGAGGAGAAATTTCGAGGGTGAACTTTGAAGCTCAACAACTATCTCCAAAACCTTTCAACTTACTATGTATAACAGCAAAACAGGCAGACCAGAAGGAAATGTAAAAAAAAATGGCCTGTCACTGTTTGCTTTCAGGCTCAAAACATGAAACAAGTGCAATAAATTTTGCAATTTATTGCAAGCCATGCAATTATGAATATAATTTATTGTAAGCCCAACTGAGCTATAAAGTTCAATTCACCATACTCCAGGTATGCTGCAGATACATGAACTTATGTATATAGGTCAAACTGTGCCTAAACTAATATATGACCAATGAAAACGATAAAACCTGCAGCAGTCCTTAACTGCTTGAATACAGCATGACCTTCAATTAAACAAATACTCGGATGAAGAAAAAATATTTGCATCAGTTTTTAATAGGTTAATTGTAACTGTCAATGTAACCTTCAAAATCTGTTGATACCAACTGCGTACAAGAACAGTGGTGAACAGGATATTACTCAGTAAACCTCAGTAAAATTCAGTAAAGTCCAACTAATCAGAGGACATTGCATTACCGACAAAGAAAAATGTTTTAACCTACATTGTAATAGTAGTACCAGAGCCCATTTGAACAGCTTGTACTTATCTGGGCCTGGATGTGCAGAAAGTCTATTCGTCTCCTCTAATGGGAGTCCATCCTCACTTTCCTCACTAAGCTGCAGCACAATAAAAAATGCTGTCTGCTGCCTGTATTAAGTGAGTCATTGAAGTCTCCCTCCACTTCCTCAGTGAGGCTACAGTAAGACACTCAGCTCACTCACATTCTTGTCCCAGAAGTCACATGAAATGGATAAACTCAGCTGAGACTTCAAAGAAAGAAAACGTATGTCAATCTGTTTGCCATGAGCTAGGTTTTTGGTGTTTTATTTCAATAAATCTGAAGATTTAGATGTTTCATCATCAGATATTATTGTTTCTCCTTGACAATATATTAAACCTGAGCCAACCTGCCATTGGGCCTTGAGCCAGGTAAAGATTGCCGAGGGGGCAACAAGATTGGCAAAGTAAGAGGAGCTATAGCCAGTGTGAGTGTAAAAAAATCACAAGATATCGACATAAACTCTAAACTTGGGAGTTGGACTCAGCCGACTCCTGTGAGGAGGGAATTACGGGGACTTGACGTCTCTTTCTCCTCACAGCCGGATCCGGCTGGGCTGTTTCCTTTGCTGCCACAGTGGGCACAGGAGGAGGGACAGGGATGGGACGTCTCTTTTTCATGCCGGGGATGCTGCCAGAACGTTCACTGAGGATACCCTGAGCCATGCTCTCCATGTGGTCTACGGTTGTGTGCATGGCATCTGCCATCTCTTTCTTAGTTACAGAGACAAAGTCGGGGTCTTTGGCGAGAGAACCCAGGCCGCTCGTTATTAGAGCCTGGAAAAGAACATCATTCATTACAAACAGTAACATTTTCTTATTATCATCTTTTGCAGTAACCATGATTAGATTGTCATTATTCAGCATCTTCATGGCTGTAAATAGTCGTTATAATGTGACATTTACAGGACTAGAGATTAGTTTGACTGAATGATTTTTTTACACCTGTTGAACCTCACTTACATTGCACACAAAACTGTTGTTCCTTGAGTTTCCACAAAAATTAAACCCCAGGTTTGTTTTAAGTTTTAAGGAGAAATAATGTGGTTCAATCCAGGACTCAATTTGAGAGCTGAAAGAAGAGTTGTGCTTGTTTTTATCC
>KV751364.1:1206974-1242124 GCA_001698575.1 Mola mola
ATGTTAAACGACGTAGACAGTATTTCTTCCTCTCTTACCTTCTGGACAAGCTGGTCAGCTGCAGTACTGGAGCTTTGACTCAGACTGTCACTATAGTCAGGCACATAGGGAAACTGCAAAGAGAATGTATGCATCAATTCATAGTATATTCAAGCTTTTGATGATCATTTACATCTTATTAGTGTATCATAAAATATTACCTGTGTTTTGTCCGTCCTCACAGTGAAGTTCCAGGAGCCCATATTATCTAAACAGAAGTGAATAAGAAAACATCTGTGACTCTTTATCAGTCTACCTGGATCCTACTTATTAGTCAATTTTTATTTTCGAAATTTTATTATACAAATATAGTTTGCCGATCTTGAGTTCTACATTATAGCCCATGTTTAATGTAAAGCATGGGAAATCTCTTGTGCCACATCACCTGGCTCTGCATCCTCACTGGGATTATAAAACTCGTCAGGGCTGCCTTCTCTTTCAAACGTAATACTAAAATTAAAAAAGAAACAACAAAAAGATCAGAGAAGCCATCAGAGGAGTTTATCCACGTCATCTAGACAGACAAGCACGTGTTTGACACTCACTCTGCGAATGCATTGTTGTTAGTGTTATTTTTTGGTGTGGTTGTACGGAAGAATTCAGTTGTGTTTTCCAAACCAGCGTGTGCTGGAGATTCGGGCTGGTTCTCAGAGAGCTGGAGTGGCCTCTGGTTGGTCATATGTTGGCACTGCGCGGTGGTTGGCTCAGTGGAGAATGTGTCGATGGGATTACCAAACAGGCAATGATTACGCTGCAAACACAGATACACATGCAGGCAGAATCCAGTATTAATTTAGTCAGGCATTTAAATTGACCATTTATAATATAATTCTATAATCATTCAGTCTAATAATACATTTGAGACTGATCAGAAGATTTCCTAACAGTGACAATGTAGAAGCATGAATACACTGTATTTTGTCTGCATATCTGTTCAAGTGGGAGACAGTGTTTTCACATGGTAAATGGTTTCCTCTGCAGCCTCCTCCATCGCTCTGTCCAACTCTTCCTCATTCTGAAGGTCTCCTGAAATGGCCCTGTGCATTTCTGGAGCGGCCTCCTCATTGATACTCCTTAGGCCCGCCTAAAGAAACAAAGGGCGAGTTAAATAGCAGCATGTTCACAATGAGAAGAAAAAGATTAGGCCGAGTCCAATGTGAGTAATTCAAGAAATGTTAAACCCAAAGAAAAGATCTGCACATAGAAAACAGTGCAAAAAATTTCATGATAGAAAATTAATTTGTGTCATTTTACATTTATTTTGACACTTGTTTCAATTCTGAATATCATTTATCATACAATTATTTGTCTGACTTTGTCAACATGATTAATAACGATGGGATTTAGACGCCATAATGACCACTCACCTGGATCTCTGGTCCCGAGGCGCTCTTCTTGGTGGGCCGGTAGCCATAATACTCCTCCTGATGCTTCAAAAACTTGCGGAAATGGTCCTGGAGCAAGAAGGTGGCATAGAATTTCCCCACGGTCACCTCATCATCTGTAATCAAACACCCCACAGCGCCAGTAGTGTGAGAAATACTGGATTATTTGTAATTACAGAACTCTGCTTTTGCTGGCAAACGCACCTCCTATTGGGGGGATGACCTGGTCCAAAAGTTTCATACTTGTGCGTTTCCAGATTTGCTTTATAATGGCTCTCAGCTCCTCGTTGGCCTTCTCGAAGTTGCCTGTTTAGAACAATCCATTAAAATTTAATTAAATTAATCACTGACATTAAGTTCATGTAAACACACATGCTACGTATATATGAAGTTGATACCTTCTGTTTTGATCTTAAGTGCAGTCCTGACCAGAGCAAACAGAGTGGCGTTAAAGGTGACAGTGCCATCACTGTTGAGAGGCATGTTCATGCCAACCAAACGCTTTGGACAGAAAGTTGAGAAAACGTAGACACCACAACAATCATTTTTAATTAACCCATAAAATAATGCTTATTTATTAGTGTAATTTTAAGTAAGTAAGTAAGTACGTAACATATACAAAATCAAAGTGCTTTACATAATAAAGGTAAGTGGAGGGAGGCTGAGGAAGAAATTCATACAGGAAAATGACAGTAAGCTATATAGAATATTTTAATTTTCTGACACTGTCACAACCTTTTTATTTGTCTTTAGCCAATTAAGTTTTTTGAAATATTCAAAATGATATATGTAGAATAATGTTTTATTGTAATTGATTTCATCATTAACATCAACATAAATAAAACCCCATTAACTGCCTGTCATATGAATTCTATATCTAATATGCATGTAGAACATGGTTGTTCACCCTGTTTATGTACCTTGCACGCAGCACGATGAGGACAGAACTTGCCAAAGCCCAGTGGAGGCTGGATACGTCGCAGCAGCGTCACCACATCCAGATGTTTAATCCTCCCCCTGGAAGATCAGAGTAGCACCTTATCATATAACTATAAAACGTCTAAGGGGCACACACTTAAATCTAACCTAACACTTTGTGTTTTGGGCATAAATTAGGAACAGTAAAGTTCCAATAGTGACATTCAGTCTTACGTGGCTTCAGGGTCATATTCAGCCCAGATCTTTTTAAACTCATCCAGGTGGTGTGGACCGAGGAGAGACCAATCCCGAGTCAGATAGTCAAAGTTGTCCATGATGACAGCCACAAACAGATTGAGGATCTGAAGTGGGTAGGAAAAACAGAAACACTACTTATACAGTTTCAATACTGATGATTGTTGAACTACTGTATGTTAAGAGATGCTAATGCAGCTTAAATTATCAATTTTGAGTGCTGCTGCTCACCAGGAAAGCACAGAGACAGTAGAAGCTGAGAAAGTAGAAGACGGCAAAGTTGGAACCGCAGGTGTACTCCTCTCCTGGCAGAAAGTCAGACTTGGGGTCGCATTTCTTTCCATACATCGAAGCCATCATGACCTCTTCCCAAGCCTCTCCAGTAGCACATCTGGATATGTAGTCAGACCCTGGCTAAGTTTTGTTACCAATCGTATTTTGACCAGTGATCCCAGCTCAGACACTCACCGGAATAACATCAGAACGGCCTGAGGGAATGTCTGGAAGTTGTTGTTGCGGTTGATTTGGGTTCCATCCACTAAGGCTATCTTTCCAAAGATCTGATGGGTTTTTGCAATCGAAGTCAAAATCCAAATACAGAAATGTGTCTTAGCCACATCAGCACAGAAACATATTTCAAAACCAAAGACATTTACGATGTTTTCACCCAGAAAATAAATAGTGAGGAATGTACCTGCATCCCGATGACAGCGTAGATAAAGAAGAGCATCACAATGAGCAGAGCTACGTGGGGGAGAGCCTGTAGACACAAATCACAAAAGTCCATCGCACTGTGTTTAAAAACAGAGAAAAAAGATTTAAAATATGATGAGGAGCGCGGAGTGACCGACCTGGAAGGACTTGATGAAGGTCCACAGCAGATTACGGATGCCCTCTGAACGGTTGAGGAGCTTGACCAGACGCATGACACGGAAGAGTCGGAAGAATGTGATGGAAACTGTGGCATTTTCGGAGTCCTGAAGACAAAAAGAAGCAGAGGATTTGAGAACAAGAACAAAGGAAAGAAAAGCATTGTTTATTCTAATACTGGGAAACTTTGATCTTACCGCAATGGCTTGCATAGGGTTTGTATCCTGTAGATGAAGAGGTGACACAGTGTAGTTCCATCAGTTATGTTTGATGGAAATTATTATATCATTAATGAAAGGCACATAGCAAGACAGCATTAATTAGCTGTTAAACATTTTTATGACACAAATCACAACAATTTTATTAGAATATTAGAGATGTTTTTCCACCTTTAATGAGTTACAAAGTCTCCAAGTCTTAGTTGCTGAAACTAGAGGGACAACTTCAATTTGTAACTCATGCAGAATAAACACGTGATAGTAAATATTAAAATTTTTTTGCAGATCCATTCAACCTTAGAAATTGCTGCGTTGATATATTCAGTATTATAGCCCTATGTTTGTAAATTACTTGCGCCATACTGGAACAGAAACACTTTGAGGCGTTATCTTATGCTCGCTCTGTAAGATTAGACAGAGGGTAGAAACACAGACATTTGAGCCACACACAGTTCAGGGCAGCAGGGCCATAGTTTAGTAGAGAACATAGTGGAGTGCTCACACAGCAAGGCTCATGCAGCAGTGCGGTGCAGTGTGGATCAGATATTTACAGCACAGCCATGTAGACAGTACAGTCCTCCACTGGAGGCCAGGGCAGTCTGTGGAGGATAGACAGATGTGTGAGGTGAGGTGGATGGAGGACAGAAGGCTCCAGAGGGATTAAGAAAAGGAAAATAGGCTTTGAGCCTCGAAAATAGTACTGAAATAGTACAGGCTTGTGTTTGTGGATGAAAAAAACAAGGGCAATGCATTGCAACACTGGTTCAAATGAGCCTCGAAAATAGTACTGAAATAGTACAGGCTTGTGTTTGTGAAAAAAAAAACAAGGGCAATGCATTGCAACACTGGTTCAAATGGCGTGTGTTTGAACAGAGAAAACCACATAAAATAACTGAATAACTCAATTCCTTAGTGGATATTGTGCTTTTTAAAGAAATGAAACGACAGACAGTACACAATGCTAACAAAATATTGTTATGGACAACTGCGGGAATAATGAATAGTTTGGTGGTTTGATGAATTGGTAATGCCTCTGATGTTGCAATGAGAAGGATGGGAGTGAAAATGGGCAACAGCAGTACTGACATGTCCTGTGAGCTAGCGTCAATCAACTATTTGGCAACAGTTACAGTCTCCGGGGATCAATGCATTGAAGGAATACATTCCAGACTTCAATTCAAATCCCACTGTTGACATGGGAACTTCTCTTTAGGACAACTCAAATGACACACCTGCATCTGATGTCCGGGAATCTCACTGGGATTACTAAAAGAGCATTTACTCACGTCGACTTCACTCAGGATGACGTCAACAACGCTGCCAATGACGATAATGAAGTCAAAGACATTCCAGGGGTCTCCAAAGTAGCCCTGCACATAGAGGCAAAGCTTTTGCTGCCACGGTTGTAGTCTGGAATAAGTGAACATCAATCTGACCAACAAACATCAGAGTCCTTACCTTCGCTTTGAAGGCCATGAGTTTGAGAATCATCTCAACAGTGAAAAGCACGGTGAAGATGAGGTTCAGAGTGTCTGACAGCTTGGTCACATGGTCTGACTGGTTACAGTGCTGCTCAAAGTGGAGAAGGTTATTAATCCCAACATGTTACAGTTAATCTGGTGTAGTATTATTACAATTTTAGTGATGCTAATGTTTTGGGGCCCCGTAAACTCAAGTCCTTGTTGATCTATAATTCAAGTTAAATATTCATGATTGAACAAGTATCAGAATCATAGGACATCTCTAGATATTAATTGTAAAGAGTCTAACACTAACAAATTCAACAAATCGTCTTCATCAAGACCATGCGGTGCGCATTAACTAAATTTAGCTTGACAGTAACCAAACAACCCAACTAATTATCCTTAATTTGTCGTTCAAGTATTGCTCATGTAAGGTTCCATCAGTTGTAGTAAGCAGCTGATTGAGAGCAGCAGGTTTTAAATGAGTCCTGTTTATTACAGCTTGGATTGTAGCTTTGGCCCATCACCAGACTTTTTTTTAGATACATTTAAATATCTTAAAAAAAACCCAATTAAGTATCTCTAAATCCATTGACAACAGATAATGTAGTGCACGCTGAATTAAGGCGCTGCCAATCCTCACTAGTAATTAGTTTGGGAGTTTGCCAGAGTCATAATGTTCCAAAATTGAAACAACGTTCCAAAGTCTGATCATGAATAAAATGCTGTGAGAAACGTTCTCCTTCTTTCTAACAATATTGAATATTGATTGATTGACGAATGAATATTGATACCAATAATATTCCTCTCATGTGCGTACCTGCATTCCAAGACACAGGGTGTTGAGCATAATCAGGAAGAACATGAGGTACTCGAAGTAGCAGGAGGTGACAATGTACCAGACTTTGTATTGGTAGGGATTTTTGGGGATGTAGCACCTCAGAGGACGAGCCTTTAGGGCATACTGTACACACTGACGCTGCGGGGGAGGCACACGGTGGGTTAGAAAAATATGATGAGTCATTCCACACTTGTGCAGTATGTCCATACATCTCACTGTCCTAAGCGTCATCTCCGGGGGCCTGGGTGTACCTGGTTCTTGTCCAGCTCACAGTCTTTATACTCCTGCTCGCCCTGCTCCTGGAAAGTGACGATGACAAAGCCCACAAAGATGTTCATCATAAAGAAGGCGATGAGTATGATGTAGATGATAAAGAAGATGGACACATCCACGCGGTTGTTGAAGACTGGACCCATGTCTTCTTTGTCTGAATCAATGGCTCTGTATAAAAGTCTGGGTACAAACAGAGCGATGATGAGACAAGAGGGGAAATGGGCACGACATGGACTATTTGCAGAGATTAAATGAAGGAGTCAGAAGATAAAAGATAAAAGAAGATAAAAGTCAGAAGATGTATTGCCTCCATTATCACTGGGTCCAGGTAATAAAATTACTTTCCAAGTCAATATCCACATAATGAGATGTTCTGTCTTCAAACTCAATCAAACAGATAATCAAACATCAAATCAAGACTGATGATGAGCTCACTTTGGCCACCCTTCAAACGTGGAAACAGTGAAGAGAGCAAGCATGCCGTAGAGCACATTGTCAAAGTTGAAGTCACTGTTGAGCCATTCCCTCTTAGCCAACACTGTGTCTTGTAGGGAGTTCTCCATGTGCTTCCAGAAGAATCCCCTGAGAACAGATATCGAGAACAGTACCTCAAAAATAGCTATCTGATGTCTGATAAATTGAAATGCGTGAGTCATGTTTGTCTTACTGGCATTCCTCCTCTGTCATTTTGGATGGGTCGGTGCAACTGTAGAATTTACCCTACAGGAGGGGAGGGATTAGTGACTAATTTAATACCTATGCAGCAAGTCCTCAGTTACAGTACATTCATCTAGTATCATGCTGCATATTCTATCTACATCATCTTTGAAAGACTCACCTTAAAGAGTTGCACTCCTATACAGGCAAACATGAAATTCAGCAGCATGGTGACCAGGACAATGTTGCCGATGGTTTTGATGGCCACAAACACGCACTGAACCACATGCTGTCATGAAAAGTAAACAACGATCATGTGATAGTGTTAATAGAAGTTCTGTACTTAAGTAAAGTGTTTAAGTACTTGTACTATAATTTTACACTATGTTCTAATTACAGTGTATTAGGTCCACTAATGTTTTACATCTCAGAAGGAAATACTGAACATTAAAAAGTTTCAGATTAAGACTTTACATTTAAAAAAAACCATTTGATTAGCTACTAGGCTTTGTAATAGATACCAGGGATTTAATGTGTATTTGCTTGTGAGCATTAACATAAAAAAAAAACAAAAAAGCTCTTTTTTCATGTTGTAGAGGTACTGTATATCCCATGTGTAACGAATTTACAGTAAAGACATATTTCTAGAGGGGAATGTATTGTACCTTTAACCCCTTGGCTCTATTAATGGCCCTCAGAGGCCTCAGCACCCTCAGAACCCTGAGAATCTTCACGACAGAAATAGCACTGGATCTGCATATAAGACATGACCAAAGCAGTATTCATATACACATCTGGAAATGCTAAAATTTGTATAAAAAAGGAATAAAAAAGGATGTCATACATTAAATATTGTATGGCAATCTTAAAATGTTTACTTACTCCATTCCCATAGAAAGCAGGGAGACTCCAACCACAATCAGATCCAGGATGTTGAAGGAGTTACGGCAGAAGGAGCCCTTGTGCATGAATGCTCCATATACTGTCATCTGTCAGTCAGATACAGCAGAGTCACAATACTGAATTAAACACATCTATGTTTAAACTTCTTTACACAACAGAAAGGGACAGTTGTTCCCTGCATAAAACGGCAAAAAAATAAGTTAATTAATCAATATGTTGTTAAAGAAAATTGACTACTTTTCCCAGTGATTCAGTTTTATCTGCAGTATTTTCCAGTATCTTGATTTTGAATGACATGAAATAGACTGCACATCACCTTCAGCACAATCTCAATGGTGAAGACAGTTGTAAAGACAATGTCAGCATAAGCCAGGATCTGCAAGAAAAGCACAAACAGTACTTATGGAATTTATTCTTCTTTCATCAGCTGATGTTGAAGACGTAGCAGAAGAAAAACCTGACTGTCACCTGGTTTCTGTAGGACTTAGGGTCGATGGGGTCCTCAGCAGCCAGGGAGATAGATGACAGCAGGATGAAGAGAAGGATTAAGTTGGTGAAAGATGAGGCATTTATGATCTTGTAGCACAGCTTACGGAACCTGGACACCGTTTGACATTCAAGGAGAGACATCATCAGAGAGTTAAATCAATTCACTGTCGTATTATCATGATACATAAGATACTGTTAATCTTATGATTGGTATTTCCCTTCCTACTTGTTTTGAGGGCCAAAAATAAAGAATGAGCTGGCTTCAGGTAAGGGAACAGCTTCTTCCTTTAGCTGCAGGTCAGCCATCGGTCGGGGCCGAGGGCTGATGGGAATTTCAGGCTCTTCCTCTTCGTCATCACCTACGTTGCAGAAGAATCTAGATTTTAAGCTCTTAAGTGCACAAATAATTTATTTACATGTTATGTTACATGTTACGCAGCAGTGTTATGGCACTCCAGAGGAACAACAACAGATTAAGAAATTTAAATAGATCTCTGCTGCTGCTTCTCTGCTGGATCGTGTTGTAGACACGAGTTGTAGATATGTTAGCATAAAAAAGTAGAGAGAAAACTTTACACTGCACACAAAATTGTGTCATAGACTCAGCTGAGTCTAATAATAATAAAGAGAGGTTATTATATTTGGTGGAGAGCCAATGTAATGATGATTATAAGAAATGGGAAACATTACCTGGGAAGTCATTGGGTGGGAATGGATCTTTCACTTCATTGACATTGGACTCAAACTCGTCGATTTTAAGCTAATCAAAACACAAACTCATGTATTACAGAGACGTGTACTACTGAATAATATCACCAATAGTTAAGTTAATTTGCGATACCAAAATGCTAACAAAAAATGCTTACTTTAGCTGTGGTGGGCATGCCCTCCATCTTGGCTCTCTGTTCTGCCAGTTTCTTTGATATCCTCTCCCTCTCTTCATCGGTTTTATCGGGCATTTTGGACCTGGATTGTTAAGAGAGACAAGCAAATGGAGAACTGTTTTGTTGTGAGGAGACGGAGGAGATCATCTCACTGGTGACTACTCACCTGAGTAACTTCCTCCTCAACTTCTCCTCTGCCTTTTCCTTCTGAGCTGAAGTCAGACTCTCCGCCTCTGCCAGGTTGTCGACGGCAATGGCCAAGAAGACATTGAGGAGGATATCTGATATCTGAGCTCAGGAAAACAAAAGTCTTGATTCTTTTTTAAAATGATTTTTTCTATTCCATTAATCATGGGCAGTAGTTTTTTGACCCACCTGACTGAACTATTTCAACAACCAGTGCATATACTGCCATGAAACTGTATACAGATGTTCATGGCACACAGATATGGGTTCCTAAATTTGCTAATCCCCCCTGACCTTTCATTAAGTTCCATCATCAGGTTAAAACTTGGGTGCACAGCCAAATACCTCAAAAAATAATAACATTCCCACTAGCCTTAGCTGTACATAATGTGCTAATTAAGTGCAAGTGTTTGCAAGCTAAGACAATAAGCTAAGATGTTAAACCTAGCTGTTAAATTTTAATATTGTCATTGTGAGCATGCCAGGTGTCTTTATATATAACAATGGGAGTGTATGTGAAGGATACAGTTCCCACAGACAAAGAGGACGATAAAGTAGATGGCAACCAGAATGCCAGGAAAGACAGGCCCTCCATAGGCCATAATGCCATTATACATGATGTTGGTCCACTCCTCCCCTGTTAGGATCTGAGAGATGGTCAAGTGTTAAAAACCTTGTCAATTTTGAAAGGATGGCATGGGATGTCCCCTCTGGAAATCCAAATCAGTCACATCATGGATCATCAACCTCCAGCAGGAAAGGTTGAAAATCAAAGCAGATGCTGCTTAAAGTTCTCCATGTATGAAAATGTGCTTAGCCTCACCTGGAAGACGCTGATGAGAGCCTGAGGGAAGTTGTCGAAATTACTGCGTCTGGGCCTGTGGTTGGAAAAGTTAAATTTCCCACCAAACACCTGCATGCCCAGGAGTGAGAAAATAACAATGAAGAGGAATAGAAGTAGGAGCAGGGAGGCGATTGAGCGCACAGAGTTGAGGAGAGAGGCCACAAGGTTACTCAAAGAGGTCCAGTACCTGCAAAACAATATGATGTTGTTTAATAATACAGTCACACAGCTAATTTAATGCAGTATGAACCTTTGAGGAGGACTTACTTTGTGACTTTAAGGATCCTCAGCAGTCGGATGCACCTGAGTACAGAGAAACCCAGGGGAGTAACGGCTCCTGCAGAAAACATGATCATTTCCAGGATGCCGCACAGCACCACAAAGAAGTCAAAGCGGTTAAAGAGGGACATGAAATATGCTCTGGGGCCCAACGCATACATCTTCACAAACATCTCCATGACAAACAGTACCAGCAGTACACGACTGGCCACATCTGGTGAGATAAGAGAGGAGATATGAACAGATTAAGCTGGGAGCGATAAGATTTATGTTAAAAAATAACATACAGTACAGATATATTAATCACCAACCTTGCAAGGAAGTGAGCCAGTCTGGCTGGTGGTAGTACTCTGTCGCTATGGTCAAGGTGTTGAGCAAAACGAGGAACATCACTAGCCAATAAAAGGCCTTGGTCTTCACATACACCAGACACTTCATCCTGAAGAAACGGTTCCAGCGACGGGCCAGGCGGCTAAACAGTTAAATAACACTGGCTTACTGTGCCAAATCACAGTGAACGTGTACCTGTCTCACATTTACAGCAGACTCACTAGTAGTAGATGATTTCACTCTTGTCTTCCAGGTCATACAGGCCGTCCGTGTCAGAATCTCCACTGGTTAGAGGCAGAAGTCCTGCCAAGAGAATAACAGTTGTAGTTCCCACAGTATCTCTGCGTAGATTGGGTGCTGAGGTGGTTCACAGCACTAACCCTTTCCCTCACGGTCGGCATCCAGGACTTCAGCATGAGTGATCCACTCCATGTAGCCATGCAGGTCCTCATCCAGCTGCTGACGCTCTCGCAACTTCTGGAATTCTCCACGTGACCTAGCCTTCTCTCGCTCTTTGGTAAACTCTCTGAGAGGAAACAGTAAAACAGCACATCGTTATTTCTTTGTTTTTGCAGGTACAGGGGCAAGATGCAGACAGAAGAACAAATAGGATATAGTAGTTATCTTACCCACTGAGCACACCTAGAACCAAATTAAGTACGAAGAAGGAGCCCAGCAAAATGAGGGGAACGAAGTAAAGCCAGGGCCATTCATTTCCTATGGCATCATTAATCTGAAAGAAAACTTTTGGTCAGCCATAACCAAAGTTGTGTATATGTTTCCAGTATACTTTACACAATAAATACAAAACATGGAGAGGTTTTGACGGCGAAAGCAAAAACGAAAACAAGAAAGAACAGAAATTGCGCTGTCACAGACCCAGTAGAGTACTGTGGTCCATCCTTCCATGGTGATGCACTGGTAGACTGTAAGCATGGCGAAGCCAATGTTGTCAAAGTGTGTGATGCCATTGTTGGGACCTTCCCAGTTTGGCCGACACTCAGAGCCATTGATTATGCAGCGACGGCCATTGCCAGCCTGGGCACAGGGTGAAGCCAGTTCACCGTCAGCTGTGGCATAGATATCTGTGTACCAAATAGAGAGATTTTGCAATGCAGCTTTGGAGTTCTATTTGGAGTTCTATATCACAAAGCATAGTGGACATGACTATGAATCACATAACATTACATATCCTTCCTCCGTACTTGTGCCAGTGTAATAGCAGGTCTTATGCATTTTGCACTTGAAGAGCTCTAGTCCCATGATGGCATAGATAGTGACCAGCAGAAAGACAAGCAGGGCGATGTGCAGCAGGGGCAGCATGGCTTTGAGGATGGAGTTCATCACCACTTGCAGGCCTAACAGAGCACAGCAAAGTCAAAACATTAAAAATTCACCGGAAAAATTTCTTCACAAATTAATCAAACAGTGCAATGTTGACTCAGGGTTTCTTTGTGTAGCATGTTTGGATTGCAGAAGAGGCTCTTACTGGGGACTCCAGAGACGAGGCGTAAGGGCCGCAGCACTCTGAAGGCTCTCAGTGCTTTCATGTCAAACCCACCACCCTTTTCCAGTGGCACACCTGCTATCTTATTGATGGTATCCAAGGCAAAAGTGAAGAGACTGTACGAAAGGATTATAGAAATAGAAGTGCATGCCCCTACAAAAATCTTACAAGCAATACAAAATGAGCATGCCGCAGTACAATACATCCCATTTTGATATGACTATCAGATATTGAATATTGAACTATTAAAAGTGTTTCTTGGATGAGTTTAAAGGGAAGCAGAGATACCACATGCAGTGCAGAGCTCTTCTTACCCCATGAAGACGATGACAAAGTCCAATATGTTCCAACAGTTCCGTAAATAGGCGCCCTCATGGAACACAAACCCATAAGCCACTATCTTCAAAAAGCACTCTAGCGTGAATATGATCAGGAAGATATACTCCAAACTCTCCTGCAGAAAATAATTTAAAAAAAAAACAAAAAACAGGAAACTACATTTTAAAAAACTTGCAACCCTTGGGCTAAATTCTCTAGTCAAATATGGAATGCTGGGAGCAAATGACAACTTTGGTATTTAAACGCCTGCCAGCAGGATTAGCCTTAGACGTCAGAGGTATTAGATGATCTCATTAGCTTTGTATAACCTCTTGTAGATTTAACATAATCTCAGAAGGTTTTCAGTGGCTCAGGAGTCACATTTTGATTGATTAAATAAATAGAGCCAGAGCTTAACAAGTGAAAACTTTGTCAGGAGGTGACAAGCCTGCTGCAGGACATGTAAAAACACTTACAGCTGCTTAATGGATAAGGATCTGTGTCTTTAAAATCAGTGTTGACACTTTTAAAGGATAAAGACAGTCACTATGCAGACGTGCCACCAAAACACTCCAATGCTGTTATAAATACAGATTTTGGAGAAGTTGAAGGTGTAACATGTGAACAGTATGATAGGGCGCCCTGAGAATTCAAGCACAACTTAACATTTAGAGAGTTCATTCAAGGTCTGTAACACCAAAAAGGATTTATGATAGGCTGTTTGTTTTCCTGTGATCCGAGTAAACAAATCTGGTCAATAATGTTTGGCCAGGAAGTCCCAAATCAATTAGAACCTTTATGGCTAATATTGCCCACACTGACGATAATACAAACTGAAAAACAACAAAGTGTGTTGCCATATCAGGGAGTTGCACATTACAAAAAAATTGTTTATTTGAGTAAATGAGTGATAATATGGTTACATGAGGTAACATTTGTGGACTGTGTCTGCGTCAGAGGGGGTGACGCTGTCTTGGCAGACCTACTTCTTACATGGAGGTGGTGAAGCTGATCAGCTCTTCTTACATTGCTCACATGTGAGGAATGACACAGTGAGGAGGAACAACATTTTGGAAGGGGGCTGGGGAGTGGGCCAAGGCAAATACATTACAGAAATGGGATCAGTTACAGCTCCACATACCCGATGACTTGATGAAATTCTGTCAATCCGCAAGGTATCGACAGTATTGATAGGTTTAGCCTGGTGATGTGTAGAAGTTATTGACAATACGGTAAAAGAGGGGGGATGTCTGACTATGGGAGTGATATATTGACATTTGAGCTGTATGTCAGGACTATCAGAGACAGTGACCCACACATCAGGTTTCTCACCACCGGGCCTCCTCAATTTCAAAACACTAATGTCAATACAGCCTCCGATAGCTCGATATTAGCAAGGTGTGTACTCTGAGCAAGAGCAAATGCATATCGTCTGCTCAGGACTCCACACATACACATATTTAATCATCCCTAGATTGCATCAGTCCATCCCTCAGCTACACACTTCACATCCTCACAGCAGTGTAAACACACACCCGCGAAGGTGAAATATAAAGACCATCCAGTGAATGTGAATGAGAGATACTGTGAATCATCTGCCGTCTAGAGTGAGCAGAGGCGTGACACCGTTTTTCCATTTTTGGCAGAATGACTAACAAATGTTTTCCACAAATGCTGTGATTTGTTTTGAAATGCATTAGATCTGTAGCATAAATTCATAAAAACAGTACTTTTGCTCAATCGTACTTTTGTGCCACTGTATTCTTAAAGAAGTCGTCAGTGAAGGATAAGCTAATCATAACTGGAGGATAACCTAATAGCACATCATTTGATGGGATGTTCTTGTGCAGAAACAGATGAAACTCCATAAAAAGAAGTGAATTGTTTCTGGGTGCAATAAAACGGGGTGCGGCACCCAGTCGGGCCGAGCAGCTGAAACTCTTTTCTGGCTGCAGGCAGTCACACTATTTGCTGGACCTGGCTGCACACACACGGTCACAGTGTAAAACAGGATCATTCAGAAATCTTTCAATTAAAAATAGTTTCTTTTCAATGTGTCAAACAAATGTCAGTATACAGATTCAGCCATCAGGCCAAAACCCTCTTGGAGTCCCGAGTCAAACATCAGGGGAGGGAATTTGTGTTCATACTCACCAGGCTTGAGTTGGTGTTATTAGTGTCTTCTTCAGGCATGGGCAGGAACACAGCTAAAGCCACACAGTTTGCAAAGATGGTCAGTAGGATGATTATCTCGAAGGTCCTGATGGGGAAACTCAGGATAATAACCACTATACTGGAAAAAAATCCAGTTTGATGAAAAAAGGGACAGTTTAACTACAATAATTCATGATAATAATGTATGAGTTATAAATTTTATGGCTTTTTGTATTTATGTGTCCAGGTGTCTTCATTGTAATTTTATATGTTTTATTGTGTATTCTATTTACCCTGTTGAGAAGCGCGTTGTGATTTTTATCTGTGAAAGGTGCTATATAAATAATAGAAATAAACATTACTTACTTACAAAATTTAACATAAACACATTGAGTAAATATTAATTACAGGCAATAAATCCGAACAAATCAAACAATACAATTTCTTGTGTTGTAAGACAGTTAAACCATTCAAAACCTCTAAGTGCTGCCTGAAACATCATCCGCACAACAGCCAATCGATGAGCCAGCAATGCAGTCCCTCTACATGTAACCTTGCCTGACGTTGTGCCTCATTCTCACCTGTTGGGGGCTCTCTATGTGAATTCCCCTGCCAGGTCAGCATCATGTCTCCCTGTGATGCCAACGGACAGCTGCACAGCCCAAGAATATAACCGCACCATTTAAACACAGACTACTGATAGGAGAACAAATTAATCCTATTCTACGTGAGCACTGGTGGACTTTATAGAATCTTGTAGAATGAGAAGTATTTACAGTACAACCTTCAAGTCTGTAATTCTGCACGTCAACAATGTGTTACAGAATCCCATATCGACACAGTTGAACTGCTGCAGTAGAAAACTCGAGGGCCTGGCTGAGCATACGGACATAACTGTCAGTGAAACTGAATTTTGAGGGGTTTACAACAAAATACAAAATGAAATATAATCATTCCATAAGTCAAACTGTCAAGATGAAGGGTGTTGTCACTTGGTAAATATAATAAGTTGATTCTATTTTGGCTGTAAAATATGAATCGTCCGGGAATGGGCATCAGGCCAAAAGCGGGAAACCCCCTATACGGGCCCTGTGTATTCATGCTTCAAGCCTCACACAGTGGCAGTATTTCAGAGCGGCTATTTCAACATTAAAAGCAGAATTTCAGCTGCCAAGAAATTCAGTGGCAGCTCGATTAACTGTTTCAGGCTGCCATGATGTGAACGGATAAAGTTAAGAAGCTCTCCGGATGAAAATACAAAGGCTGGAAAACCTGACTTTGACACAGGTCTGCCAGATACATAACAAGTCTTTACACTTCTGGGGTTGCCTTAACACAGATCTAGAAGAGGCTTGGCAATGCTAACCACAGCTGAAATACCTGGCTGATAATTCACTGGCTGTCAGACAGCTACTCTCTGCACCTGTCAGTGTTCTTAGCTACGGAAAACATGCTGTAATAACTATATTACCCTCAGTACTGTGCATACTGTCATTACCGAAAATCAGGGGGCTTGCGAGTTATGTATGGTGTAGGAAGGTGTGTGTGTTTGTGAGATATAAAGGATACTTCCACTCCACAATGTTGATGCAGGCCTTTCGGAAGGGATTTTTGAGCGTGAAGAAGAAGAGGGATCTTGCTGGTCGAGGGTTGCCGCCTGTGGCCTGCAGCTTCTTCAGCTTCTCCCTCTGCTTCCTCTTTAGCTCCTCTTCGTTTAGGATGACCGGCTTTGCCGCATCTGCATTAGTTGCCATCCTGACACCTCCACCTGAGATAAGCCCGCAGTCCTCTCGAAATGTGTCCTCTCACCGTGTAATCCCAAACTGAGGTACCAGCAGCCCCTGTTACAAAGGGCTTGTCTGGGTTTCAAACCTGCTTATCCTGTGTGCGCTCCTCTGCCGCCCTCTCTCCCCTCCTCTCTTCTTCCTCCGACTCCGTCTTCCTCACTCAGGGCCACAGGCCTCTAACAGAAAAAGCCCCCCTCAGCAGGGAAAAATAACGGGAGCCCAGAGTGGCTGAAGGAGCAGTTGGCTCTGCTCTAGTTTAAATTTAGACTGTGAACCACCAGCAAGCCATGCTTGGGGATGGTTAAGCTGGTGGGGTGGAAGGTAGAATACTAGAGGAGTAGGAGTTGCATTTGTGGCAGATGAGTACAAAAAAACAAAAAACAACATGGGGTCTTACAGCGGAATATTACGAAAGCTCACTGAAACTGCGCTCCCTCTCAAAGTAGACTCAACTGCTGGCAACTTTTGTTTAACTTTTTTTTTTTTTTCCCCACAGTTCACTGTACATTAAATACAGTATGTCCACACGGCTTGTACATTACAGTGTGCCGGCAGTGTTCATAGTATTAAAGTTTAGCGTTTTCAATGTGGCTTACAATATAGAAGAAGCAGCAAACTAATTAAACTCATGTTAGTGCAACACAGTTTCACTTGTCAAATATAACTTACATTTCTCTTTCTAAAATGTTCCATAAACCTCAATCAAGAACTTGAACAGCTTTATCTAAAAAAATTCTGATTTAAACATACACAAAATAAATTTATGTTAAGCATTCAAATGAGTCAATAAACGATAATACTTCCAAACTCTAAAGAGTGTAGTATGGATAGCATTTTGGAGAGAGCTTATAAATTTTATGACAGAGGTGAATTGTTTGAAGTTTTGCAAAAAGCTGAACAGTGATTCTCAGCTTTTGCAACTGGATAAGTGTTTTTGTATCGTATGGAAATATGCAGCATGAAAACCCACACATTGTGTACTCTGTCGCTCCCTAGTGCTGGTAATTATTAGCAGCGATTTCTGAAGCACATGAAAGACTATTCCCCCACAAATAGGGTAATGAAAACAATAATCTTGCATTCAACTTGAGCATTTCCTTTTATTTCTCATAAAGCCAAATGTGAGGACATAAGCAGTGCAATACTCCAATTAGGATGGAGATAAATATGAATAAAAAACATTAATGCCAGCAACAATAAATGATGTTATAAATTAATCAATCAAAAACTACAGTGATAACAGAAAGGTTTACAGACAATTTCAGTTCCAATGAGGTAATGTGAGTCAGTGTGGCTGGCTTCGTCATATCAGAAATTCCCTCAACAGGGAGACTGACACAATGGTGAACATGGGGGCCCTTTAAAGCAAGGAAGCGTTCCAATTGAGTCACAATGAACCACATCAGCAGCTTTACTAACATTCAGCAGTGGAATAAAATTTGAGTCAAATGAGATCAGCTTAACAAGCATACTAAATTCCTCATTCTTCATTTTTCTCATTGCATGGGAAAATATGGCCCATCAAAAGATAAAACGCTGGACAGAAATCTGGCTGTGTCCCTACTCCATAAAACAAATTGGCTCCAGGCTCCACAAGTTACTTTAACATAGAAGTTATCATTTATACACATGCACCTATTCTTGACTGGCTATATACTCACCAAAATGAATTAGACGGCCTCTACAGCTATTTATATTTCTAGAAATTGTTTAATTCTATTTAAGTCCCATGTTTGCACAGGAGTTTGCTCACATTGCTAACATGCTGACCCATACAAGGAGAGAAACAGAAAAAGGCACACACCATTTAAAAAGGTAGCCACGTTAAAGCTTTAAAATTACAAAGGCCAAAATGTACAATCCTTTAATTAATAGCTGTAAATATGCCCATGTTTATATTGATAGCAGTGTTGCAAATATTATTAAATTCTAATAATAATAATAATAATACACAAATAATAAACTGTGTTAAACTTGATAACGTGCAGTACTTGGCCATAGCAAAAGTTGGGTACAATTTGCAGCCAAACGACAGCTAAACAAAGCTTAACTGCTCTCACCTATGTTCATAAAGTTTGTTTTCATAACTTCATAACAACTTAATGTTATACCAATTTAGTAAGTAGTCAACATGAAAAATGATCATTTGGTAGTTTAAAATCTATTCACAGTCTCACTAAATAAACACAAAAGTTCTTCAAGACATTCAAAATCTGTTGCATTGCAAATTGCTGAAATTAATGAGATAATTTCCAGCAGTTAAGAGCATGAAAATGCAGGAGCCCGGGGAGTGGGTAATTTTCAGAGGGAAAAAAAAAAATAAATCTGTGTTTTAAAGTCACACAATTAGGGGGAAAAATTGTATGTACAACTTGTATTGTATTGTAAATATGAACATATATTCCAAGGAACCGCATCACTTGACGCTTTGCAGTTGGATCACTCTTCACAAAACAAATGCTACCGCTTGGGCTGTTTTATGCCTGCAGCAGATAATGGCTTGATCAATTCAAACTTTGCAGTGATTATGATGACATGATTAGCAACAAGGAAGTGTTTGTGATATTTTTTAACTTTAAGTGTACCCACAATACATGCATGAAGGAGGGAGAGAATGCACATGGATAAAAGTGCAGGTCCAAAATTAACATTAATTCATTAAACATCTATTAAATACAAACCTTTGCAGCTGTTCAAATGAATACAAAAACCATGCCATGTAGCTTTTAAGTATGACATCACACAGACTTCAAAAGTTAAAAACACTATTTTTATGACTGTTTTTATAATATTACCCTCCTCTCTGGCTCTGTAATTAATAACCAAATGGCCCTAATAAGCTATTAAAGACAAAGTGTTTCAAAGTCTGTTCTTGTTAGATAAGGACAGTGAGGAAATATTATCGAGAGAGTGCAGTGAACAGCAATGACAAGGAGTTTAGTGGTGATAGTGCAGTTGGTGACAGTGTAAGTGCTGAGCCGAGGGAAGCTACCTACTCCACATCTCAGTTAAGGTCACCAGTTTAACTAAGCATCTTATGGCGGTCAAACACAGTCTTGCGCTGTTCCTGGACCTGCTTTTTCCAACGCTGCTGTGCTCCCTCCACCCGCTCTAGAACTGTGTTTCCCCTGGCCGGGCCGCTGACAACTGGAGGACGCATCTCCTGAAAGCAAACAAACACACGCACAAATAAACATACACGCTCTAAGAATAAATTCAAGGAGCAAAGCATGTGTTTGAAAAGTCACCTCAGAGTCCTCCTCATTGTGCAGCGGCTGGGCATACGGGTCATGTTTGCGAATAAGAGGATCTACAAGTAGCAGGAACAGCATGTAGAGCAGCAGCGCGCCCACAACAGACAGGTAAATGATGATGGTTACCTGTGACATGGAACATATAAACAGTCAGAAATACTCATGGAAAACATTTTCACTTTCAAGTGATGACAAACAGTTGATTTTCCCATTTTTCCATATTGACATAATTGATATAAGATGTAAAGTTAGATGCCTCACAATATAGTTTTCTTTTGATTAAAAAAAAAACAACTAAAGGGGTTTAATTTTGTGTTAAATACAATAAAAAAACAACTCAATCAATTTTGGTTAGTGAGATTCAGGATTAAATGCTGAATAAAGTTTGTTGCCAAGAAGTGAAAATCAAAGGAAGCAGGCTGCACCTTGATGGTGTTGGTGCTTCGTTCCTCGTACTTGCACTCACACAAGAGGCAGTAAGCTTCCACATCACCGCCAGGCACCGGCATGGGCTCCACCACATGGAGGCAATTACTGAAAAACACATCAAAGTGTCTGTATGTTCACCATTTTTTACACAATAAAACCGTCAGCAAGTAGGTTCTGGTTTTAAGCCCAGGTCATTTCAATCACACCCTTCCCCATGCATTGGCTTTCTTCTGGGTTCCTGCTCTAGTTTCCCCCTAAAGCACAGAACATGCAGCTTATATTCATTTTAACCCTGATTTGCCATCAGGTGTCAATGTGAGCATATACGGTTGTCTTTTACTACATGCCTCACACTCACTGTCACCTGGAACTGGCTCCAGTCTCCATCGTGACCCTGTTTCTCTTACCAGTCCTTCTGGGAGACATTTCTGTTATATATGTTGCCGGAGATGTTTCTGTATGGTGGGCAAATACACTTGCAGCGGACATCCTCAAAGTTCTGTAATATAAAGAAAGGAAGGTTGTGTCAAACTATCTATTCTTGTCACAGTGAAAGCCCCCCCCTTGTAACATAATGAGAAAACTGTACTAAATGTTGTGGTGTGCACAAAACTCTGAAGTGACACTTTAAAAGCATTAGACAAGCAGCTACCCCTTACAAACTTGAAAAATACTTAAATCATACACAGAAAACTCAAAACACCTATGCCGATTTTTGGTGTAGCTTAGCTACCAAACTTTAAAAACTGTTATAACTACCATTTGCATGAGAAAGAATTTTATTGTTTGGACATCAGACAACAAAATCTCTGTCTGACCTACTTTATTTATCTATTGGCCTATTTTAATAGTCATAAACACAAAGAAAAATGTTTAATTGCAAGGAAAATGAGTGATCATTTAAGTAAAAATAATTGGTTTATAATTAGTAGAATTCCATATATTACATTTCTTCCACTGTTGCTAAACCTAACGCTACATTTTGCGCTATTTTCCAGTCTCTTCAGCAAAGGTGGAAGGAAACATTTTGACCACAGGTAAGCTTTTGGATTGCACTACAAAAGCTGCACATTGTACCTTCGCCTGTGCAAATCCAGCAAAATCCAGCAGAAAGAAGGTCACCGCTGCGACTCCGACCAAGCTCCAGAAGCCCTGCCTGGCAGACGGCATTTTACCGCAGACAGGAACACTTGCACGACGGGATGGAGGTTCACTTGCGATGCTGTCAGAATCAACCAAAAGCCGTCAGTAAGGAGACGGAGCAGTTAGACGGCCAGCAGGCAAAGAAACAAAACACTGAACGTTAAGGCTAAAATCACCTTTCGAACTGAACGAAACAGACGGGGTGGTTGACTTACATTGTACCAGCGGTTGAAGCGGCACAAAAACATCCCAGCGAGCTGTTGACTTTGGACTTCCGGGTTGTCGTCACGAATGAGGCCAGTTGAAACCTGTAGCAACGCTGCCACCTACTGGACGAAAAAGAATGGAAATGAGAGGTTTAATTAATGGTTATTAATGTGGACGCGGAACTATTGTTATTCTTCTTTTATTCGACCAATCAATCAATCAATCAATCAATCAATCAATCAATCAATCACATGTTAATTGTATAGCCCCAAATCATGTCACAGTTTGTCTGGGTGAGGGAAACCTTCAAAATCCCCGAACAGAGAAAAATCCTCAGGAAGAACCACAGAGGAAGATCCTTGTTCCTAGGACAGACAGATGTGCAATAGATGTCACATGTACAGAACACAACAATGTGACAATAATGAAGTATTGACCAATACATGTTAAGATATATGTTAGTTGATGTGTATTGAGTGTACTCTGTTGATCCTGTTTATTATTAAAATTATTATGATTATCGTTATTGTTATTGTTATTACATAAATTATGGCATTATATTCTTTCTAATTTTTTAATTTGTACCTTTAGTGTTTAGTTTTTTGCCCCTAATTTTGTCTTCTATGGCCATCCTTTCTCTTTTTTCATTCTTGTCTCTTTTCTTCCCATTTCTCTCTTGTCTATCTTTACTTCTTTTAGTTTTCACTCAGTTGTTTTTATCTTTTATTTTTCTTGATAGTGTTTTATCAAAATTTAGCTTCAAGCAACATATTTTACTTTTAATGTCTTAAGTATATTACAGTTTAGCTAATATACTGCCACTATGTCAAAATATATTATCAGAAAATATATTGGTATGTATTGCTTATACACAGGGGTTTAGTTTCAGAATTTCCTTCAGGATGAGTAAAGTATCAATCTAATCTAATCTGCCCTAATCTAATCCAGTATTAAGTGGCAGCCAGGGTTGTGACATAGATATGGTGCTTGCATAAGTTATAATTTTGATCTGAAAAGTTTTATTATTATGTTTACAAATATTCTGTTTGGTTTTTTTAAATTATGTTTATAAATAAACTCATAGAAATATTTTGTTACATTTGTCTAACACTGAGTTATAATCCAGAATTATTTCAAGTAATGTTATAAATCATAAATAAATCTTTACCCCCCCAAAAGTTTCAGTTTAGTATCATGACACCTCTGTGTTGCAACAGTCTTAGGTTGATTCTTGGGTTGGGCAGATTTTTACCTCAAATAAAACGTGACTTTGGTCTAGTCTTTTATTATGAAATGCAGTAGTCCAGTAATTCTTGGTATATGTAGAAGTCAGAATATGATGGCCTTCTTGTCTATCTTTTGCCAACCTAGAATACCCTGACAGAAATATGTTAAAGCCTTACACTGTGTGTGGAACATTGGGCTGAAATAATCATCAACAACATTCTGACTGTGCAGACTTTTTAAATTGGCTATAAACACTTCATCTATGATTTCTTCAGTGACCAGTACTGAGTTATCCTTTTACAAGTGTGTACAGTTGTGAAAATCATTTTAAATGGAGAGGGGGGCTCACTGACACTCCAAACAGTATAGATTTACAGGACACAAATATTTGTTGCTTTTCGATTGTCATTCCCGGGTTCACAAATACAAATCCTTTAAATTTCTTGTGTTGTTAATACTGACACTTCAGGATGGCGCTTGACCTGATCGAGCAACCCCAAGTATATGTATTTAAAGTCCTATCTTTAATAAAATCATTAAAATTTATATCAACATATGGTATACAGTGCTTGGTATTTATGATTACATAACAATGCTCTGTATTCTTAAACACATGATCAAGCTTTTTTTGACTCATTAAAATATTTTCCCATATCTCTCAGTCAACACTGATTTTATGTCTAATCCTGTGTACCTGCTGGGATTTGAAATCTAATCCCCTGCATCTTGATCTAATCAATGCTCCTATTTCCTAGTAATCCTACTTTCACCTCTGTACAGTAAGATACTCTTACCTTTAATAAGCCATAGTAATCAATGGCTCACAAATTCAGCCAGAGACACTTGAGCCTGTGGTCACAGTGATCATTTGAGACTATGGTTATTTCTCTAATCAGCAATTATATCAATGTGAACAGTACAAGCCTATTCTCTGTGCAACCTCAATTATTTATGCGACCCTTGATTCAAACATTTAGAACAACCACAATGCTGCAATTAATCAGTGAATTTACTGTATAGTATGTACTGTAATAGGATTTTAAGTTTACTAAAAAAGTGTTGGACTATTTGTAATAGTAGACAGTGGCATAAACTAGTGACTGTGAATGAATATAAAAAGCTATAGTCTATAAACACAAAGACAGATTACAGTTTTACCATAAAAGAAAAATTGTCTGTTTGTACCAAACTGAGGCAAAAGATTTTAGTGTTACTGGAAACAAGATACATTTATGTGTCATACAGTGAGAAAGTACATGTTTATTTGTACAAATATCCCGACCACCCAAAATAAAATAGAAACTCTTAACATATTTGATCATAGCTATGATGCTGGTCTCTTCTGAAAGAGACAAACATCTGTGTACACTCCTCTTATGAACCACACAACTGTTTTGGAGTCATTAAGGAATACATATTCCTAAAATGGTCTCTACATTTAGAATATTTAGAGATGTTGTGCTTTCAGGAAATTTGTGGTCATGGTTGAAAAGTATGCCGTAGCTTTTTAAGGATGTTTTAGTAAAATAAACAATCAGTGCTCAGTGATTCTTGAATGAAAATATATGATTTTGGACTGATAGCTCAGTGAAAAGAGGGCCATATGAAAATCATGTTATGTATGGTAGACATGCTGGTTAATTTAATGTCTTTCTCTTGAATTTGAATGTTGAAAGCATGTTTAGATTTGTGTGTCGCCTGTGGAATGTCATGATAAAAATCACATTCATTGATTGATTCATTCGATCAATTAGGCCCATTCATCTGTTATCATAATCATTATTTATTTCTGTAGCCGTGATACATGCTGTATCCTAAACCAGCTCATAAATTGTCTTCAGTTTTGTGACCCTGTTTCGTCTTCTCAGTCTTGTCATTGTAAGCCACTTAGTTTCCTGTCTTCTGTGATGCATGGCTGCCCTTTACACCCTTAGGCCAATTAAAGCATAAATTACAGTGGCCAGAGCTCAGTGCCAGGTCTCATTATCGCATGAGCGCTCTTGTAAAAAGAAAAAGGTGATTCGGTTCCTTTTCAGCAGTAGACATATCTAAAATAATTCATTTTGCATGAAAAGAAATACAGTTGTATAATGCCATGTAAAGTAGTTTATTTGCTCAAAACAAAACTATAGTCGATGCAGACAGACATAAATGTTATGAATAAGTCTGCGGGAAGGGGACTGCACAGTCGCTCTGTCTAGAAACAGCAAAGGAAAAGACTTATAATGAAAGCACTGCGGAGAAATATGCCTCATAAACAAGCTCAGGAAATCACATTATGAATCACATTATTCAAGCCATTAATTCAAGTGAAAATTCATGACACTCAAAAACAGCAGGCAGTTTGCCCACTAGGAGATGCTATAAGGCCCAAGGCAAAGCAAACAGAATTCAGACCCACAGGTTTTAGTCGGAGCACAGTTGTGGTCAGGCAGGGATGCAGATAAGATGTAGAAGGATGTGCAACGTAAACAAGAGTGAAATCCACAGCAAAAGCAGGGACACGTTGCGGGTATGTGCTCTTTATGAAGCAACAACCTTGATTGTTTTGACACTATTAACTAAACAACATTCAAGACAAGTCTTTAGCACGGCAGATTGCAAAACTTAACAGCTTTTAGTGTAATTAAACTGTAAGTAAAATGTTCTGTGTTTTATAGCATCCGAATAAAGTCATACATCGACACCTGCGTCAACTGTGTGTCCCCATTCTCCCCTTTTTCAATACACCCCTCAACCTTTCAACATTGTTCTTTTTGACCTTTATCTCATCATCTGCACTATGTTTTGCTCTCAGCTCTGCCTGCGCATCATGCTTTTGGAGAGAACACTGTTTGAATAACAAGAGAATCTCTCTAGAACAACTCTCCCCTCCTCTCAGCTGAGGTGAGGCATTGTGGGCAGCAGGAGTATTCTAATAGACACACATGGTAATTACAGTAGTGGGAGGCAGCAGACAGTGGTGATCCAGGGACAGCACAAAACTATAAATCACCACTTGTGGTTCCGCCCTCCTGAGCGTAGCTGATCATGCTCAACCAAAAAGCAATTCTGCCAACATGTGTTTGCACATTTGTCTTCATCAGTCACTGGCTTGTTTTAGGCCACTGCGACTGAATGTTCCTTCCAGTGGTAATCAAATGTGGACAAACATTTGAGTCATAGTCCGCTCTATTAGGCTCAAAAATTAGCTACACTTGAGGTATCGCAAGTATAATTATTCTACGTTAGTAAAGACCAAAGGGTGAAGAGATTATTCTCTGTTTACTTTAAATATGCCGCTTAAGTAAAAAGAAAAAAAGGAATAAAACTACAAAATGCATTAAATATGTGTGTGTCCTATCAAACTGGAGAAAAAAAGATAAAACATCACCTGATATCAACTTAGGTACAGTTTTGATGGGGGTAGGTAGCGTGAAATGCTGAACACAAGCGTCTGAATCAAAGATGTGGCAATAAAGGTGTTAGAAAAGCAGGCAGTGATGGTGACTGCCTACTACAGTGTGTGCGCCGTCTCTAGCTTTATCCATATGGACAGCTGTCCGTCAGCCAGCTGAGCCCATGCAGGGAAGACGTGTCTGCTGAGGAGCTGGTGTCAGCAAGGTGAGAGCAGAGCCCATACAGCTATCCTGAGTTGATCTGAAATGGATGCAGGAGAGAGCATCTCCTGCCTCTGAGGGACACAGATTTTCAGTGAGGAAACAGAGGCTGCTGGAGCAGGAGACTCAGCCAGACAGAACATGAAGGCCAGGAGCGGCCATGACACATGATGGACACAAACGGTGGTAGAGAAGCTGTGTCCTCCTCCTCCCCTTTCCCCCTTGTGTTTGCTGTCCTTCTCCTTCAGCTGCGCTGCACGAAAACGAGACCCCTGATGAAGAGGGGAAATAGGAAAAAGAGAGATGATGCTCAAATCACAGAGGCTCCCTGTTGAACTCTGCCCCCACTGTATGTGTGGTCCTTGAAGTTCCTCAAGATTCAGAGAGATGGGAAGCTTCAAAGAAACCTTAATAGGCCTATCATAGAATCGTGGGATGTTTGTAGAGATTAAAAAAGCGTGCTGCCAGAAATCCACATGCTTCTTTCAAGAGGGACCAGGGGTCAGGCAGGAAGACAGCTGAAAACAATAGCGAGAAATGAAAGGTGACGTGAATTGAAAGGTAAATAAATAGCTTCAGGGGAGGATGGAAGTTTGTTGTTGGTATAAAAGGAAGCGATCTATGCTTTGGTTGCAGAAAAGCTGCCAGTTGCTCTAACAAGGCTTGACAGACCAGTCAATAGACTGTCAGCCAGTAATGGAAACAATTCAGTGACACCGTTGCCCAGTGTAATACTCATTTAAACATCTAACAATGCCTAGAATCTTTAAGGATAAAATTGCACACCAGGTTGAACAAAACAATGAGTGATAGAAAACTGAATGTGAATTTCTCATTGAAACCAACCCATATAGACATCTTAATATATGTAATGTATGTATGTATTAATATATGTACACATCATTCTGTGTCAGCTGCCTCATAGAATAAGGGGAAACATGCTGTTGGTCAAAGGTCACACGGAGTCAGCTGTGTGTCAGACAAAGAGATGACAGATCCGAAAACGGTGTCTAATCCTTCTGCGAGGGACCTCAGCCATTGTTTGTCCTGTTGGTGGTGGGGCTGGATGCTTAATGAGATGTGGCTGAGTCTCAGTGACTTAGCCAATGCCACCGTCTTTACTCTTATCTCAAGGGATTCCATCCGTGTTGCACTTTGTGATGCACCTGCACCAGCTGCAGGCCACACCTGCAGGCATGATGTGTTTAGTCTACAGGAACCACCTCCTCCAAATGCCACTGTGACTCATCATCCTCTGTTTCGGCATTTACTACAATCTGACCTGGCAGCTCCATGATGTGCCACTGAGAGACTAGCCCCTGGCACTTTCAGAAACACAACCCTAAACAACAGAATACTTAAGACAAGGATGATACAGACGCTGAATGCAACATGGCATGGCAGAATAACAGGTAACCATCCACCACAGAGAAAAAGGGAATATCGGTGCAATTCTTTCTTTTACCATATTATCCCCGTTTCTCTGAGACCACAAGCAGATTGCTGTGAGTCAAATGTAAACAGGGAGATCTGAGACCAAACTTGTCTTTTCACAGCTTTACAAATCAATTAAGAACTGTGTTTATCCTCTAATCTTGGCACACATTTGGAGCAGGTTTAGACTGACAGGGTCTAAAGAGGAGACAGTGACGCAAAAATAGGTGCAATGGAAACAGAGAAAAATGGACAAAGGAATTTGAGAGTCTTAATTTAAGAGGTTTGAACAAAAAAGAATTACAAAATAAATATATTTGGATTTAAAATATCTATTACTGGGATTTGTACCTACCCCTGTAACATTGGAGCCAAAATGATGTGTGATCTGCAATGTAACAAAACATCCCTTTTAATGGATAAACTGTTTTTGTTAGAATTAATCTGCTGTTGACATCTTAATGGCACATTTATCCAATATATCATCACTTCTCTCAGGACCCAGAGAACCAACACATTTTTAATATTCCCCATGTTCTTGTTTGTTTAGAACTGGAGTTACCCAGCGAATATGAATTCGTGTTTCATGATTCTCAGTTTTGGCTACTTCCTGTTTTATTTTGGAGGGTTTTTCCTTGACTCTCTTGTCATTTTCCTCTTGTGTTTCCAATGTTTTCTTCAGTGTTTTTTTCTGGTGTATCTTCTGAACTTGTGCAACCCTCAAACTTTGGTGGATTTTTGGATTTTTTCCCTTCTGAATTTGTTAGCTAAGTTTGACTGTGCTCTGATTTTGACAGTGGCCTCACTTGCTTTCCATAAGCCACGAGTTTAACAAATATTTATTTAAACAGCACCAGCCTTGCTGTAATTGCCTATGTGTGGATTCAGAGTCAGCTAACAATAGACCCAGCAGACAGTCCTGATAGATTGCTCTCTCTTGGATGGATTTTGTTGTTACAGATGATGTTTTCTATTTACTCTATTCTACATTCTTAGCATGCCATTCCAGTTCCCTTGGCACCCAAGCCTCAATCCCATGTTGACAAGTAGTAGCCCATGTCACAGCCAACTGCCTCCAGTCTGTGAGGCACTGGCCTGCTAGTCTCCTTCCTCCTGTCCCCGGGCAACACTTGCTCCTACTTCACAATTGGTTGTCCCTCCTGACATCTTGTCTGAACACCTGGACAACCCAGTCAGGAGCAAAAAGGAGATGCAGAGCGTTGCTGAAGCAGTGCAAAGGAACCTGATCGTTACTGAGCTTTAGGGTTTTCCAGTTTATGAGCTGAATGTGTCTTAAGTCCATGTTGTTCATGTGCTTGCAGCTTTTACTTGCTGCTGAGCTGCAGCTTTCGCCAGTTCCTGTGCAGCAGAAAATCTATTGAGACTTGGAATGCAGCAGTCCCCTGTACCAAAGCTGTAGCAATCCAATGATTCTGAGTTTCTGCTGTTACTGGCGCCTGTGCTACAGCCTTATCATGTTATGTTGGTACTGCAGCAGTTTTCTGTGACTTTGTGTCGGCCTCCTGCTTCCCTGGTGTAACTAGTCTCCAGTCTTGCTGAGCTCTAGCAGCAGTCTCTTGCTCAGGTCTCCTGTCTCTGGTGTCTGATCCTACATTCCAACCAAAAGACTCCGATCATGATCTCCAGCCACGCCATCAACCTCTTGCCTACCATCCAGAGGGGATTTGTCTTTGCCACTTCCCTCCTGCTTGACCTCCAGATGCATTCAGTCAATGCAGTTTGCCTCCTGTCTGATCTCTGAAGTGGTTCCAACTTCATTTTGTGGCCAATTCAGTTACCTTCCAGACCATCCACCTAAAGTGATTCGTAACCTCCTGCCAGTACCTGCTCTGTCAGTTTGTGCTGTTCTACAATCCTGTCCTGCCTCCTGGTCGTGGTCATTCTGTAGGCTTGGTTCATTTTTCGGCTCCGTCTCCTTGTTGCCTCCTAGACCTTCTCTGTCTATTGGTTTTGCCCCCAGGTCATGTGCCTGAAGTCTTCTGCTCTGCCCAGATTCTGTCCTCAGACTGTCCAATAGGGCCTCTGGTTACCTTGTTCTCACCTGACCAGTCCTCTCAGACCTTTGGACTCTTTTTGGTTCCCTTGTTCATTAATATGAGATTAGTACATCATAGTAGCTTCCCTACTGTTTTACACTCATCTCTCTCTTATTCCAGTCTTATTGACTCTATCAATAGACTCTCCCATAATGTAAGTGGAGGGAGTGAATAGGGTGTTTAAACAGACAAGCGAGAAACTGTGATATCGAAAAGATGAGGAAATTAAAGCAAGATTGAGGTCTGAAGCCATTTAAAGAGAAAGAAAGAAAAGGGAAAAGACAGAGAAGCAGGAGGAGGTGGGGTTAGAGGGAGACGCTCCACTGCCTTGCTGACAAACATAGGGTCCCCCAAGAGTCAAGCAGATGAAAAGGAGAGAGGAGGAGAAAGGGAGAGGGGTGTGAAAAAAGGAGGGGAGTTTGATGCAGGCAGTCAACCCCACCACTGTCTAACAGCCCTCCTTCTCTTCCTCCACCTCCCAGCAGAAAATCTATGCTTGTTCTCTTAGTATTCCTCCCATCTCTTGTGAAGGCCCTGTGGAGAGGAGAGCAGACAAGTGGACTGATAGTGAGGCCCTGGCCAGCCGTGTGTGGTACTTGTTGGGAGTTTTTTTTTTTTTCCCCCCAGTCTTCCTTTTTAGGATGGGGTGTTTGCTCAGGGCTGACAGGACAGACAGAGCGCTCAGCCACTTGAAAACCTCCACCAGGGACCTGACTGGGTACATCCTCCCCTTTCACCTCCTTTTCTCCTCCCTTCCCTCTTTTTTTGGTTAAAATCTGATCATCTAGCAATTTACTGAGTGGACGACCTATTTCCAGACTGTACCCGAGTACTGAGGACAAGGGAGGGTTGTTATGATACAAACAGTCCAATTGAAATTGAAATTAAGGCTGGGTGTACTAATATGCCTAATATATCTATGATACGTGTAGCATTATTGATATGAATAGGTTGTTTTAATAATCCAGCGTAGATGCAGGGTCTTGTGGATCTTTACTTTGGATAATTTAATCGGCTTGCCTGGTTTCACTATTTATTAAGTAGTTGTTGTTTCTGTAATTTTTTGGATACATACAGACCCATTCCCTTCACCCTCATTTCATTAGTGCAATTTGCTTGCTTAAAAAAACCCCAAAATAGACAGCAATATTCAAAATAAATGTATAATTAGTTCAATTATTCTACCACAATAACTGTTATGAATTCATTTGGTGCAGATAATTGTTTTATGAGATTTCACAAATTACTTTAAGTGAATGACAAATATTTTAAATAATTTACTACCGTTTTACTAAAGGTTGCCATTAAGTTTCATTAATTTCCAATATGTCAAACTTAATGAGGTTCCGTTACAGTGAACACTTTGTCATATTTTTTTGCCAAGATTACTTACCTGAGGAAGGAAATTTTGGTTAATTAGGCTTGATGTCTTAGAGGAAAGCATGTTTTAATTTTAATGGACTGTGAGGCATATACGAAGCAAACATGGATGGTGTGTAAAAAAGATTGCCAGACCATGTCGAAAAATGTATATTAATGACAAAACCTCATCTGTGCTACAATACTGCAGTCTGCATTTCACATCATTCAGTTGCACTTGCTAATTCTCAGACTGGTGCTAAATGCCTAAAAAACAAAGGTTCTGTTGTTTTCAATTAGACAGAATGTGCTTGCAGTTCCCCCTTTTATTACATCCACACAAGGCACCTCATATGATCACTTTTAAGTACATATACATCTCAGTTTCTGAAAATCTTTTGTTTAAGTCCCAATATTTGATATGTTTTAAAGAGAATAAGATTAAAACTCAAGCTTTTTGTTTAGGAAAAAATCTTATTTTTTCTTCAAAGCAAGAAAACAGCTTGTTACTGCCACCTTCCTACCATCTTGACTATGGTTCCATTGTTTACTTCAATATCTCTGCCAGTTATCTATAGATGTCAGAAGCTGTCTATGATGGAGAACTATCACTCTCAAACAGTTTTGAGCATTTTAGTCTGCTTTCACTTAAATAATGTATATAAGGTACTGATAAATCTGTCAGTCTGTAACTAATTGTTAATATTTTGTATGGTTGTCTTCATCAGTTCTCTCTTGCGAATGAGATGTCAATGAGATTACCTCTGTAAATAATTATTGCAATAAATGAATAAAGGTTAAATTATAAAATGAATAACATTACCCCTTCTGAATTAACATTTTTAACTGAATTTACACACAGTGTAATGTAAACCATTGTTCCCTCAACAAATATGGCAGTGTCATTGATCACCGGTTTATATTATCCAATACAACTCTTTCATGATAAAGGCTAAACCGCAGGTACAGCAAGCTTTGTTGTCCTTAACATCTCATTCCAAGGTAGCTCGCTCCTCTGTCACCTTGAGCCTAGTTCATCATGCTTGTGCGATCGCTCTAAAGGTCACAGCTTGTAGCTACTGTCATTAGCTGTCACTCTTCCACACTTCTTCCCACTCTCTACCTCTCTCTACCTCTTTCAAGTCACTCTTTATCATGCTTTTCTTTCCTCATCTCTGATACACGCATCCAAGTGCCATCCTTAGCTGGACTTGAGGGTTGAGAGAAAGGAAGAGCGATCTTAATGCAGAATGAACCTTCTGTGGGACTTTGCTCATGTATGTTGTCTAATGTGCAAAAGTTAGGAGAGTGGAGAGAAGCTGCTCACGGTTTGATGGGAGCACAGTATTGTGTTGCAAGGTATCAAGCAATATATTGTTTGCAATTATAGTTGTGCTTGAGACAGAGTCTATGGTTATCTGAGGGTCCAGTGACTGGGCCGAAGAAGTGAAGAAATATTTTTTAGCACTTCAGCAGCAGCTAATCAAGATCTAATATTTGGAATAGCAGTTATAGAATAATTGTATTTTTCACTGGGTACATGTATTAATGAAACGGTACTGTTCACAGAACCGAGTTGTGCTTGAGAGACCCTATGAGTGCACATGAAAGATAGGAAATTTAACTTGTTTCTGTAAATGTAAATGTAAATGAAGCAGTGTTGAAGTGTCTTACATTGCGCTGTAAACTGTGACAGCATGCGGTTAATTGAAACATGCTTGAGTGAGGAGAAGGAAAGAAAGGGGAGAATAAGTAAAGAGACAGCAAACACAGGTGTGCCGTTTTATCTGTTGGGGCATTGAGGGGTAATCATGGCAAATTTTAATCAGTTCAGATCAATTATTCATGGTCAGGGGCCTAGCGAACTGATTTCTAAAATGCCCTGTCTCTCTCTTTCTCTCAGACAGCCATGTATGAATTATTCACATTGCATTTACACAAAGAACTCCATCTCTGATACCTGATCAGTCAGTTAGAAACATTATGCAACAGGGAATGTCAATTAGAAATGAGGAAATTAGTCTCCTGGTATAGGCACAAGGAAAAGGAAAACAAAATCACACAGATAAAAGCAAGAAGATAACACACACCATGAAAGTCCCGAAGAAGCCCAATCTTCATGGATTTGGGAGATTATAATTATTTGAGACAAAAATTCTTACAAGATTTAATGGCCTCACTCAAAGAGATTTTCCCTAACTGTGTCCATTCATCATCCATCAGTTTATCTATTTGCTATGTGACCTCCACCTACAATGTCCACTGCATCACATTGAAGACTCAACTCAGCGTCATGTTCAAGTTTTAATCATTCTGGCTTGCAACTCTGTCCTCCTACTCTCTCCAGAACTGTTCTTCCTGCCCCCGCCGTTCATTCAGAATGATGATGCTGCTACCTGATTTTCATCCTCACTAAATTACCCTAGTCCACTTCTCTTGCAGCTCTTTCATTGACAGCTGCTGGGTGTTCGATTGAAAACCTGGTGCTGGTCTAAGAGTCTACACTTTTAGAGCTCAAGGGCAGGGCTATATGAAATGATCACCGCCAGCCATTTGGTTCTCCTTTCCTTGGTCATCTTTCCACATGGTTACCACTCATCTTTCTGTGGGTCCCTGAAGGTGGAATGACCTTCCCTCTCAGGTCTGAAGAGCAGAGTTATCCATCATTTACTGAAAACTCATGTTCTCAAGCATCTCCATATCTCGACTGAATCAATTTTTCTGACCTCTCAAAAATATGATTGCTCTCATCTCACTTTTTAAATTTACTACAGGCACTACAAGGAATTGTCAGGGAATTTTGATCATCATTGTCATTTGCAACCAAAGGAAGGACAGACTAAGAACCTACAGCCATGCCAGTGACTCTGTGAGGTTGTAAGCTTTGAGCCAAATGTTAATAACATTGTGGACGGATGCTCACAATGACAGTTTAACCTGGTAACAGCGCTGGAGGGCGATCATCAATCATGACAGAGACAAATCATCCTGAGGGGAACTTAAATGTCTGAACCAAATCTCAGTTCATTCGATAGTTGTCAAGACATTCCACTCAAAATCACAACTGTCAATTTCATGATGGTAGTAAGCAAAAAGTAAAGGGATTGAATGTCGTAGAAGTAATTTAAGTCCAAGCCCAATTGTGGTGCCAAAATATTTTGACCTATTGATGTCACTGGAGAAAGGGTCAGAGGACTACCAAGGTCATTAAGATTTTTCCTCTGGGACCATATATGAAAAGAAATCATTAGAATCAGTCAAATGGTTGTTGAAATTTTTTACCCCCATTCAAATGTCATGGAGCTATGAAATAATGGTTGACTACTTTGTAAGATATGTTGGCTCAAAAGTTACATTGAGATCTAACTAGTGCAAAGACAGAGGAGGTGGAGGGATGAGGGTGCGTCAGGAACGGGGTGGTCGGGCAGAGAAAGGCAGATAAATAGAGAGCGAAGACATGGGAAAGTGTAATTCTTGCTTACTGCAATTTATCATGGCGTACCTGACAGCCACCAGCCATAAGTCATCAAATAATCACTTTCAATAATTCAGAGGGATCTGTTGCACCCGCCCTTCCCCTCTGCTTGCCCTTGAACGCTTTCCTGTGACACAAGGTCAAGCCACATGCACATTGACTCTCTCCATAAACGCAGTTTGATGAGACCAAGTTTGACTTAATTGATGGTACAGCTGTAGCGCAAGGCAACAGGTTAGAGCAACGAAAGCATAATGTGTTGTTCATTCCTCCAAATGTTTCTTGGCACTCCTCCATCTCTCTGTCTGGACTAATAGGCTATCAGAAATGACATCTCCATGGGAACGTCTCACTGCATCACTAATA